>LQNS02278094.1:6579363-6590901 GCA_001587735.2 Parhyale hawaiensis | reverse complement strand
TGTTTCGCCTGGCGAGCAATTGTTTGAGATTGAACTGCTTTTAGTAAAGAACCCGTCCAATTATTTGTTTTGACGCGTAAATTATTAAATGACCTATCACTACGTACCTGTGCATCACGATACTAGCTTCCAATGTTTTCCTAATAATATACCGATACTGATTGCAGCTTTCTGGCAACCACTAAAAACATGATTCTTATTAGGAAGGTCGTAATTATCAGGATTTTCGACAGGAATTCTTATGATTACGACAGCACATGCTATAGTTATCACCCCGAACGAAGTGAGAGTGGTGATAATGTTTTCATTGAAAATTCAGGTATACATATATATTTATATACATATAAATATACTTGTATGTCTGTCCACCCAATCAGTGGAAGGAGTTGAGCAATGTTCATAATTTTTGTAGGGAGTTTGGGGGTTGATCTAGATGAACCCATGCTAAAAAGTAAGCCTAGCTGGCCATAAAAAATGACGGCGTTGAATTTTCCTCCACGATTTGCCTCCACCGCGGCAGATCGTCTGGAGCACGAGGCGTTCGGTTTTTTTCCTGTTATTATAGAAGAGCTATTATTATATTCACTAGCTTTATGCTTCTGTTTGCCGCGGGTGATGGTCTAACGCCACAAGGCGTTCTAGTTTATGTTATTATTAAGGAGGTAATATATTAGGGGCCTAGCGCGTTAACTTAGTTGGAGACAGCATGTACATGAAAAACTAGGATTAGCTGGCCATCGAAAACGACTTCGTTGAATTTGCCCCCTACCGCGGTCCACGGCTGGTCTTACGTAGCGCCACGAGGCGTTCTAGTTGAACCTATGCTTGTCTGACCATCAACGTACAGGATGAAAAGAAATGTATACTGCATATTCCAGTTCAGTAAAACTATCTTTCGTCCTCTCTACCAAAATTATTTGCCAATCTTTTTGAATTGGCCTAACAGACACGCTGGAAGCCATATATCCTCGTGGATAATCCTCGAGCTGTCGTCACAAGTCGTTTGTGGTCGACAAAATTAGCTTTCATCATTGTGAGTAATTTTGGTGTTTTGAAAATTCTCAGATTTTTTTTTCCTCCCATGACCTGTGTTGACGCATTCGTTTTTCTTGCTCAGAAATACAATTATCACTTAACTATGAGCACTTTAAATTTTATTAGAGGTTTTTCTCTAAGTGTCACCAGTGAGCCCTACGTTGGACGCATTAGGAATTTTGATTGAGCAGACAGGTACAGGTGTCGTCTGTGGTGCGGGGCATACCAATGGTTCAAGTGTGATTGAAATGAACATATACACAGACAACTGAGCCATGGCTCTGAGTACACATCATTCTTCTCCAGTTCTTTTACCTGTTGACCTATTCCTAGTCAGCTGTGCAGCATGACTACTATAACTGTTACCAGCTAGTGAGGTTAAACTCATTCTACATACTCAGTGACCGGTCTTATAACTGCAGCACAACGAAATAAGTGAAATTTTTGTGCCTGCATCTTTTGAAAATATACCGTACCGTGTATAAGTTGATCCGAGCTCTTCATTACGAAAAGAGGAAGTGTCATAATGACATCGCCGGGTCCTCCCTCCTGGCAGCTGTACCCGCAAGGTCACTGAGGCCGTCCAGTAGCACCACAGTGCCACTCTCCGCCATGTCTGCACTGGGCTTCTCATCCAGTTTTTGTCCCTTCCCGATCGCTGCTGAGGCCGTTAACTGGACATATTTTCATATAGGAAACTTGGCCCGTCATTGAGTTTCAGCCTAAATCGCTCGCCTGCGTTCCGTTGACAGGACGACGCATCAATTGGACCCGATGGCTTTTCATGCCATCCTGGAAAATTAAGTTCCAAAATACGCCCCACTTTGCTCAAACGGTCGGCAGCCTCAGCTATGTAAAAAAAGTGGCTGGAAAATCATTTAGATAACTATTGCGTAAGTTAAGTTACTTAACAAGAATTTTTGTGAATTGGTTTTCTCTAGAAGTGTATTGTGACGTAGCCGCATCAAGGACTAGTCTTTATGGGCGTACATTTTTTGCTGTTGTTTAAATTCCGTCGGATCGCTTCATTTTTCTCTATACGGCTCTGTAATATCCGTGGGGCCTTGATTTTATACGTGAGTGTGAAGCTGTTCTTTTTTGCCTAGTGACTATCCAATAAGGCAACAAACTGTGTCGACCATTGACTTGATAGCTAGCTACACCTTGTGCTAATTTACTAAAATTTCTCATCATCGCCCATTCTTTCTTTTTGAGAACATAGATTATTAAACCTTTAGTGTTTGTCTTAAACGTCAATTCTTTTTATAAGAATAGTACTCTTTGAAACCTGACGAAATCTTCCGCTTGGGCGGCATTACATTAATTGTGCTATTTCTGCTAGAACGGGAAGTTCAATTTGAACGTTAACGGGTAAGTATAAAGGTAGTTACTTGTAATTCATGCATTGATTTCGGTTGAACCCATAAACGTATACAGTAAACCGTTATTTTTCGCAAGTAAAACACTATTATTATCGTCCAGAGAAACAGACAGTATGCGGTAATGAGTGAACTCCGCTGTAGGCGTACTAAATTATCTCCGTATGATTACTATTGCAGCTCACTGACTCCGATGTAAATACAGTGCGCATTCTGTCTGCCTGTGAACATAGAGTGTTGAGCAACACTTTCTTGTGGTGCAGACCTCTAGCACTGTGTGTGTGTGTTGTTCTCACCTGCCAATTTCCTGATGCGTTGTGTCTTCACGAGAACTTGTCTCGATTTGTTCGTCCGGAAACTGCTGATTTTTAAGGCAGTTTGGTGGCGTGCGCTAATGCGTCAGTCTATCATATGTGCCTGTACCATAATGGAATGCAAGCAGCTAGAGTAGTACTTAAGTACTTACTCAGCCCGGCATTGTTCGAGATGCCTTTCATGATTGTAACCTTTTAAATAAACACATCCAAGGGGCTGTGGTATGAAGCGTACGTCTTATTGAATTTTTGAAGCAGTACTTTGGTATTGAACTAATAGTATTTTTTTTAGTTTTCCATGAACTATTCGCTTATTAACTGGCTGTATTTCAGTGCCCAGTGCTCTTCGTTGCGGTAAGTTCATAGTGTACAGTTTAATGAAGTTGGTGAAGCATGTAATTCTAGATAGGATTTATTTCAACCGTTTACGATCTGCCTGCAGCAGCTTTGTTAGAACTTTTCTCGTTAGTGACGCGTCCGCTGTTTGTGTTACACACGTACACTTGTAAGTACAGCGATTTATAGGAGCCGTAGTTAAAACCACGACGACGAATTTTGTCACCCGCAAATGATGTGGGGATAAGCGGTAATGTTTTCGTTCAGTATGTCTATATTTTTTATATTTTTTTCATTCAAAAACTATTTAAAGAAATTGAGCAATCACCGTAATCTCTTGCAGGCAGTCAGGTGCATGGATTGACATAGATGTGAAAATATCAATTTTGCTGCCTCCGCACTCTCACCCCTTCCCCCCCTCTCCTTCATCGTCTTGTGCCGCGTGACGTTCAAGTTATTCTCTGATTTTTTAGGAAGACACTAGCCACCTTACAACGTTCATTTCCCTTGCATCAATTATTTTCCATAATTGCTCAAAAACTATAAATTCCCCAGAATTCTGACGTCTTGATCCGTGACGTAGTAGAGCTCTGACGTCAACTTTGCGTCAGAATCGAGACAACAGCGGCTGACGGCTGATTGTAGCTACCCCATAATATTATGCCCGGGATCTGAAATGAATAATATGACATTTGACCTATTTTCTGCATGTACGTGTTGGATTTTACTTCTAAATTGTTACTGAAAACTTTGAGCAAGTAAAGGCGATGCGAAAGAGCGTAATTAGTTCGCGTGCGTTCATTCGAAAGCGTTCATTCCTTGAATTTCCGTTCAACTGATGTTTTTATAATGTGCGAAATTTTACAGAAAAACAATTCGCCATAAAATGATCTGTATACTTACGTTCACTATACTGTATATACATTCTCGTTTCGCAGATTTTTCAAAATCATGCTACGTACCGTCGAAGTACGATCTGTAGATTAAAAATACATATTCACAGGTTGCGTTTTTTTAGGTTTCAGGTGCAACAAGCGTCAGACACTTCGCTGTACCCAAAATAAAATCATGCCAGTACTTTTTTGCATACCTTTGGTAGGTCCCTGCATGTGAGATCGCGGTGTGTTATGATACGTGTAGCGCCCGTATTTTACTGGCCGCCGACGCTGCCTCTCGCTTCTGAATTTGATTTGACTCCAAAGGGCTGCAGAAATTCTAGATATCATTCCACTCTAACGCTTCGCTCAGCCTCGATCCTTCTGATAAAACTGGCATGCTTTTTTTGGCCGCTCGCTTCCGTGTCCCAAGAGGAGCTGCGAAGTAAACCGACTTACAATTTTTGGGCAGCCGCGCACTGCTGTGCTTTTTGCTTCTGGCGCAAATTGTCCGGCGGCCCGTCAGAATATTGTCCCGTGTTTCTTCTTACGGCGGACACACGCGCGCGGCAGCAGCAGCTCGTACGCCTCGGGTTTTACTTTACCACTTTAATGCACTCGGTACTCACCAATGTTGTTCTCAAATGGTGAAGTGTCCCACGTCGTTACGCAATGAGCGTACACCTCTTCTGAAGATTAGCCTTCCCTTTTCTTCTTTGGGCCTTATCAATTTGTGCATTACGAGCTCAGAGGAAAGAAAGCGGAGTTGCAGGAAGAAAGGAGAATTTAATATCCGGGCTAGAGGCGAAGAGATTTTTCAGACGTCTTCAATGATGCAGACTTGAAGTTTGGCGAAGGAAACGCCCCTTTGCCGTTGAGATAATTAATTGCTCGCATGTAATACTGATAGGAGACAGAGAGTCCAAGCAAACAATAAACAGTATTATTATCTAGTAATTGTAGTCATTCTAATAGGATACTGCAGCCAAGGCATATTGTCCGTGGGTCTTTTTACGGGTGGCCACGTACGCAGCGGCTCGTGCGCCTATACGATGTTGTTGCTTTGTTGTGCTACTTGCAAATTTTTTCCATTGTGTCTCTGTTTTATTCCAGAATATAGTGCATATTGTTCTTGTTTCCTTCACAGTCACGTCCCTCTCACAACGGCTCGTATGCTTGGGATTTTGATGCCGTAATGTGCTCCTTAGAAATATTTTCTCCCAAAGTTTCTCTTTTATAGTCCCGACTCGTATACTGCAGCGCCGCCATTAAATACAACAGCGAAAAGTAATGATGGCAAAACTTGATGTTGGCAATCGTACTTATGACAGTGGTCTGAAGGACTATATTCCTATAGTGATTTTGTTACGCTACGGGTGTTTTAACTAATTTTTTGTGCGTTTGACTTGAACGTTACACGTTCGTAGCAGTTACAGTTAAGTGAGCATGAAGTATCTGGTCATTAGTATAGTTGTAAGGATCCGTGGCGTTTATCATTCCATGAAGGATACTTGAAATTTGGAATGTAGGTAGCTTACGGCCGTGCTGGAGTACTAACCGGTCGTATCCGGTTATGAAAACTTTCACTTGTCATAGACCATCGTCGGAAGAAGTTCGATATGATACTCTGTTACCCTCACGAAGATTTGATACGATTATGTCAACAAACGTGCCCAAGACTTGGTACATCACTACTCGTAACGGAAAATTTCTGCTCTACTATAGTATCATGCTGCGGGCGCCATGCGGCTACAGAGCTTGTACTCCCTCAACTCGCTGACCTTACCCATTTAGGCCCATTTTTGTTTGCTGCCGTTGTTAATTGTGCTCGTTCGACAAGAAATTAAAGCTTACTTTGGACTTCAATGGGTTAGGAATGTGATTTAATAAAAATAAACTTGACGTAACACGTCTAGAAACTCCAATGAGCTTGTTTTCTATAATGCACTAAATAAATTTCTCATGAACTTTAACCGTAAAATGTTTATATTTACGTCCGCCCAGGGGCTTTTATGTTTTTGCCGGAGTTTCTTTGGCTGTCTGTTTGCAACGTAACTCAAAAAGTTAGAAACGGATCTTCGCAAAATTTGCACGAACTATTAGGAATGTCATGAGGAGCAGATAATTAAATTTTGGTGGTGATCTGCCAGTCCTTTCGTCTGTCTTTCATTCTGTCTTGTATTTCACTACTATGGGGAGATCTGCGCTTTCAGAGTACAGCTCTAGTTATACTTACGTTAATTTGTAAAAATGGAAGAGATTGTCACTGATCTGGCATTCCGGAACAAGTAATTTTGCAAATCTATTCTTCTTTCCATTTTCATACACCAAGACACCATGCTCTGCCGTGTTCTTCCTCTTCTCTCCTAGAGTTCTCACTAGTTACCATGCACGTTGAATAAGTGTGTCAAATCCCCTTGCCTTGCATAGGTTTCACGTTTCTTTTGGCGTACTGTATGTTCTTTCTTTTTCCTCTTCTAGGTCGTATTTGTGGTGGGTAAGGACCCTTAACCTTCCCCTCAATCATCATTTCTGAAAAAGCGTTTAATTTTCAATAATTTTTTAAAATTTATGTTATTGCCTGTTGTACTCATTTTATGGCTTCCTTACATTACATTTTTATTATTATACACCGACTACTCAGCCAAGTAAAAAAACGTATTTTAGTCTGACCATTTTATGAAGGCTGTTCGGTCGTGGAAAAATTCCTCTACAGCCTTCTACAGCAGAGCCAATCCTATGAATATTTCTGAGATTTCTCTATAGCTATGCAGTTAGTGGGCGTGTCTAAGATATGTGCCGAACAAAATCTAAGATAAGCTCATAGAATTGGCAACGCTATATAGGAATTTGACCACGACCGGACCGCCTTCATAAAATGGACAGACTATAGAATAGATTAGATAGGCGGCAGTAGACTAACCAATAGGCCCATTCCCAAAGAGACACCGGAACCTACGCCTCGGTCCTCTATGAGCTATTGCCATTGTGTTAGTAGGATATATAGGACTCTAGAAAAGAGAGAGAAAAAAAGGGGAAGAATCTCAGCCACAGAGACGATCATGAATGCACGTAAGCACGATCAAGAGTCGCTCATATGCGGAGCTTAGAGATGTCAGGCAGTGTAGTTGGAGCGGGAGAGAGAAGAAGACGGATTAAGGTGGCCTAGGAAGCTTTGGCCGTTAAGAGCTTGCAACTCCTGGAGAAGGAGTTTTTAGCTGTGGAGGATGTCTCTCCCAATGTATGTCAAGCCGATTTTTAAACGCGTTGACTAACTCCGCACTAACAACGTCGGAGGGGAGTCTATTCCAAATGCTTACTTTGAAATTCGGTAAGAAGTGCTGACTTAAGGTCGTTCTTCGAGCTTTATGCTTGAGTTTTTGACTGTTGTTTCGCAAGCGATCACGGCTTATTTCGTAACTGAGGTATCAATTGCGTTACTCTGCGTTGGACTCTTTCCATGATATCGATATCTTTACACAGATGAGGCGACCAGAATTGGACAGCATATTCTATAGGCAAGAATGTCCATATCGATCCTCGTCTCGACGGTGAAGAGCTTACTCTAACTTATAAAAATGTTCCAAATTCAAGCATATTCAGTATATGTACACAATTATATAATCCTAATCAAACCTCAGTCTTTCAGATAAGTAGAAAAACCACAGAATTCCCTGTCGAACACCAGCAGCTAGGGCTTCACCAGTAAGATGTCAGATGTCCATCGAGCCTAAGAACTGGCCAAAAATGCTGGGTGATCTATTCGTGCAACTTGTGGCTGTGGGGAGTTTGGGGCGTAATCGAACGGCTCACAACAGCCTCTGCGGCCTCTGGCTGTTGAAGAATCCGTCGGATTGATGGTCACACACCAGGCCAAAGGGATTGCTCAGCGGTCTGCGCCGCAACGGGAAGGATAGCGACAGCTGTTGAAGGGAACATTGAATGCTTGGTGCAAAACACTGTAATATATTGAATGCAATGCACTGTAAAACAGCATGTCTTCTTGAATGAACTGTACTGCACTGCAAAACAGTGCATAATCTTGAATGTACTGCACTACAAAACATGACAATATTTTGAGTTTAAATTTGATTGTATCTGTTCCTTTTCGTATACTATGTACGCCGTACCAGATTCATTTCTTCTCTGTCTCAGTCTTGTGATGAGTGTCACTGTTATATTCAAATAATGGAAAAACGAAGGAATAAAAATCAGAACAGCTCTGTCTCACTTTTCTATTCTCACGTTCTGCCCAGTATTCTTGCAAATATCGGACGTTCAGATGCCATGTTTTGTGGAATTGCTTCATATACGTCCTCAGCAAAAAGGATATACCTATTTTTAAGCAGACCTTTCATTTACACTGCACGTTTCCACTACTGACGCACTCCTACCATTTCGCTGATTTTCACAGCCGTTATTATAGCGTATGTGCACAAGTGCATCCGTATTCTGGACAAAAGCTGGAGCGCCATCAAGGCTAGTCTGGATGCTCATTTGGACGGAGCCATCGCGTAAAGTTTCTTCACAACAGCCAGTGACGCTCGGCTACTTTTGGGCCATCAGCTGTCCACCGAGCTAAGAATTTCTAACTTATTTTATGGCCAAGAGGACTTTTAATCCCTGGAGCAATGAGGTAGCGGCTGTGGAGGCTGGATGAGAGTTGCTGCTCGCCCAAATTGAACGAGGTACGCTAGGAGACGCGGCCTGTCGCCCTGCGTCGGTCATTCCCTGATGTATGATTTGATGCTCTCTTTACGTAAACTCGCCGTCTTTTGTGAGCTCGGTCCAGTTTGCATTCTCTAAAATTCCAGCGTCTTCTTCACGATAACTTACTGCTTTCTCTACAGCTTTCGGAAAGTACGTAGTTTGCAATGTGATATGTTCGTGGATTTTCTTCTTTTTATTAAGAGGGTCACGAGTTCAAAATACGTGAGATGCTTTCTCTGCTCACCTTTTCTCCACTTTTACTGTGTGAGTACAAACCTTTGGAATAGCATATCCTTGCGCCAGTTTACTTTGAAAAGTTGCGTGTGCATCTCATATCGTGTGGAATATCTCTAAAAACTGTTACAAATACGATGTTTGCTTCGTTGTCTCTCCGTCTGGGAATGATTTACTGGCGTGTTGCAGTACACGGCCACGAGATGTCACGCTATAATTTACGAGCTTTGACTTTCATATTAGTTGCACTAATTTATCGAACACATTTTGACGTTCGCTGTATGGCTAGCCATTTTGAGTGTCGTCAAATTGCACTGCCCGACCTTTTTATACTCTCAACATGATAGCATTTCAAAGCTGTAATACGTCGTTCATTTAACAAAAAAAAGTATCTGTTAAAGATTGGGGCAATGCTATGTGTGGACTGGTGCATTGGAAAAGAGTTTCGCTACGTGCACTGCACTGGTTGTGCCGGTTTCCCTTGGAATAGAGCGGGCTGTAACAAAAATCTAGATAATGATCATGCAGGGCGCCTTGCATATAGTTATACAGCCTTAATGGTTCTGTCTCCTATTGTATTCCCATAGAAGAGTCCTTGCAGTGAGTTAGCACAGCCTGAGTAAGAAAGGCTTAATTAAACTAACACATATATAGACGTACCTTGAAGAATCGTGTCCATGTGTGTGGCTCATGTACAAGTGTTTGCTGTGTTTACCTTCAATGTAACTGTTGATATTCTGCGCGCTTTTGTGCTGAAATGCAGGCGGTGCGTGATGGCGGGCCGCTAAAACTGAGGTACGTTTGAGTTGCACGCTTTCATCTAGTTAAAGTAGTCTGCTTAGCTTTACTTTACCCGGAACTTGAACCGGGATATTTGAATTCGCCAAGCGAATTGAGTTCCAGGTGTTAATCACAATGCGAATTCGCTTGAGACGTCCTCAAATTGAATCCCTAAACTCATTCCGGAACGTTCAGCATTGAAATATCGGACAAATTAAAGCTAGGCGAATTTATTTACTGGATCCAAGAGTACGGATCGAGTAAGCCTGACCAGAGTGAGACACGTTGTAGTCGTAATTCTGTTTGCTTGGCGGTTGCTTAGTGCTTCTACTTAAACTTACAAAATGCTTATGTATGGCATCGTTTATATAGGTTATTTTTTAAATGAATGATGTTTTAGCCTTACGGTACATACAAATGTATGTAGATCAGAGCTTGCCTCGTGATCAAGAAAAGAAATGAGTCTGGAGGTTGCATATGTAGAAATAAGCTTATATTCGTTCGCAAATCTATATATCAGTAATTTATACTTACTCGGCTTGTGTTTTAATGAAATGCGTTTCTTGAATAGGGAAACTGAAGCTGTTGGGACCTGTGATAGGTAAGTAGGGAAGTTGAGCGATCACATTCATTGTTTGTGGTAGCGAATGTTTGTCCACGGCCCCTCAGATTTCTGTGTACACATATACCTGCTGTACCGGTATTGTAAATTAACGGGTTGTTTATCGTAGCTCCCAACCTATAGAGAGGGGAGGCTGCGCCCAGAGAAGAACTCTAGCTAGGCCTTCGGAATATCTATGCGTCGTGCCCACTTTCTCTCCTTCTATTTTCATACTCTTCATTTTGTTTTGCTCTGCCTCTTTTCAGACGTATACCATTACACGTTAAAAGCCAGTGTTGGTGCACCCTCGCGTTTGAGTTTCACGTTCGTATCGCAATGCAGCGTGCCTTTTTCCTTTCCTTCTTGAAACACCGTAGAAGTGTCTAGGTTCATGCTGCAGATACATGCACTCTAGACTCCAGAGGAGTGCACAGCTGCTATCGACTACAGATTGTCAGAGCTACAGCGTCGGAGACGGAAAGCGCGTGTGACGACGTGCGACCTCCTTCCCTTTTCCCGATCATCCCTACTTTTGGTAAGGGTCAGTACCCCAACAGCGTGGCTGCTGACACAACGTTAGAACAATAAGTTCTATCTTAGGTCCCGTGACGCTCACGTTGGCTTGCTACGAGTGCAACACGAGGTAAACCATTAGTGTCACAGCATGACGTGAAGTGTCAGAGAAAACCAAGCAATATTTCTTGAAGGTGCAGAACTGCATTACGGGCGACACGAGCCTGCACTTCGGTCGCGTGTCCCTCACGAACAGCCGATGAATTGACCTCTTTGTGCTGCCGTAAACAGTTTCCTCGCCGCAAAATATTTTGGGTCGCTTATGGGCTTAAAAAAAAAGCCTCCATCGCGTGTAGAAAATTCGGTGCGCTGGTGCCAAATAAATACAGGCTGCTGTGCAATGGTACGGCGGTGCGCTGGTGCCAAATAAATACAGGCCGCTGTGCAATGGTACGACAGTGCGCTGGTGCCAAATATATACAGGCCGCTGTGCAATGGTACGACGGTGCGCTGGTGCCAAATATGTACAGGCCGCTGTGCAATGGTACGACGGTGCGCTGGTGCCAAATATATACAGGCTGCTGTGCAATGGTACGACGGTGCGCTGGTGCCAAATAAATACAGGCCGCTGTGCAATGGTACGACGGTGCGCTGGTGCCAAATAAATACAGGCCGCTGTGCAATGGTACGACAGTGCGCTGGTGCCAAATATATACAGGCCGCTGTGCAATGGTACGACGGTGCGCTGGTGCCAAATAAAT
>LQNS02278094.1:6565571-6578362 GCA_001587735.2 Parhyale hawaiensis | reverse complement strand
GTACGACGGTGCGCTGGTGCCAAATAAATACAGGCCGCTGTGCGATGGTACGACGGTGCGCTGGTGCCAAATAAATACAGGCCGCTGTGCAATGGTACGACGGTGCGCTGGTGCCAAATAAATACAGGCCGCTGTGCAATGGTACGACGATGCGCTGGTGCCAAATAAATACAGGCCGCTGTGCAATGGTTCAACGGTGCGCTCGTGTCAGACACTTCTCTGCTGCGCACGTCCCATCACAGCAGCTAAGCTTGACAATATTTTATACACCTCTTGGTCAATTGGCGATGTATGAAGTTTTAAAGTGTGTTGGGATGTGGCGTTGTATTTTCAAATATCCACCGCGGGGGGACGTAGAGCTCAAGTTTGGAATCTAGTTGAAATTCAAAGTAGGTGCCTCTGTTGAGCTGCATTGCGCTGCATAATGAAATTGCTCCTAAGTAGAAGATTGCTCTTATGCAACATTTTTACATGTTATTCGTAAAGTACATTTGACGTGAAGCCGTGTGGTGCAATGCCCTGGCATTGCTCGTCAGCAGGTCCTCACTTCACGCCATATCAGCTCACTTTATTGACTCCTCAGCCACCGTAACGCGGCCCTGCAGTGAGTTACGCGCCAGGGACTGTAGCCGATAAACGCCTGCGTTGGTTAAATGAAGCACCGAATGATTACACAACTTATGTTAGACGCGAATTGTGTTCATGGAAGCATTGCAGAAGCACGGCGCCTCAGACACATGATTTTACATAGCTGAGGAGGAGGATGAGACGACTCGCGGCTACTGAATTATGTGGCAATGCTTTGCAGTTCTGTTCCAGGCCAGCTTGCGAATTTCTTGGATGTTACCTTAATATGTTGAACACAGCATCCTGGTAAGATAATAATTTATCTGTCGTTCTTTTTCTTTCTTTTTCGTCATTCTTGTAATTCGTTCGTAAACTGGAGAATGGCTTCTAAAATATCATTCCTTCATGAATGAACTAATTTGCCGGCTTAACATTAGCGTGTAGCAATATGAGTAGCCGTCCTCCAGTTCGTGGAAGAAATGCAAGTAGGCCTACGCTGGTACGGAGCTGTGCACCACGCTCACTTCTAATGTCGCGAGCGGCCACTATACTCGCGATTATGAAGCACCCAATAAATCAGGATAAAAAAAAATGACCGTCATTGTAATTTTAGCATCCGATATCTCGCACAGAGTTTTGCTGAAGAAAAAGATGAGTGTGACGAATTCGTCACGTGATGGCATAAAGGGCTAAATGAAGCGCGGTATTATGGCGGCCATTTGCTGCATTTTCTCACGCTCTCGTGGCAATGAACAGAGCCTTTTGTTGGTGGTATTGGTCCAATCAAATGGAGTGGGTCACGAGAGACTCATCACTCGGGGCCATTTGCTGGCCTCTTGGTCCCAGTGTGGGCAGCGTTGAGCCCCTCGGGGGACTGCATTCGTATTCAGAAGGATCATCCGTCTTCGCTGTACCCATAGACAAGTTCCATGTTTTGTTTGGCTGACTACATGCATGTCTCTTCTTTCTTCCTCTCCTTGGACTGCAGGTACTGCTATGGGATGGGAGGCCTGAACGCAGCGCTATGATATCAGCAGACTTCCTACCTCTCTATACAGCTTTGATTTCGGAACTATTTCAGGGTTACAAGTTTGTTCCTACACCCCTCCTCCCCCCATTCCGGTCATATAATCATGCGAACCCTCGTCTTTTTATGGTATTTGGTGTTGTTTATCGCCGGTTCCTCACATCTCGCCGTCGCCCCCAGAGGTAAAAAATTAACAACTGCTAAATGGATACTTGGTGGTCTTCCACCCTCTCAAGCTTAGCTGAAACTCCGACTTCTCTTAGCAACAACTGGGTTTGAAATGCCTTCCAAGAAGGACACTGGTCTTTCTAAGCTTAGGTATCTGTGCATTGTCTCTCATAATCCAGAACGAGCATTCAAAACACTTTCTCGACTGATGTTCGTAATACACATATCGTGGGAATAGACATCCTCCAATTAGAAGTGCTTTCTTTACTGAAATTTTGTTCTAATGAATTTTTCCCCGCCACATGTGTTTGGGCATCACGCACCCAAGGGTCCCGAGTGCCTTCTCCGCAGGGGCCATCTGGCCGCAGTTTCTGCTGACGAGGTTAGTTTTGTAAAGTTAGGTAGGTTCTCTATTTCCTTTTCTGTTCCGCGAGGTGGGCTGTCGATCGAGATAGCTTACCTTGTCCGCGGGACTTCTCTCCTCTCTCTCGTGTGGAAGGCCGTGAAAGAGGCCGACCACTCGAGTGTCTCCTACTATGCTTTGCGCCTTGTTTCCTGCCCGTAGTAGCGCACGTAGGCCACGCGACAAATTATGTTGTATTTAAATACTACACACTCATCTCTGTTGGAACGCCTGAGTTGCGGCTACGGAGGTTAAACAAAGTTTATAACTAACTCCAATGAATTTTTGCGTTCTATGATAAAAGCCAGCCTCAGTTATTAGCAATATAAGAGAGCACTGACCTCCCGAGTTGGTAAAATGAATATTTCCTGCTGCTTTCCCTCTTTGCTTTTCCGTGCATGGACTTCTCGTTTTGCTTGACACTCTCTTGTCTTTTGAACGGAGCGATTGGTGAGGGTGAGCAGGCCGAAACTGTAATAATGTAATAAAAAATGCTTTATAAATTATATTCATGAAACAAATAGCTATAATTCGTGTCTCCACTTGATTAATATCCGTGCCGATTGCCAAATGGCACACCAAGGACTGTCTAGAAGAAGGCCCTGGTGCCGAGGCTGCCGAAGATTTGAAGCGTAAAAAGTTGGAAGCAACCGCCGATTGGAGCCAGTTGGCCTGTGCGTGCGAGGCTGCTCAGTGCCGGGCTCTCGTAAAAACTTCATAGCGCTTTGGTAGTTACGCGCCGCACAGATTCGGCCGCCTGCAGCTGGCTGCCAGGCACGCACCTCGCTGGATAAGAGTTAGTTGGCAACCTTGCGTGCCTACTTCACGTGACCTTCCGTACTGCTGTGTTTTGCTTTCTGCTGAGAATGGTGAAAATTTCGTAAAAGAATGCCAAACTCCTCCTTATTTATGTGTATTTTCCTTTTCATTTAATTTTTTCTGCGCAGTATCATTAGGCGCTTATTTCACGATAACAGTTACTCATAAGGACATATCGTCAATATCGTCCATTTTTCATTATGGATACTCAGGTACTTTGCATTTTTTGAAAACGTGCACTGAGAGAAATCCCAATGCACTTAGATGCATCAAAATTACATACATTTTTGTCTCAAAACCGAAACACGCAAATGCTTCATAAAAATGAAGTGCATCATGATGATGCTTATAGGTTCTTATGATGTTCTTGGCTCGAATTGATGCACTTATGTGTTTCGGTTTTGTGACAAAGCTGATGATGCATCAAAAGCAGGTTAAATTGATGCACCTGAAGAGACGAAACTTTGAAAAACAATAGCGATCTGCTTGTTAGTATGTAACCGCGTCTCGCTTCGCATGTATAACAAAACTACAAAGATTTTGTTCACTTTGTTTTTGCGGAAATATTTTTTCTGACTCTACTATGTTTTTCTATCTGCTGCGATGACGCACCAAACTACGTCATGGAACACCTACGTGCATTCTGATGCATCAAAATTTTCTCAGTGCAGGGCGAACGGCTTTTGCCAAAACCTTCATCTCATTTACCCTGACTTCATTTACCCTTAGCCATAGAACGATTCATTACTCGATTACAGTTAAGATACGTGAATATACAATGCTGTTATACTTTGTTTTTTACCAGTAAGTGGCTTGAATATTTTCGCTGTAAAACAGTTTGTACTCACCCCCGCTATAGGTGATTATACCCACGGCAACAGCATGCCATGCGTGCCTGACTTCTGTGCTAAAGGTGCCGAGATTGAGCGACGAACCAGCCGAGCGGTCGTGGTGGCATACAGCGTGCTGAGTCGGCTATTGCTTGGTATGCAGAGCTGCGAGGGGACCTTCCCTCACCAGGAAACGGAGAGTACGGGAGGGATGGGGAGTGCGGCGGTTGAACTTTCCGTTTCGGCGCCATAGTTTTTAACGACCAGTGGTCGGCTGCAGCTGTAGTTACTCCTCTGGGGAAAGTTGGCCTATATCTGCAGCACGAACCGGTGCGTGTGGGTTTCCCTGTGAAGGGTACAGTCAAAGTTGACTTTACCTTTATTATGTGGCATATCTTATAGTGATATCAATGATTGTTAAAATGCAAAGCAAATCGACAACTCTAAATGCTTACCTCCTTGTTTATAAAAGGTGGGAGTCGTATGGAGGTTTCGAAAACGTTGCACTTATGTTTGTGTCGCTTTCACTATTGTTCACTTTTTAACAAACATTCCGGAACACAGTTGCTTTTCGCAGGGCCGCACACCGCACACGTGTTTACCAGAACCCCCGATGTTGCCATCGGTTTCAAGCATGAGCGTTCGTCATTCGATATATGTATATTGAATTTTACATTTAAAATTACTGTAAGTCAAATGAGCTCTCAGATTCTAACCTTTTGCGACAATTATGTTCTTTAGGAAACGCCTATTGTCTTGTCGAGGTAAACATAGATAATCCTATAGTCTTTTTTTTTTTTTTAACCCCGGTAGGGTTGTGGAGTTTTTTTTATGTACAAAACGCTATGTAGCTACCCATTTACTAGAGATGGAAACTCGAATGTTTTGTAAAACAATACCGCCTAATGCTTATGTTCACTAAGTAAAAAGTAAGCAGCATGGCGAGAATTTTTGCCCCTATATCATCAACTCTTCAGGGGCCAAGTGGACGTAATTCACAGCTACAACTGGGGTGTAGGAAATTAAAATTTTGTCAAAAATTATCAAAATCGCTTCATCAGATCATTATGGTTTTTTTAATTAAGCTTAGGTAAACTGCCAAGTTGGATTCAAGGTTAGTATGTCCAAAGGTATATAGAGCAGGACAATTGAGCATGTTTTTAGGGGTTAAACGATGTCTCTTGCCTCTATAAGGGATGAGACAATAACGTTAAATAAGAGTTATGTATTTTGATTTTGTCTATTAGTAAAAAAAACTGCTCAGCTGCATGATGTGCATGTTATCCTATCGCTCTCACTTCTCGATGTCTCATTGCTCCATGGATTGTAAACCCCTTGCTTGCACAGTTGAGTCTGAGCATTGAACTCGGGGACCACTGCTCTCGAAGCGGAGTTGTTGTCACTTTGCCACAAGACCAATTAATTATTGGTCCTACAGAGGGTTGCAAACGGACTGTATGAGTTATCTAACCCTACATATGTAGTCATGATTTATACTTCATTGTTGCTTAATTATATATTGCTTTGCACATTCCCTGTTAAATATATCTCATTAATCCCTGTTAATCATATCTCATTACTGTCGTATAATTGTCTTAAATACTTAAAAGTTGGTGAAAAATATTGTTTATTTTGCACACAGTATTTTCTATTGTTTGTTACTTCCCCTAAAAAGGTTTTGTTTTCGTCGAGTTTGTTCGTGTGCCTGTTTGTCCCTTTGTGTATCTGTCTGTCACCTGGATGATTCAAAAAGTTTACGAAAGTCACAGGGATTTTTAGGTTTCTTAGGAGGAACAGATGATTAACTTTTGTTGAAGAAACGTTGATCCGTTCGTTTGTTTGTTTGTTTGTTTTAGCTTTTTTCCTAATGCCGTAGCTCAAGAAGTTACGGGAGGATTTTATAAAATTTATGTGAGTTGTTACGTATTTCACGAAGAGTAGGTATATGGCCAAATCTTTGTGACGATCTGTTTGTCTCTGCGTTCAATTTTACGTTTGTTAGAAAATTTGAATATATCTGTGTGGTATTTATAGTAATCATTAGAAATGTTAAATGACATAAATGATCAGATTTTTATGATGATTAGTTCGTTCGTTTGTGTTTGAATAATGTTTGTCAATAATATAATTGAAAAAGTTAAAATGATCAGATTTTTATGATGATTAGTTCGTTCGTTTGTGTTTGAATAATGTTTGTCAATAATATAATTGAAAAAGTTAAAATAATCAGATTTTTATGTTGATTAGTCCGTTCGTTTGTGTTTGAATAATGTTTGTCAATAATATAATTGAAAAAGTTATGAACGGATCTTCACGAAATTTCTAAGAATTGCTAGAAATGTTGGAAGGCACGAATGATCAAATTTTGGTGATTATCGCGTTTGTCCGTTTGACGAACAGCACCTTTCATTAGTGTCAAAAGGCACAAATGACCAGATTTTGGTGCTGATGAAAAGGAAATCATAGTTTCAGAACCAATTTGAAATTTTCGTTAACGTAGCTTTGCTTGGAGGCACTCGCTTTCAGAGTGCTCTAATTAAAAAAGTACCAAGTATAGATGGACACCTCAAAAAAGGAAACATCGCTGTCAGCTATATTTCCCTTGATGTTGGTACATCTCTGTAGTTACTACTTATATTGCCTTCTCAATATAATAAGCTTTTCGTACCGCTTGAGCACGAAACTCTTGTCTAGATATACTGACCCCTCGCCAGAAGTTAATTTGTTTTATTCTTATCTGTCGTTGTTCACAAAATCGAACTGCAGCGCTTGGAGAGCTTCATTCCCATGGCGGCTGCGTGATTAATAAAAAATCATTTACATCAGAAGCTACGAGTGTGACGGAATTGAACAGTAATCATATGTCAGTGCACACGCTGACGTACTTCGTATTGTTCCTTATCGACCGGCTTGTCTCGAAAACGAGCAATACAACTATTGTTTAATTACCCCTTATTAGGGAAAAATTGCGCCATTAACTCAATTGCTGTCAAACTTATAATGGCTGAGCTTGCCGGCTATTATGGACTACTCGCCCTTATGTTCTCACTGAAAAGAACCATTTGGCAGCCTAGCGTGCCAAATTATGCCAGAAGCACACTGTGTAATTGCGCCATCAACATATTATGAGCGGGCGTTCAGCTCGCGCGGCGTTCAACTGCATGGATATTTTAGATACCGATGCGAACTGAACATCCACTCATCAGTTGATCGTGCGAGTGCGCGGTGTGATCACAGCATTCTTCGAGCAACCAGTGTAGAGACAGAGATCCAATGTTTAGCAGTCGAGGGCCATAAGTGAACCCTTTCTCTTGACGCGTGGTCTCTGTATGACGTTCTAAATAGTGCTATTCCTACAAGTACGATTGATTGATTAATAAGAGAAAGGGTTAATAAGAGCTGCCCGTACACAGCTACGTAGCTGAATAGATCGAAGTGCCTCATCTGTTGCCTAGCCTCACGTGTAGATGTTCTGACTGGGACATTATCAGCAGGAGCTGAGGTAGGCCGCATCATACGACATCGACCAGCTCGTGCACGAGCTCTGACTACTGAAAAAAAGCGCACGTGCCTCCCTGAGTCCCTGGAGACTTATGGCGATGCGAGGTCTTTCGGATCAATGGCCTCCCAAGAAAATGGCCTTCCAGTGTTCGCTGGCAAAAACGTAACGCTTTGTCCAAGCGTTCAGATCGCTAACACCGTCTTATTTGCTCTCTTCCATTCCGCGTTGAAAAATCGTTGTGCACCGGCTGCAGACCGTTTCCTCTGTCCATCGAAACTTCTCTGCCGGTAATGACGCGGCCTATTGTTTTAATACTGCTTCAGAATGGCTGTTAGAGCTACTTCCTTTGCTAGTTGGATCTGCACTTAACCTACTCTCGCCCGCCCGTTGCTGCCTGCCACTCGCAGTTTACAAAAGCAACCGCGTCGTCCAACTTTTATCGACGGAAATGTTGCAGTGTTTGCTGACCCACTCACCCACATGCACACCGCTACATAAATCCTTTTTTTCTAATGACGAGTGTGAGCTTACCGAGTAATGTTTTTTCTCTATTAAAAAAAAGCTTCTGGCGGTTTTGAATTCTGCTGCGGAAAATTTTGAGCTTCTCCATGAAGCTAAACAACGGCAATACTGGATTCTGTTTTACTTTATAGACCAAGCTCAGAGTTAATACCAACTTATTTGGAGGTGATGAATTCCCTCGAAGTATCCATCGGAAACCACTTGTCGATATTATGCAGAAATTCACGGATTCCTCTCAGGGAATATCGGATGGGCTATCGGGTTAGGTGAGTTATACCTAGGTTCGCTTATCCTATGTTATGAGGATCAGCAACCCCAGGAAACCCTGTAGGTTACCTTGGCCGTTACTAGGCCTTTGGAGCGTCGTTCCCCTGTGCCCACTTTGCTCCCTTCCACTTTCATGCTTTTACTGATGATGCTTTATTCTGTTCTCTTCATACTTGCTTTTCCAACGGGCGTTGATCCTGAGTGAGAACACCCTCAGTCATGGGTTCCACGTTTCTATCGACGTTCTGTATGTCTTTTTTTTCTTTCTGTGGGAAGTTGCCATGGTTGTAGGAACTGAGGCTTAAACTGCTCAATGTCTTAATAACAGGTACCTATTCTACCTGACCCGAACCTATACTAAAGTAACACATATTCACATATAGGCCGTATGCTATCTACCTGGACGGGTTTGCTTCGCTCGTCAGCACGCAATTCTGCGCTGTTCTATAGCTTGCTTTGGTGCTGATACTGGAGTTACTCTTATCACAACTGCCCCATTGATCAGTGCTGCTGTAGGGTGCAATAGAAACAGTGCAGCGTAAAAAGCTAGCAATTTGTATTCACTTCGTCGATGAGCCATAGTATTAATTTCATTTTACGTTTGTCTAGCACCCCAAGGAGGACTCCAGGGTTCCCTCAGCCCTCTTCATTAGGCCTTGCTGCCCAATTCACTTCACATCTTTTTCTCAGCTCAACTGTCGATCGTTTTTCGGTTCTTCTTGTGTTTCACAGACTTACTGCTCGGTGGTCCTCTGTGCATCGGTTCACTTTTTCTTGACATGCTCATTGAAAACACCGCTGCAGTGGATATGTCCTATCAAAATCAGGGCCCCCGCAGAGGAGAAGCTAAAACCGTAAAGCAGATTTGATGCGGCCTCCGCGGTGGCTCCAAATTTTGTTAGGGTAAAAATCTTGAAATTATCATCTGCCATGCTTTAGTCGTGGGTCAGTAAAAGTTTACTGTCCCACATATTACAGTTTCCTGCTCCGCCTCCACTCTGAAGTATCATCAGTGACCCTGTTTTGGTATGAGCTCATGTGAGACCCGTGCAATGCTTAGTATGCCGAAGACATGTCAGTGCTGCTGGCTCGGTGGATGCCAACTTGAAGGACACAAATAAAAAGAGTTTGCTGGGAGAGAGATCGCGATCTGTCGACATGAACGTATCTGCTAGAGGTCAACACAAAGAGAAATCTATGCCTGAGGATTCAAACTGCTGAGTTCGATTATATGAAACCTCGCTGTCTCTGTGACTACGAATCGGAGAACATAGGATATTTGAAGCATTTTTCAGGAGCTATTGGAAATATTCGGTGGTTTACTGCTAAGTTTTCCTCGATATTAGCAATATTGGTGTAAAACCTCTGGGTGTTGTTCCCCTAATCCGATGAGCACATCATCCAGATGTGATACTCGTATAATAAATGAGTTTTTTTCCATCTTTTCTTTTCGCCTGAACTAATTTATTAGCATAAATTGAAGCCTGGCATCACTACACTCTGAGATCACTGTAGAGTATTTTTTTCAAACACCATCTATTTGATCATATACGGAATTACTCAATGCCGATCAAAGCAGGATCCACTTCATTGTTAACAAGAAGGTTCGCAGCGCAACTGCTCGCCGTGAAATCTACGGTGAAGTTTCTCTCACGTCACTCGTCTTCATTTCATTTTAACTTTGTTCAAAGTCGGACTCTTTATTTATGGTCATCTTGCCTTCTGTACAATTACAATGCCGTGCGCCTGTCCATTATAACTTGTGTGGATCGGTTGCGAACTTTCTGTCTTCCAGAAGCAATAAGAGAGCAATACGTGAGGATTTAGCAAAGGAAATGCATGGCCGGCAAGAGGGCTGCCATATAGCCATCTCTTTGTACTACAGGACAGGAACTCGTCCTGGCGGACATCGCTGCTTTATGCTCATCTCTCCGGGCTGCAGCTGTAGTTTATTACAGTTCTGCACCGCGTCGTTTGTGATGATGATGATTATGGACAGCTGCATATACAGTCTGTACAATTTGGGAAGTCATCGTTTTAGAGGTGACTGTTTGAAAAGTCAACGTACGAGTTAGTGAAACAAGAACATTTTTAACTATATACAGTAGAAGCATATAGGGTTTCGAGAGTAAAAAAAAAAAAAAGACTGTTCTTCGTATAGTGTTAAATGCGTAGAAATGATATTTATGCATGGTCTCTCTACCTAAATATTGAAGTTTTAACGTAGGGCTAAAACCTACTCTTTGTACGAGTGTGTAGAGTAGAAGTCTACACTCGGTAACATTAGCTGAGGTTAAATACATTTTTCTACTTTTTATGTCTTCCTGGCTACCTGAATGTTATACCGTATTTTTACCTTCGCCAAGGAGGTTATGCTTTCGTCGGGTTTGTCTGTCTCTTTGTCTATCATTCATCAAGATAACTCAAAAAGTTATGGATGAATTTTGACGAAGTTTACAGGGATTTTAAGTATGTTAGGAGGAACAGATGATTAACTTGTGGTGAAAATCCGTTCATCCGTTTGTTTGTTTGCCTGACTCAGTTTTGCGAATGCCTTAAATCGAAAAGTTATGGACGGATTTTTATGAAATTTACACGAGTGGTTTGGTATATCGCGAAGAGTAAATGACCAATTTTTGTGATGATCTGTTCGTTCGTTAGTTTGTCGCTGTTTTTAATTTGGTGTTCATTAGCACAATAGCTCAAAAAGTTATCAATGGATCTTTGTGAAATTTCCAGGAGTTGTTGGCTTGTTGCAGTGTTAATAGACATAAATGGTTGAGTTTTGGTGCAGATCGGTTGGTCTGTTTGTGTGTTTGACTTATGTTTGTCACAATGTTTGTCAGCAGCGTAACTCAAAATGTTATGAACGGATCTTCATGAAAATTGCAAAAGCTGCTAATACTATCAAAAGGCACAAATTATTAGATTTTGGTGTTCAATCATGGTTTCAGAGCCAATTGAAATTTTTTGTTACCGTTGGCTTGGTTGGCGGAAGTAAGCGCTCTGAGAATGCTCCAGTTTCTCTTGTAACAGACATACTGTAAATGCGGGAGGGCAATCGATACATCGTTAACGTTTAGGGGCTTGGGTTTCTGTTGTATGTTTTTCTTTTAGTTAATCATCACTGAAAAGCTAAAGTGCCATCTTTAGACGCAATAAAATATGTACAGTATTTGTTGCGTTCTTCCTTTTCTATCCTGAGTTTTTGTTCACTCACACGGTATTCCTCTGTGCTTGCAATGGGCACCCCATTTTTCTTGACGTTCAACAGACCCCAGTTGTTTTTTCCTCTCTTCAGACTAGCAATGGCGTTGATGAAAAGCCTTAAAAGTTTAATAGAAATACTTGTTGACGAATACGGTATACATATAGTGCTTGCTAGTTTCTTCTCTTATTACCTAACGGTACACAAGGGAAATCTCTAGTTACTGTAACCAAGTGGTCGACTAAGACACATTTGACTGCGAAGACCAATGGTAGAAATTCTGCGTGCGATACACTGCAGCACAGATAACTATAGAATTATTTGCACTGGAAATATCATTGCTTCGACCTGACTGTCGTGTATGGCACATTTTACTTGACAGTTCCCCCTGTGCGATGAACTTCTTTTCTGTGGCCCTCACAACCAAATTTGTTCCCTTAAATCATTTGGTTACATTAAATGGAGGTTTCAGATTGTGTAGTACCATAGGAACATTTACATGGCTTGTACGTCCCCAACATTAACTATCAACTGTGAATGAAACTTCTACTAGTTTATCTGCCACAAATATTGTACTCAATAAGTTGCAACGTAGTTCCGTACCTAGCTGCTGCCCTTGGTAACTTAGGAAAATTTTTGAAGCACATGAGTAACTAAATCCGAATGCCATATCAGCAAGTTCGTTAGCATCCAATTAACTATAATTATTCGTTGCTGTGCACTAATTGTCAGGCAAGCTTGCGCTGCTGCCCCGACAGTTACATCGCCTAATAATAAATTCTGTCGTGGTGAGAATACTCACTGTTCGCCATGGCTGATGTATGTACTGTGTTCCATGCAAGAGATCGGGAGCAGGGCTGGGTGAGGCTCTGTAACAGTGACTTTCTGTTTCTGGCTTCTCTTACTCTGTTCCCCTTTTTTTAATTTTAACGTTCCTAGGCCCTGCGCTCGTCTTCATACAATAAATCAGTCTCTTTCAGCTAGAAAGGCTTTATCATTACTAGAAACGTCGGCCCAGCTGCCGACCTACTTATTTATGTTTGCAATAGCAGAAATTGCCGCAGGGCCGCTGCGAGTAAGGCCCTGTTCACACGTTCCTCACCGTATTGCGTTCACTCAGACTGATCAACGCGACGCGTTGATTTAACGGAGCGGGAGACGGAAGGATAAAGGAGGTCTGATTTTTCAATTAGCCGAGTCATTCAAGTTCGGTAACAAAATCTCCAAACACTAATTTTATCCTCTAAAGCGTTTTCAAATCATGATCCCGAGCCGAGGTTCTCCGGTTTTGCTTTCAGATCTTCTGAAGTGCACCGCCTTCTTCTTGACCTGGACCCTTATGGGGGCACTGATCCATCGGGTATGTTTCCTTTCTTTCTTCGGAGGGTGGCTGGTGTGCTCGCAGCCCCGCTTGCTTCCATATTCCGTCGAATGTTGCGGCTGGGCTCTTTTCCGGAGTGCTGGCGTGTTGCCCATGT
>LQNS02278094.1:6545413-6564970 GCA_001587735.2 Parhyale hawaiensis | reverse complement strand
CGTTACGATGCCGTACGTGCCAGTATTCCCGTTCGTTTTTTCCATCGTGTGTGGATGTTTGGAATGGTCTTGATGGCTCTGTCTTTGCTGGTGCTGGTATTGGCAGCTTTAAACGATCTGTACACAGAGTTATTCTGTGATCTGGGATCTAATTTTTTTCATTCTTTTGTTTTCTCCACCCGCTGGGCTGGTTGCGTGGGGGTTTGTTAACCTCATGGAGTTTCTCCGTTTCTACGTCACCATTCTGGTGTGATTTAATAATAATAATGAACAAGTCGACTAATATGTTTTTTTATCGTTACTTTAACGAGCAGAATCACCGTATTCCCCTTCAATACAAGAAAACTAGTTAAGCTAAAAAAGTTGACTAAGAACACAGATGCCATCTTTAATTCCGCAAGTTGGCGTATAGCTGCCCGCTATTTTCACTTTTAGCGGTTTAATAAGGCTATAAATACTTTGAAAATAGGTTGTTCCTATCAAATTCTGGCTATAAGATGATGGGATACGAATGTGATTTCAAACCGACGCGAAATATAAGCGTAAATTTAAAGAAACGAGATCATAAGTTAACGCGTGGCGTCCTTCATTTGAATGATGGACGTTTTTACGTGTGGACAGAGAGAGGAGAAATTGACGGACGGCTCGTGTTCATTTTCGGGAGTGAACGCGTTACGATCATGGACGTGTGAACTGGCCCTAAGGCTCGCATTGAATGGGACTGGACCGCAGGCCAAACAAACAAACAGTCAAAAAAGACTGTATTGGTCTGCAGGTGCGAAAAAACAATAAATGACAAACTGTCATTGGGCCGCGCCCGGCTTTAGACACTAATATCAACCCTTTAAAGACCAATTAACTTGTTTTTCATAGGGATATAGCGTTTTTTGAAACTTCCACTTCGAAGGACAGTGGACCTTATAATAACTTAAGTGTATGTATAGGGTCAAGTGACCACCGCTTAGCTACTTGTAAATCTGAACTGCATCGAGGTAAGGGCAGCGCTACAGATCCAATGTCGCAGCTTTGCTACACTTGCGACAGATCTCGATTATCTGCGTGCCAAGATGACACTCTCCATCCGTATCGAAGAGCTTGTTAGAATCTCTCAATGCAATCTGATTAACGTAAACTTATCCATAACTTTCTTCCAAAGCGTCGATTCGCCACTTGGGCAGTTCCGTGCTAGCTATAGCTCATCGAATTACGTTATGTTGCTTGAATTGGGCGAATGGAACATGCCTCATTGTCATTTCATCTTTCTACCATCCAATACTCTCTTGCTAGATTTTTATTAGTCGTTGTGTGGGAACATCGTTGTTCTTTCCATGCAATGCAATCTTTAATACGATTTTATGACATTCACTTGGCTGGTTCCTATCACTGTAGAAGGTAATTAATACGCGTTTGTACCTGCGAATATACATCCGTTTTACTGGAACGTACCGCTTTGTCATCGTCATTGTCCTGTAATCTACCATGTAAGTCGCAATCAGTTGTCTTTGCATTTCATGTGCCGTACACACTTGTGTTGTGCCTCGGTGGCAAGAATCTCAGGTAAGACGTTAACTTTTCTTTTTGCTGTTATTAGGCAAGGTAGTGCCGGTGACATTAAGGAAGCTGTGATGTGGTCTCTTGAGACAGCGGGCGGGCGGNGTAGTGTACTGGTGCACCTCCCTGCCTGCCTGCCTGCGGCGGATGGCCAAGCCTCGCGCTGCAGCAGCTGCCGCTCTTCTGCTTGCTCTCCATTGCTTCCCAAGTTCCGAGCCCTACGGTGCCACTTTTTATGACGATTTCGTAGTGTCGCATAGTCTGGCTGCTGTGACACGCTGTCGTAAACTCTGTCTTGGTCGGCCCTGCTACTTCGCTAAACGCTGAGAAATCTCTGTAACGGTATGCTTAATTATATCAACCTTTTAAGAGGCAAATCTAATAGCAGTCTAATCGGATCTACTTTTTAAATGGTAAATATAGACTTACCGTTGCAAAGATTGCTGTGCGTGTACAGGAAACTTTTCTCCATTAGGAGAAAGAACGCTTGTAGCTAAGCAGCACAAACTAAGTAATCCCGATTCGCACGTCAATCCTCTGCCCTACGTTCGTATTTCACAGCGCACGAATGTATTTGCAGTGTCTGTTCCACCGACATAAATTTGTCTTGTTACCTACACTGCTAAAGTTATTATTACCTCCGCATGCAGAGGATGTTATGTTTTCGTCGAGTTTTATCTCTTTGTCTATCACAAAGATTACTGAAAAAGTTATGGACGTATTTTAACGAAGTTTATTGGGATTGTTAAGTATGTTAGGAAGAATAGATGATTAACTTTTGGTGAAGATCCGTTCATCCGTTTGGTTGTTTGTCTGCCTCATTTTTCCTAAGACCATAGCTCAAAACTCTGTGGGTGGATTTTTATGAATTTACGTCAGTTGTTGGGTATATTATGAAGAGTGCATAACCAAAGTTCGTGTGATGTGTTTGTTTGTTTGTTGCTGTGTTTAATTTTATGCTTGTTAGCATAATAACTCAAAAAGGTTTGAATGGATCTTCATGAAATTTATAGAAGTTGTTAGTAATGTTAAAAGACATAAGTGATTAAAGTTTTTTAGTGATAATCGGTTGGTCTCTTTGTATGTTTGACTAATGTTTGTCAGAATGTTTGTTAGCAGCAAAACTCAAAAAGTTATGAACGAATCTTCAAGAAAATACTGAAACTGTTAATACTGTTAAAATGCACTAATGATTATGTTTTGGTGATGATAAAAAGAAAATCATGGTTTCAGAACCAATTTTAATTCTTCGTTACCGTGCCTTGCTTGGAGGAGGTAGGTATACGCTCTCAGAGTACTCTAGTTCACTTTAGGTTGATGTGACTGACACTCATTGCTTCGTAATGTTGCAGGACATCTTATCTACTTTGTGGGCGTCTCAGCTTAGTTGACTTGGAAGGCAAATTACCTCGTCTTCATAAAGGGATGTGTGGCAAGAATCTCTTCTCTGATCATGCCCCAAAATTGACACTACAATGTCTGAACGAAGTGGTTCTCTAGTTACCCCCTTGCACCGCCATCCAACTTTTGGCGCTCTGCGAGAAACTTGATATCATGTGGAAAATTTGCATTTTAATTGCAGCATTTTAAGATGTTACGCGACTATGGTGTTATATGTGTAAAATAGTTGTGTTAAATTCTACTATTCTGTACGAAATGCTTAAAAAAAATCAAATACTGCCCAGCTATTATTTACAATTTGAGAAGAACAACGTAGAACCGTATTATATGCTTCTATATATCGTTACAAATTTTAGACAGAGCGAGCAAACAGTTTGGCCTTACCCATTGATGGCACCCCCGCCCATTGGCACCGTTCTTGCTCTATTTTCGAGCGCGTGTGCTGATAATGTCATCGTATTCCTGACACCTCGTTTCCGAACATACCAACGTCGCTCTGGAGAAGTGAACAGCTGATTTTTATTTTAGCAAAAGTGAGACAAACATGTGTTCCTGCCCCAAATTATTGGTATTAACGATAAAGTTGGTCCACCAGGAAGTATGGTTTGTGCATTGCAATGTTCTGGTGTAGGTAATCGCTGTACCAGGGCCGTCCGCGAACAACGTGTGTTTACGCAGACCATCAAGTATCACATCTGTTAAGATGGCTGGAGTAAAAGTAAATATTAGTGTTACTTTTTCTGTGAAACTTGAAGAAAATGGGACCCAAAAAGCATCAGTTGGTAGGAATGCTATCCTGACTGCAAAAAAGATAAATATAAATATCATTTGTGAATAGGTGCTTCTTAATTTTAATACTGCCGAAAAATTTTTTGTCCACTATATATAATATCTTCCGTGTTTACCGTTGCTCTACCTGACGGTACGTACATAAGTCATGAATTTTGAAGCATAAGGAATTCTCAAGAGTACAGGAGAAAGTCAGTACCGTACTTTCTTACTCGAATCGGTGCTAGAATTCATTGCTTTTGTAACAGTTTGGAAGTGTATACGGCTAATTGTGATCGTAACGATAGAGTCTCTTATCAAAAACTTCTTCTATTTGTCGCTACACTTTTATAATGAAGCTCGGTATAATAGGATGGTATTTTTTTCTCAACGTAGTGGAGATTGGTCACTCGGGAGGTAGTGCGGAACTTGCGGTGTATAAATGAACTTGTGATATTATTCATGGGTAATCGCATTTAATTTAACAGCATTTCGCTCGCTTTTGTACGAATTTATTTACCTAGTGATGTGATTCCGTTCTATGCGTCTCCAATGAACTGCAAAAATCGACAGCTTCCTCCATTTTCTATACAAGACACGCAGCTTTGAGGTAACAGTATCGTTTGCGAAGGCAGTAATTGGTGGGCCGCAGCGAAAAGAGTTCGTTTGTGGTCGCTTTCATCCCCTTCTGCAATGTCCGTGTCCAACTTCCATCGCTTAATCCACTAACAGACCGGTGTAGCAAAAATAGGGCATTGATGCTACTTTTTTGTTGAGTATCCAATTTTTACCGGAGAGCAGATATGCTATGTTTTATCCCCCATCCATGACACATCCCCCTTTGGTGCGTTATAATTAGGGACAAAACTGGTTCTGCTAATAATCACGTGATCGCAGTAGACCCCGAGCTCAAGCATGCTTTGTTTTAAGGCCGGTCCAGACACTACATTTTGCAAATAATTTTGTCTGAGCAGTTTTAAGACTGAATTATAGTAAAACCTTACAATTTTAGTGCGTCTACACGGTGCACCTGTGCGCACCAGTTTCACTCGGTTTTATGTAACATCATCATGGAGGAGGTGCTACTTTTGTCAATTTTGACATGTTGTCTTATTAAAAAAGGAAGGTTGGAACGTCCCAGAAGTACCCGCCGTTCAAAGTGGTCGCGGAAGTTGCCTCTAAAAAATTCTCTGTTTGCGGTTGCATCAATTTCTTTTTACTTTTTCCACTAAGCTTTTATAGACCTTCCCCTTTTTATTCCAGACACTATAATCCTTGGATTTGACACGCCAATTGCATGGAAACTTTTCGTATAATGCAATAAATTCTGTGAAAGGAACGCCTCCCGAGAACATTGATGAAGGTCAGCCAGTGTTGTTTGCTCAATTATAACTGAGAAACAAAATGAAAAATGAAATTAATGAATCGGAAAACAGCGCTGCCGTCTACATGTTGCGACTTGTCCGCACAGTTCACGAATATCTACGCATCCCTAGCTCAAATATCGCTGCAACTGTACCTTCCGTATTGCGCCGGATTCAAAACTGCGCACTTTTCCAATCTGCACGCAACGTACGTGTTGAACTGCGCAGACCAAATGGTTTGCACACGTATCGTCTGGACTAGAGGTGGACGGAATATTCGCATGCTTTCCAATATTCTACATTTGCATGTAGACATACGAATATTTTACGACTTTCTACGCATATCCACCGATGAAGATCCTCTGAAATAATGGAAGATGCACGCGATTATTTATCTTAATCTTTCTCAGTTAGCAAAATCTTATCTTGCTTGTCCGCCAACTAGTGTTGCGAGTGTGCGTCGTTTTAGTTGTGTTGGCCTAGTATTCGATGCAAAATAAAGTAACCTCACTGGTGAAAGAGCAGATAAATTATTATTTTTGAAATTCAACCTGCCTAAAATAGAGTTTAACGATTAGATACTGGGAGTTTATACTTGTACTACCAGCAACAACTAGTGAATATAGTCAATCTACTTATAAATAGTCCTCTTTCAAAGACCGGTGGTTGGGAAAGAGGTTGGTGGGGTGCATGTAAAAGTGGGTCCTTGTCCCGCATCCTGGAAACAAAGAGAATTAATTGGCTTTGAATTAGCTATTCATTTTCTATGGCTAAACTCTTGCAATGAATTTGAATAGTCGAGTCCAGAGTCCAGACTACGCTCTAGAATCCAAATAATATGCCACATTGCTTGAGAAGTGAAGCTTGAGTAAGCATTCGCAATCTATTCGTGAATATCAAAGCAAAATGTTCGCATTCGCGAATGTTAAAAAACAGACATTCTGTTCACCTCTGGTGTGGACGGGCCTTTAGGAAGGATTTTGTAGTGAGAATATTCGCTGCCGTACTTTGCCTCTGTCTGTTGAATAGTCGGACCCGTATGACCGTATATTATCTTGGTGTCTGTGAGGAGATTGCAGTGCAAGTATAAATACTGCGTTGTCGATCGTTGAAGCGCCTCATGGAGCATAAGATGAGCCTGATGAGGGGGGGTAGGTTTACCCGTCCTGTGTTAGAGGAGTTTCCACCCAGATTGTTCCAGATAGAAGTTACGTTAGCCTTTAGTTAAGGCCTGTGGGGCGTCTACCTTTTGGTGTCTAATTTGCTTCCTTCTTAATTTCTTTCTGCTCCTAATGATTGTATTTTTTCTCTTCTTCACTGTTCTCATACGTGGATTAATCGTTTTCTTTAACATATACTGCATGTCCCTTCTTTCTTCCTCTCTTTGTATACCAAACCAGCGCTGCGGGTGGGAAGGTTTAAACTATAAAATAATATACAGTCAAAGCTCAGTACAGGTTTCCTCTGTTTTTATAGCAGTGTGTCTTTTTGCGTATGCGTGGTGTCCCTACAGCCTGCGGTAATGATTTCGTCATCTAGCTTTGAAGGTAGTAACAACATACGCCAATTTAGTGCGTTGTATTTCTGTAAAGAATACACAATAATAAAACTAAAAGTTTCACAGAATTACTATGTTGCTGCATTGGAACGATCAAAAATAATGATCTAATATCAAATTTTTAATCTCACTTGTACGCTCTATTATTCAGCATAAATTTCACATTAACTTATTAAGCTTCAATGTTAAGCACGAATTGTATCTTTTTTTTCTATTTTAAGGAAGCCGTTACGATAGCTGTCATTTTATTCTATTCAATCTATAAAGCAGTACAGCATAAGTCTTTTTCCTTAGCTACAGCTACGGTATTCAGGAGAAAATGAAACTCGAAGCCTGTGCCACCGAAACGGCAAGCCTCAGATTCACGTAGAAACACCACTCATGGATGCGTAATAAGCTGCAGTTGTAGTAACGTAATAAGTTATAAAAATTCTGTATGTAACAGCTCAAAGGCAGAATTAAAGTTATGTGGTATAAGGACGCTCAGAATTAAACCTAACCGGGTTATTAACCCACTGCATTGGTAAAACTTACCGAGGACAAGCTTTGGCTGATTTTAAAAGGACGACATTTGCTCTGAGACGTTAAGTCTTGTCTAGAATAAATGGCTGAAAAAATTGACAAGGTAATTGACATAAAGCGATTATTGTAGAACTGGAAATTCAACTGAAAACTTATGTTGTTGTACCTTCCTCAATACGACAGCTAATTATACATCAGCTAATGAGTGCGGGTACAAAGCCGGGAAAGAAAGGGAAGTATAGACCAAAGATCATCAGTATACGTAGAAATGGAGGGAGGCGTATTGGGCACAAATATGAAGTTTCGCTCACCTAAGATAACTTTTATTCATTGAAAGCGAGTTAGGAGAGAAGAGAAAGACCGAAACAAGAATGTGGTCATGAAGATATGAGAAGGAAGGCGGCACAGCTGTATATAACGTAGCTCCAGAGAAAAACAATTCTAAATAGGAATTTTATTGTTATATGAAAAATGCTAATTATTCGACTGAAAAAAAGTTGTGCCTCAAAACCTAATATGCTCTTCGAAGTCAAAGTTAACTATCCCGAACACAGTGGTCTGAACCAAGGCCACCTAGGCTCAGGTGGCCTCGTCTGAACTCTACGGAATGCCCAATAGAAATAGTCTGCATGTCCCTTAACTATATACCCGCACAGTGGTTGGGAGACCCGTCAGCGCACGATGTCTCTTAAAGAATTGTTGCAGCCACGACACAGGATTCTATCTGGAATTAATTTCACCTACAAAAATTTATACGTTAAATATTACGTTCCGTCTTCTGGGAAGAGCACGGCACACATCTAATGACCACTTGAGCATTTCCAAATATGGCATGTGTGTTTATATTTTCGTCTCCACAAACTAAGCGCAGCGCGGTGCTCCCGCGAGGCCATATGGGTATCGGCTCAGAAATGAAGGCGTGTTGATTGTACCGCGCCGCATCTATTCAGTTTGTTTTAGAATCACCGGTTCAGACCAGTCACTGACTACATACAATACTGTCAGTCTGAGACTCCACGGAAATTAAAATGCTCGTGCCTCTCGCTGTTTCCAATTGACGTATATATAATTAATACACTCGCATAGCTGTTTGTGTCTCTGCTGTTTCTCTCCCGTGACTCTTAAACATTAATTGTTGAATGTTGGATTATATGCCTACATGTTATGTGCCAGTGCAATACAGGAGCATCTACAATGCACGCTCTGACCAGGTTTGCCTGTGGCAACTACATCACGAGCAGGCTCGGGTGTAACATAAAAATTTATGGGTAAAAAATTCTTCAGTTCCGAAAAGAACTGCTGCCATGCGATGAGGACGACCTGCCTCCCGGAAATTCAGGAATTTCGTGAAGCAACGAATTTTGGGATCTTGCGGAAGATGTCGTAATCCTCGTGGGAATATGGGTTTCGTGCATTGAATTCAGTTTTCAGGAATGACGAAAAGCGACAATTTTTAAACAAAAATTATTTTCGCGTTGTCCTTTTGTCATGAAACTGAAAGCATCATTAAAAATAAGATTCATTAATTGTCTGAGTGATTAACCCTCTGTCGCATTTGTTGTTTTGTCGTTAGTAAGTAGGTATTCGCCACGAGGAAATGGCCTTCCTGCCCGGTCACAAGGGCCAGTCCCACAATGGTAACGATATACAGTATAAGACGAGTAAAGGAGAAATCAAAATTTATTCATCTATTGTCCCACGGCTAAGGTGTTTCTCACTACGCTGTAAACAGTTGCGTGCAGTGCTTTATTGTTGGAGAATATCTCTGCTGCATGGCGTTAGCTCCTGGCTAGTGGTGGAATGATTGAATTTGTGTGTGTCTCCCCCCTCTTTCTTTCAACCCAAGTATATTGTACTGCTTGTAACGAATTGGTTTGAACACTGAGGAATTTCTACGTGAGTATATATTTTCATGTGTTTTTGCAGCATCTCGTGGAGCAGTGCACTTTGGGCTTACTCTAAATCTTGTAGTGGTTAACTGTGAACCCTATCTTAATCAGGCTAAACATGGGCTCTTGTTCCTACAAGAATTCAAGAAGAAAAAGAAACCTTGTAACAAAACCGCACACCGTAGCTATAGACATGCATGGTAAACGCTGAGCTGTGTGCCCAACTACAGCCTACAGGTGGGAAGTATAATTAAGGGTGATACGATAAAAAAAAAACTTGGTGATGTTCATCAGTCGTATATTTACGCTCTTGGAGCATTAGTCACAATGCTGTTGGAAACACCGTCCCCCTGTAAACAAATATTTTCTGTCGAGAAAGCCAGCAAGAGAGGAATCTTCACTCCACTAACCGTGAGGCCATCAGATTACCACTTTTTTTCTGGCTGTGGCCTACTTTTTGCGTATAAGAAAATTCAACATCAGTGCGTTTGAAGCATACTCAGTGGAGAGTGTTTTCTTCGCATGTCGTATACTTGAACTTTTAGGTTGCTTTTGTTAGGAAAAGAATGTTCGACTGTGAACTCATGCAAGATAAGCCCTCATATCGCGGTTTTGCCACTTAGGAGCCCTACTGTATATTTTAGGAAACAGCCGCATGTTCTACCTTTGGAATATTGCGTTGCAAGCCGCCATAATATTGCTTTCGCGCTTTGTTGATGCTCTCCTTATTTATGAAGATAACTCCATTGCATGCTACTTGGAATTTCGGTCGCGTTGAAATTGGGCTCTTGGTGATTTTGTGTTAGGCAATGTGAACCCAACGATTAAGTGTTTTTTTTTATCGACTGACGGCCGTTGCAGCACGCATATTTCATATTTTGCTCTAAGGAGACATCACTTGAATCTTTGGATGTAACAAATTGAATATTATTAATTGATCTGCTTCGTTCTTCAGATAATTTACTTTCCAGGACATAATTGTGCAGTTAGACATAGCGTTTTTAGTAGTATTGGCATATTACGATTACTTGCTGTGTTTGTGATGTGCCTGGTGGCAGCATCGTCGTGCCTCCGTCAGTATCTGCTGCAAGAAAAGGCCCGTCTGCGCTACCGCTATGCCAGGTGGCAGGACGCTCGCGTGCGGCACCGCTGGATGCGACGCCAGAGGAAGTTCCGATTGGACCTCGCTGCCGCTGACACCGCTGCCAATGACAATATGATATCTCCAGCCATAAGCGGACACCAGTCGCCGGGCTACGCTCAGCCCGGCCTCCAACAGCCTGCAAACTGCTACGCCGAGACCAAAGTTTTGACATCAAGCAACAGATGTGACGCTCGTTTGCAACTCCAGGACCCAGAGGGCGCCTATCAAGACGTGAAGCCTGACTGCAACTCGGCTACGAGGACTGCCAATCCGTGGTGGCTGCAGGGTCCTCGAATGGTCAAGGTGTGGATGCTGGGCGATGCTGAGAAGAGACGGAGAGAATCTCGAGACGAGGATGGCGAAGAGATGAAAGTCATGTTTGTTCCAGCAAATCCATCATTGAGGGGGAAGAAGACCTACGTTACGCTCCACGAACCAGGCAAAGAAAACTGCGACGTGAGCATAGGCGATTCTGCTGCCAATGATAATTATGATGCTGAACAGTGCATCAATGACGAAGAATTATCTACGCACTCATACGATGCCTCTTCTACTATGATTGCAGCTCAGTATACTGGCCATACACCTGAACTGCCATACGGGACGTGTTCCAAAGACAACTGCGCTTGCCACTCCAGCTGCAGTGGCTGCTGTTCCAGTGAGGCAGGGCAGCTTTGCAACCCTGGAAATACCATGATTTCGCCGCCGTCTGTACCGTCCTGTTGTGTTGCTCCTTTGCTGTACTCCGGGCCCTCTGTTCACTGGAACTGTGATGGCGAACCCTTGCACGGCAGCTGCAGATCCCAAGGGCCCGTGGAATCACTGTCGCCGCTGACCTGCGGACCTAATAATGATAGTTGTAGTCATCATCGCTTGCATTTCTCTACCGACAACATTGGTGTTGATCAACAGTGTCACGTTCCTAGAAGAGTCAGGTTTAACACTCCCTCCTGTGAAGAAAGTTCTCCGCCACCGCCTCATAGCCAAAATTATGTCATACCGCCAGTGTCGTTTCAATCTCCTGTATCTGGACGGACGCCAGAGGCGGTGGAGCTTCCATGCAGAACCGCTGACTGCACTAGCTATATCCAGGCACCTACTCTTGATTTCTCCCCCACTAATCCTTTCGTATGTTTTGAAGCAGCTCCACCGCCCGTATTCAATGACGCCCTAACTGCCTATGCTAACGACCCCACGCCCCACCCCACTGGAACACAATCTAAGGAAAGTAGATCTCCACAGTCCCCTTGTGTGCAGTCCAACAGCACCGACCGGTTTCAGCTTTATGACAATTTGATGCAGTGCAATGTTTATGGAGCTGGTAGTGAAGGTGGTTTGACTATGCTTGGTCAGTGCGAACCTATTTATTCTGAATGTAATTTTCGTGCACCGGGCGAAGAAAGGAACTCCTCGGATGTAATGAACAGCGGCTCTGTCTTCGACGATAAATCCGAAGAAGTAAGTATCACTTATTGTTTTATTCATTGGCCTTAAGAGATATATTAACATAAGTATATAGCAAATGCGAAGCGAGATGTCTAAACTTATTATCAAATAAAATTTATTATTTAAGATGGCCATTGCCAATTTATTTTTATCAACAAAAATGTTCACAAACCATTTCAATTTTTTATTCTTTCGCTAAGAAACTTTTTCAACCTCATTGGAAAATATACACGAACATCTCCGATGATTTGGCTTGCATATAGTACTTCCAACCCTGCCAGAATTTATGTCTCAATCCTGCTTCAATGGCCTGGTAGATTTATTAGCACTCAGCGTGACTGATACCACCAGTTGTACAGCCGGCGGTGCATGTTGCTCGGATTTAGTTTTTAGTCTTGCTGTGTAACAACATTGCGAATGTAAAGTTAGGCTATGTTGGACGCAATAGCGTCCAGTCTTTGTTACATACAGGACACACACATCCTATGCTAGTCATTAATTAATAAAAGCTCTCATTATAATAGAATTTATTTGTGGAAGTACACAAGATTTCATGAAATTTTCTGAGTGGTACGACTGCTGACCGTTTGAAAATGAGCCAAGCTTGATTTTTCATCACTGGAGTGCCGTGCGGTCGCTGGAAACCATTTATTGCGCAGTTGTTTGGTTATTATTGTAGTGTTGACATCACGTTTTCCCCCGTGGATATTGTACACAGCTTAATTTAGCTGTGAACTCTAAGGCATATTTTTGGCCTAAGATGTAATTTCTTCTGGAAAAGAGGTTGTGGCGAAGTTAGAAACTTCATAAACATTTATTATAACGAAGACTTTTGCTAATTAACATAGATTTTTATGTGATCAAGTACAGCTACTGCTTTTAATTTTTTTTTTGTTTCACTGGCAGGGCTATAATCAATTCGTAAAGTTATGCGAGTTCATGTTATCCTAAGGTTGTAGTATACGTGTTGAAGGCATTTTTGTTCCCAAAAAAGCTTATCTTTACTCCTTTGTGGTAATTTCTGATCAACAGCGGGCTGAATGATATCAAAGCTTTTACGTATCACAGGACATGAAACTATAATAAAATATTTGTTAATTGGTAATGTCAGAAACTGTTGTACTTGATTTTTTTTAACAAGAACATAATCAGGATCCATGCATTTTTTTACCTGTTTATTTATTTTTATGTTTACCTGACCATTTTCTGTGTCGCTTGGGGAAAACAGACGGGCGAAAATTAGGCTAAGTTGTAAACAATGGCAAACGTACCAACGTACCTATGCGGCAACAATATATTTTAATGCACTTCTTGTATTGCCAGCACTGAAATCGAAGTACTGGAGATGTCTGCAGCTTCCCTTAAAAAGAGTGCATCTTGATTCATTGTTTTTCTCACACAGAATTTCGTTGTATCACTTAGTCTTCCAACTTCATTTCATTCGCCGGCGAAACAGCTTTTCGCTAAGAAAAAAAAATCGACGTACATGAGATCCCACCGTCTCCGTGATACCAATTCGAAATTAATACTTTGAGTGGTGATTGCCTGCATGCAAAAACTACTTAATATTTCTCCATGTCAGAGAAAGAAAAGAAGGGTTTCGCCGCTCAGCAGGTGTGCAGCTGAGAACGCGCTCATCTGTTACGTTCCTTTCAGTTGGAAGTTGCAGTAACGAAAGTATGGCAGCGGAAAAATATCACGAGTTCTCTGCCGTCATTTTTGACGGTCGGGTACCCTAATTTACATGTATTCAAGCTAGTGTAGATTCTCCACCGTAAAAAAAATTGACAGCTAAGAAACTGCATTGACTGCTCTGTCAGTAGTTTCTTCGTCGTGCCTGTGGAATTGATTTTGCTATAAAATATAAGAAGTGACAACCGTAGCATGGCTGCGCTTGTTAAGGACTTGAGTCATCCAAGCGAAAGTAACGCCGAATTGCTGCTGTGATTGAAATTTTCGGCCAGCCACGTTAAAATACCATCGAGTCAATGCGCGTGCTCGGTGATCATTTTAGCAACATCCACATTTGTTAGTTTGAGTTGAGTGTCGAATTTCTGTCTATCTCATCGTCGTACATGAGGTGATGCACGAAATACATATAATCCACATTGATTTTAATAAACGTCTTGAAAGATGCTGCAAGGTTCCGCTGATACAGCTCTCATGTAACTACTACACGAAGTGCGTGTTGGCAGTTCCACGTGCGTGACGGTTAATCGATAGTCACCGCATGTCTGCTAATAAAAGTTCTCGATGGTGTAGCCCCCTCTGTGACCTTCCTGCCTTTTGTTTGTAGCACACTTCTAACGCTTATTATTCGTAGGTATTGCTGTTTATGATTTGTTGGCTCAGTTTTTCTACGGTTATGAGTTCTTTTTTTCCCTTGAAAGACGCTATAGTAACTTGCGATCAGGTGTTGCTTTACTTTCCCAATTACGATTCCCTGCTCCCTCAATCCGATGGATATGTTCAAACCTCAAAGTTGCTGTACGGTGGAAAACGATTAACACACCTTCCAGTTGTTATTAGTTCTTTGTTTCCCTAAAGTCTAGGTAGGATTAAACATATAAATTACGACTGATGGTGTACATAATTTCATAATTATACTGAGAACTTATGTAGGTACGTATTGTATCTTTGTATTCATGCAGACGTTAATTATACGTTGAAATTTCCAATTACAGACTGTATAGTTGTGTAAATTATGGGATCTGAACGACGTGCTGGACTCAGTACTGGTGAGGTTTTTACTGCAAAGATATGCCGCATTTACTGATTTTTGCACCTTGGTTACGTTAACTCCTTTAATTCAAAAAGATTTCCATTTTTTTAGGAATAACACTAAGTTATGTGCTGAAATAGGTACATTGAGTGTTAATGGGTAGGTTATGGAACGCAGGGGATGTCCAGTGAGTATCTTACAGGCCTCGAAGTGATCGTAAGCGTTCTTGTTTCTGGCAGTCAAGGCAGATCCGTCAAGGTCCGTGCCTGAGCTTGCCAAGACCCGTGGGGTTCGTAACATAATTGCTTCGAGTGATGTATTTCATGACTAGGATGAGGTCAGTGTTGCATTAGAAGGCGCTGGAACATCTTTTCTGCTCAGTCAAGAGCAATTCGGGCTGATAAATGCGCGGTGCTCCTGAATCATATGGTGAATCGTGGTGATAGAATTTTGTGAGCGAAAAGAAGCTTATTCTGGACGAAATAACCAAATGGTCGAAATTCTAAGGTGCTCACGTACAAATCCTCTGAAGGCCCTGCGGTGGTGAGTCATCAAAACCTTATTGCAGTATCTGTTGGTGTTCGGAAGCTTCGCCCGTGATGCCTCTTACGGTCATGAAGACATGTCATGTCTGTCGGATATCCAAAAACTGTGAGTCAAGTATTGAGAGCGTGGATCAGGATACTTACCGAAACTAAGAGAGGCATGCTCATCCATATACTACAGTCAACCATGGATCGGTAGCTATGCCTGAACGTGTGAAGAAAATTGGCTACCAAAACGATGTGTGGTAGCTTAGCTCAACAGACCTAAATCTCTGTGGTGATATTGACTACGTAGCGTGGCTGAGGGAGTGTCTAATGCGAAACCCTATAATAACGTAATAGTCTCCTCAGTCCTCCAGCGGGCAAGCATTGCTATCCGGGAAACTAGATGAACCTCAGAGTATTATCACAATTTTTCATGCTGCTGGAGATCGCAGTAAATAACTAAACATGTGTCATTAGTAATAGATGTTCAAAAGTCATGGCTTCCAATTTCTTCGTGTTCCTTTATATTTTCTTGTTTCTTGGAAAAATTTGAAAGTAGTTCCAATTCCGCTGATCGACCCTCTAACTTGAAACTACCACTTGGTTGCCTGGATTCCAATGAAGACTACAGTTAGGTACTAGCTTTGAATGAATGGATTTTGGAAATACGCAAAGTCAAGTTCTACTTTCACATGTTAATTTTGCAGAAAATTTCTAAAAGTAAGTTCCTGCAAACAACATGAAGCGAAAGTTCATCTTATCCCACGAAGCAATTTATGCGGAAGGCTTTTGCAGATTTTCTCAGTATCTGTTTCTTCTTTAGCTAGCTTAGGCTATACGTGTATAGGGTAGCTATGGGCAGTCCCCGACAGCGTATTGAGAAGCACATTATGCCGAATACTGTGACCAAAGTGCAACCTTTTTGTAATTTCGAGTATTGGTTTACGTTGTGAAAATTTTATTGTTTTGTAACAAAAATTTCTGTTCGTGGCATTTCCAATTTTCGTGTGGTGGTTAGAGACGTGAGCGTGTGCAATTGCTGTAATGTTCAATTGTTCCAATCTAACTTTTTTGTTGTGGGTTCAAGTTCCCGTCGATGCTTTTGTTCGGTACCATATGAAGCTTCTGTCTTTACTTAGGCCAATAAGTTCATAAATTCAGTATCTGTCGCATAGCTGATTATTATATAGGCCTAAGTACCTATGTAACTCCATTTCGCTTCGAAATCACTTTGGGCAATGAAGTGTGTAGCTGATAGTACTGTGCAATGTGTTGTGTATTGGAGTGTCTTTTTGTAGTGTTTTTATTCATGATGCATATTGACCTAAGGCAGACGCAGTACTCCTTCTGCGTTTATCAGGTTATCCTCACCATATCTATGCAGGGTTCGATGTTGCTAAATTCTGATTGCTATCCCCCCCCCCCACTGTCTCAGTTGCTGGCTCGCTCATTATCGAGACAGAGGAGGTTCTAGCCCCTCACTGATAGAGGAAAGTCATGACGCTTGGAATTGCATAGCATCAGCAATGCTTTCACACGTTATCACTGCAGGAGGAGGGGGGGGTCTCTGGCCCAAGTTTGTGGGGGCACAGTTGTGTATCGAGTATCCCGTCAATACTTCGCCACATTCTGGACAGTCTTGGGTAGACTGCAGCCGTACACCCCTCTGGGTCTAAATGGGCGTTTATCTACTTCACGAACCAGTGCCTGTTTGTTCCTAGTTGGGGGTGTGCGGTCGAGGCGACTTTACCTTTATTGTCTGGGTCAGTTTGTGCTGTTTCCCGTCACATGTGTTACGAATGTGTCAACCGTTACAGGTGTAGTATTTGAAGGTGGGTTCACACTGTAGTCTGGTGTTATCCTTTACGTAGATCAAAGTGTGCGAATTCTTTTGTTTCTCGGAACAAACACTGCTGCGTGCTTACAAAACACTTGGTTTGAAATGTTAGTCGTCGCTTCGCTGGCTATGAATTCCAAGGGTAGTGTTTTTGGTAGCTCTTGAAATTGGCAGAGAACTAAAACTCAAGAACTCGAGGAAGCTACAAGACAGACGAGTGACTGGCTCCGACGGCGTAAAAAAATGTGAACCAGCTTTATGAATGCGAAACCAACGACTTTACGAAATCCCAGACATTTTAGGGATGCTGGGTGACTAGAACTGCTGCTCTTGGTGTGCTGAGTTCGACAAGATGCGCTAGGTTAGACAAGGATAATTTGTTCTATGCAAAAGAAAGGTCGTTTAAATGGTGCATACGTATTACATTACGGGCATTGCAGTCTTTCTGTAACATCAAGACGTTGTTGGTGTTGTTCGTCACTGTCTTGGCTGTTGTAATGATAATCATTCCATACTTCTGGCTTAAAACTTCAATTATCCTTAACTTGCTAGCCTTGGATTTGTTAGTTTTCGTTTCAAATACGCCGAAGTTGGAGACTCTTTTATGCCAGTGTAATAGCAAATTTAATTAAGAATATCGAAAATAGTTCTCAGACGTTGTAGAGTGCCCACCACTGCCTGAGATGCAGTATATATACCCTTATGTGTCGCTAAGTCCCTCAGCGCGCATTGGACGAGCCGTCACTCCTTGGCCTAATTGATCTTCAGTTACACTTGCTGAATAACTTTGTTACCCTGCCCACTTTATTTCCTTGCTGTAATGACCTTTTGTTTTTGTACTTCCTCTTCTTTCACTACTTGTTCCCATGTGCGGTGATCTGTCGAATACGAATTCTCTGTAACCATTGTTTTCTGCTCTCTCTCCGGCAATCTTCACCAACAAATAAATAGGCTCAACATTTTAAAAGTGAACTTCTCCCTATTTATTTGCAAGGACTGGACCGTGAGTAACCAGGCTTAGATTTAGAAATAAACTCCGCACAATTTGTTGCTTTGCATGGACCGGATCCTGAGGGGAGGATTAAACTGACCACGTGCATTTTGTTTGCAGGGGCTGGGTGTACTGTCTCCCCATCACCTCACACAGCGACTGAATGAGAACGCCCTGGCGCGAGAAGCTGTGGGGGGCAGCGACGCTGAACTGGCTCAGTACCTCGCTGATGAGAGGGTGGCGCTCTTCCTTCAGAACGATGAGTTCATGCACGAACTGCGCGCTAACAGGGACTTCATGGCTGCTCTTCAGCGTGGTCAGTTTGGCTTTTCAATCTCCCAGTTAAATGTATAGTTTTTCCTAGAAAAGCTCCCTTCGAAGCTTGATAGATTGTTTCTGTGAGCGTTGAACGAGTGAATGATCCATAAATCAATGTATTTATTATATTTAGTCTGTTTTCATTAGATTCAAGTAATACATATTCGCCACGTATTAAAAATACTTAGTTCATAGTAAAATTTCATACTGTCTGCGACAACTACTACCAGTATAGCTTGACCAGAGAGTCCATACAGTCCATCACATTAATAAATGTGCCATTGAAGCGTAGAACGTCAAACTGTTTCCCAGCTCTAACTATTGCTTCCAACTCTACACAGTAAACTTAGGAGTAAAAGCAAGCCTAGATATAGAAGACAATTACCTACCAATCCAAAATTTCAGGCAAAACTACTAGTGTGCAGAGAACATGGGATAATAGGGGAATTACCCAATTGTCGAACTACCTCTATTTCCGAAAAGCTATTATTTGGTAGGTTTGTGTAATAAACCTATAAAGTAACAGCTCTGTGTTTCCCAAACTGTGGGATGCATACCACTAGTGGTACGCGAAAGGTTTTCAGGTGGTACGCAGGGCAGCAGCAACATTGGTCTGTTGTAGGCATAGATAGAGATGTATTCGGACATCTGAACAAACTTTATCTATCGTTGCAAGGTAAGCAAATAACTGTATTCCATATTCCACACAAAGTTAGCGCGATGATCGCGAAATTGAAGCTACGGCATAGGCGTCTTAGTTCTGGTGAATTGGATTCCTTTCCATGCCTTCATGAATTAGTAATCATCTCTGAAGAGCAGACGGCTCGTGTTCATTTTCGTGATGGAACGCGTTGATATGACTGGCGTGTGAACTGGCCCTTATACACAGCGATGGAAGGAATTTGATGCCAGTATTTGGTAACCGAGGACGCCTGGTAGTCCAACTTCTAACCAATGTTTTCAAAATCTTTAATACACTTTGCGCACTCGGTCGTAGTTGGTAGTACAAATACCGTGAGCTTACCTCCTAATGCCGGGGAAACACTACGCAATCATCCGCACAACTTGAATGGCGGATGTGCCGCTCGCACTTCGTTCATCTACCGTAGCTATGCTATCGACTATTTCTTTATGCATACGACGGGCGAGCTGCTCATCCGCAAGTCAAGTTGCGCGTGAGCTTACATAGGGTGGTCTGCATAACAGAAATTTTTTCTTTAAAGCTACATGTCAAATGGGAGTGAATTTTATATATTCTTAGCCTCTTCACCGCCCAACAGAACCGCTCGGTCACATTTTGAATGGTATTATTACTACTACAAATATAGTAAGGGATTAATTACCTCCGCCAAGGAGGTTATGTTTTCGTCGTGTTTGTCTGTCTGCCTCTTTGTCTGTCTGTCACCAAGATAATTCAAAAAGTTCTGAACCGATTTGGACGAAATTTACAGGGATTGTTAGGTATGTTAGGAAGAACAGATGATTAACTTTTGGTGAAGATATGTTCATCCGTTTG
>LQNS02278094.1:6502842-6513050 GCA_001587735.2 Parhyale hawaiensis | reverse complement strand
CAGGAACTGCGGCCAGATGCTACATCCCCTGCGGAGAAGGCACTCGGGACCCTTGGGTGCGTGATGCCCAAACATATTGTGGCAGGGAAAGGGCCCGCCACAATATGCCCCTGAGGGCATGTTTTTCAGTAGTACTGGGATTTCTTAGCCTTCCTTTGCTTGTAGCTTCAGGGATGAGCTCTAGGTACCAAAAGCTCTACATACATCAATTTCTTAGGTTATTGCTTTAAATCCGTCGTTGGAAAAAAACTCGCTTGTATGCGATATTCAAGTAGCTACATAATAAGCCTACATTACACGTCGTATCTATGTGCCAATTTTTTTCTGTAAAATTTGAATATTCTTAGAAATTATGATGAACTTTCAGTTATTATTGGGGTCCGACGGTATGATATATTTCACCTCTGAAGATATATGATTGCCAATTTACATTCCGTGCTCGTTACACTTTCCTTATGGCAAGACGAAGAAATTAATCTTTGTTTGAGGTCTCTGTGATTATTAGAACTTATTTCACAAGTGCCTTCTCATCAGGGGATGTAGCAGCTGGCCGCAGTTCCTGCTGAGGTTAGTTTTGTAGAGTTATGTAGGTTCTCTATATTTCTCCTTCTGTTCCGCGAGGTGGTAAGCGACCCATCCCCTGGGACAATCTGCTCCCTTGTGGAGGGCCACAAAAGGGACTACCCGCACGAGTGTTCGCTTTCTTCCGTCTTCTTTTCGTTTTCGTCTCCTTCCCTGCGCCGCACGGCTGAGCGATTTCGTTCGGCCGAGCCGTGTGAAGTTGGAGTTGCTTGCGCCTTATTTCCTGCCAGACATGGTGCACCTGGCCAAGATTGTTCTAATAGAACTCATCTGAGTTCAACCCAACTTTTAAACTATATCATACAAAGTTAGATCGCTGACAAAGGTAAAGTCAACTTTGGCTGCATCCTCCCCTGGGCCAACTGGCCCCAGAGGAGTAAGTAGAGCCGCAGCCGATCTCGGGTCGCTAAGAACTAAGGCGCCGAAACGGAAGGTTCAACGACCCGAGCCCCCCCCATCCTCCCATTCCTGGTCAGGCAAGTGCCCCCACCCAGCTGCGCATACCAAACAATTCCCGACTCAGCACTGCAGGCGCCACAAAGATCTCTTGACAAGCTTGTCACTAGAACTCGGGACCTGTTACACGGAAGTCAGACACGCATGGCATGCTGCTGTTCTGGGTAGGTACTTCGAAAATGCAAACCCCGTCAAGCTACATAATGCTTATGGTCTTATATCCTGGAATTTTTCCAGATGCATCTCAAAATTTCATTACCTATTCTCTGCAGTATTCTCAAGAGTTTCTACACGCTTCGTGAAGATCCATAGATAGTTTTTTTAAGGTTACATTGCTACCTGACAGCAAAACTGATCGCCACGAAAGTGTTTTTCGTAGCATTCATAGCAGTTCCAGGAAATTTCATGAAAATCTGTCCACAACTTTGAGCTGCGTTGATAACAGAGAGACAGACCAAGACAAAACGTTACCTTCTCATCTGAAGTAATAATGACGATTATTTCCGTCGCATGGGAGATGTCTTTGTCAGGATCTCGCTGCGGTCCGTTAGAATTCTACTGTAACTCAAAAAGTTACAAACAGATTTTTATGAAATTTGCAGGAACTGTTAAAAACATGACGAGGACTAGATGATGAAATTTTGGTGGCAATTTGAATGAATTCCTAGATGCAGGATCATTTTGAAGTTTTCGTTGGCATTGATTTGCTTGGCGGAGCTCTGCGCTCTGACAGCGCTTCTATAGTTGTCAGTTCAACGTTACCTGATGCGCGTTGCCACAGGTCAAGGCCAAGTGTCTGAAGCGAGGGAAAGAATTATTTTAACTACCTTCGCCAAGAAGGTTATGTTTTTGTACTGTCTGTTATGGATCTTTACGAAATTTCCAGAGATTGTTAGGCACGTTAGCAGCAACAAATGACCAACTTTTTGTGAAGATCCGTTCAACCGTTTGTTTGCTAGTCTGCCTATTTAGTTCATAGTAGCTACCAAAACTAAAATTATGGACGGATTTTTATGAAATTTTCATGAGTTGTTAGGTAGCCTAGCCTATATCACGACGAGTAAATGACCAAATTTTTGTGATTTGTTCGTTCATTTGTTTGCCTCTGTGTTAGATTCTATGCTTGAGAGTAATACAACTTGAAAAGTTGTGAATCAATCTTTATGAAATTTACCGGAATTGTTATTTATGTTGAAAGATATAGATGGTTAAATTTTGGTGATGATCGGTTGGTCTGTTTGTGAGTTTGACTAATGTTTGTTAGTAGTATAACTCAAAAAGTTTACACAAGCTGTTAATACCGTCAAAAGGCACAAATGATTAGATTTTAGCGTTGATACAAAGAAAATCATGGTTTCAATATCAATTTGAATTTTTCGGTACCATTGTCTTGCTTGGCGGAGGTATGCGCTCTCGGAGTGCTCTAGTTACCAAACTGAGTAGTTTAAGCCTCCGTTTCCGCAACAAAGGCGATCCATAGTATGTCGAGAGAACCGTGGGCCCAGGCACGAGGGTATTCCCACACAGGATAAACGCACATGGGAAAAACAAGTCGGAAAAGAAAAGTAACATTAGAAGGAGTATGAAATCGGAAGGAAGCCAAGTGGGTACACGAAAGACAGATGTTCCGACGGCTTAGCTTTACGCGAAGTGTAGAAATGGACATGTATTAACGACTAGACAAACTGGACACCTATGGTAATCATCTACAGAGAGTGGAGCACAATTGTGTGTGGAGTGAAATGAAATTACAAAAAAGAAAAATACCAGTAGTAGCAAGAGAACACAAAGAAAATGTGAAGGATTTGAACGCATCAATGCACTTCACACTAATATCAAGTTAAACGTTGCTCAGTAATATTGAGTAGTTTAAGCCTCCATTGCCTTATTATTATATTGAGTACCTAGCTCAAGTCTCCACTTCCACTATAAAGGCGATCTCACAGAGGTCAGGAAGAACGAGGGAACATGCAATATAACGATAGAAACGTGAAATCAGTACAGCAGAGATTCCATAGGCATGAGGATAATTACAGGCCTCACCTCCCGAGGACTAGAGCAAATGTGATCGGTGACGGGTACTTACTTGAAAATTAACCCTAGCAACGTGCAAGGAGTATTCCACTACCTGTAAGGATTGTTACCTCCCTCGGGTTACCATATAACGTTACAGTACTTGTCACATGGATCGCCAGCAACGGTGTTACCAAACTAACCCCCATACATGCAGCAGAGCGGTGGAGTAATATCCTTGGCATTTTCACCGTTTCCCTCCAATTTCAATCCCTTCAGGACGTTTGGTCCCTCTGAGATATTTCCCAACTGTTAATCGCAGGGGTAATGTGGCCTGGGAACCGCATCACTAAGCTGCAAGATCGAAAATCCTCACCCTATTCCTTCCAGCGGTCAAAGATCCCCCACACCATGGCGACTCTGAAGGCAGTTGGACAACCTTGTTAGTTGCGACGACCAGGTGGTGCGGATCTCCAGTTGCTGCCGCCCTAGAATGAGCCCATACCGGCTCGGGGCGAGCTGGTGGCTAGCCAGTGATCGTAGCAGGGGTCTTGAGGGTGGCGCTTCGACTCCACTCCTGGGAGGCTGTAAACAAACAGCTTATGCACGAGGATGTTTCCACATATGATCAATGCGCATGGAAAAACCAAGTAGGGAAGCAGACGAAGAACAGAACAAAACATCATCAGTAGGAGTATGAAAGTGGAAGGAGGAAAAGCGGGCACGAAGGAAAGACAACCCAAAGGCCTAGCTTACACCAAAGTACCGTAACCTACAGGGTCCCCTGAGGTTGCTGCTCCCCATAACATCGGAGGAGCGAACCTAACTCTACAGCTCATCGTATGCCCCCGAGGGTAAAAGCTGCTCATCACGTATTAACGAAGACTATCAAGGAAAATAAACGAAATTGTTACAATCTTCAAAATGGCTCTTCCATCTATGTACATGAAATTCTTAACGTAGTGTCAACACAGGACAGCAATTTGTAACCTTAAATACATAAACTTATGTGAACAATGCCCCTATCTGAGCAAACGACTGAAAATATCTAATAGTAGCTATGCTCAAAGCAAACAAGAGAAGAGCATCACATGGTACGTACCACCACAATAGAATTTTTTTTTTTTTAGTCATACTAACGGCACTTATCAGGTCTATTTAAAGTACTAGATGAAATTAGCATTTCGTTTCCAATCAAGACTAATCACAATTTTTTTATCGACTAATCAACATATCACGCCTTCGCAGCAGCATCAAAGCGAGCAGAGATATCATTCCAGTTTGCTACTTTCCAGATGGCTTTCACGTAGTCGGGCCGCACATTCTTGTACTGCAGGTAGTAAGCGTGCTCCCACACGTCAATACCGAACAGTGGCACTAGGCCCGTGCTGGCTTCCAGAGGGTCCTGCACGAAGTGTTGCAATTAGTCACGTTCCATGTGGATATTTCCCAATCCACTAAAAAAGTTTATCTTGGGAAAAGAGAAGAACCGCCAATATGTAGGTACTACCCGAGGGCTTGCGCTGTCAAAAATGATAGTGAGAAATTTAGTGATGACCCTGGCTCGTTCATCATAATTTCGTTACTAATATGCTCCTGAAGGATGTGCTACAACCAACAAATCAAATTGTCATAAGAGATGACTGCTCTCTGTTTCAATCTATCTGAGCAGCGCACTCCTTCCTTCCTTCCTTTAGAAGACATGCGAAAACATCAAATTATATCAGGAAGCATCACTGAATATAATTAAATTCCCCGCTGCGCAGCCTGTCTGCAGTACGGTACACTTTCAGCAAAAACAAATTTTTGCACCGAAATAAAATTGCTCCATCAAAGTAAAAAAGGCAAGTTGAAAAAATAATTCCGCTGTGCTGTGAGCATCTACTCAATTTGTACATCATAAAGTGAGAGAAAATAAATAGCTTCAGTGTATGGAGGAAGCAAGAAAAATCAGACTTCATGGCGGTGTTGAGAGCTGCAAATACATCGTTTTGATTTCAACGTTGGCTGAGCAAAAATGCATTCAGTCGAGAGGACAATGATTCCCTGCCGACTCGGGCTATTTTCTGCAGCCTGACCTGATATTTGCTTATTGATCTCCATCAAAACGCAACATAATATACACGAGTAAACTCCTCTGTTAACACATAGGTATAGCAATATGCTATGTGGGCCATAAATTAGGTAGGGGTGTAAAAAAAATGCTTTCTGTTGAAATACCATAGTGATCCGACAATTCGTTTAAGAATTATTAGCGAATAACAGTGTAACAGGGAGAGTGCAAATTGTATACTAATCTAACCTAACCTTACCTAGCCCAACCTGGCTTTAACTTACCTAACCTAGCTTTAACTAACCTTACCTAATATTACCTAACATAATCTAACCTAAGATATTGGGGTGCCAATTGTACAAGTAGATACACAGAGGTGACTATTGTACAGGTGGGATATGTTTTTGGTGACAATTTTACAGGTGGGATTTTTGGGGTGACAATTGTATAGGAGATCCCATTTTCGTGCCATAATCTATGCGAGTCGCCACTTAGCTCTGAAACTACCACGTCGGCGAGGGAAGTTACATCGCCTGAACTGAGCCGAATTGTAATTCCAATCACAGAGTTGCCTGTGTTACTGCTACGTCGGGGTCACTCGTCTTCCAAAAACAGTTGGAGTCACAACCCGAAAAGGCGATAGCTCAGAAAATTTTATACAAAGCGAACAGAAATTTATACATATGAATAACGACTAAAACTCCCAAAACAAAATTACAACTAGAACCGAGCATTACTGGGACAATATTGGAACTTACAAGGAACAATATAGCTATGGTCGAGCTTACACCGCTCACTAACAGATGGCACTCTCATGCCGCTATAAGAAATCGTATTTCAGTTTAAGTAATCCAACTAACGGAGTTATGGGTACAACACACACCTCACAGAACTGGCCTATTTCCAGGCACGAGCTCTACACCGAGCAAAATCTTGTGCCCGCAAATACTCCCTACCACAGACTTAATTTTTTATATATTTTATTCTTATAGAAACTAGTAAGCCCTCGCCGTCATTGATGACGCCAGAAAAAAATAGAAAGTACTTCAGCAGAAAACCCCGGTTGCCCTCTGTTAAAAGTCTTCCAAGGACTACTCAGTAGAACATTCAACATTCTATCAGTATCTATATCCTACGTTGATGTACAGTATGCCGTACCTACAATGAACGGAGTCAAGTGATGTTTCCCGTATCAACTTAAGATGTACAAAAACGCTCAAGCACACATTCATGCAGCTCAGCTTCATATAGGTACGTAATTTATTTGCAGTTCCCAGGCTTTCCCAATTGCTACCCTGTATCATGGACACCATAGCGTTCCAAGGTGTCTACAGGGATTCTAGTGTTGGATTTTAGTACTTTTTAGCCCTTTTTAGTACCTATACAAAATATATTTTAGCACCTTCACCCACAAGAGAATGGGCAAACTAGTCTGACCCTGCCAGTAGCCTCCACAACTCCCCATATAGCCACTTCCAGCCGCCTTTATCATGCAGTGCAGACTAGGTTGCCAGTGAGTCTGATATTTCCAAACCGCTGGGTGCATTAGAAGCTCCTTTATTAATATCGCAACAATATCACAAAACATAGTTCTAAATCATAGTAATAAAATAATCTCTTCCTAATAAAATAATCAAATAATAAATAAAATAAAATGCGAAAATAAATGCAAACCTAAAATAATATCAATGTGCAAATGAATTCATCTAAATATGAAAGTAAAATATTGATAACAACAGATATCACACAGAAACTAATTCAGTTCTGCCTTTAAGCTAATGTCTAAAAAAACATGATGGGCAATGTCCGCCCTTTAGGATGGTGCAAACAGATTTTTGATAAAATCAGGTTTTAGTGGTAAAAGGCTTTCGTCGGAATCACCCCAGATCTTTAGGGTGGTCGGAATCGCCCCGCCTGACACTAATGAATAACTAATATGCATTCTATGAACGCAGATGAGCAAGTAGCTATTGTTATCAACAAGCCATAGAAGTCTCAGAAGGTATATCTTTAAAAAAAAAACACTTTTCTGCATGTAGCAGAATAATTTAGCACCTACTTGCAAATTTTAGCACTTTTTAGCATATTTTTTAGCACCTCTGCTATTTTAGTAGTTTTTAGCACCTTGTAGACGCCTTGCGTTCTCCTAGGGATCGAAGTTTTTCCTATCTTCATAGATTATGACAAGAAAAATATAAATATATTTATAAATAAATAAACGTTGTGCACTATTGTATAGTACTAATACCCCAAGTAAGTCAGGGCATAATGTAGAGCGGTACTACAAGGAATGAACTTTTTCTTGTACATATAAATACGAATACTGCCATCAGCGTCAAAACTATCGCAAAGTTGATTCTATTTCACAGTTGTGGTAACAGTCTGACAATGAATAGAAGTAGGCTGCCAGGTGTTACTGCCTTTATCAATGGCTATGTAACGTATCCTTTGAAATCTTCAGTAGAACAAGCAGGAAATATTATCAGTGATCGAATGAGGCACAGTGACGAGTTACATAACCTATTGACTGACCTGATTGGGGCAAGCTGCGATCTGCAGAGCCTTCTTTTGCTTATTGTAGCCAAGCCAACCCCAGCCAGATCCCTGGACGCCCACCGATGCAGTCGAGAGTTGTGTCTGCATTGCCTCCAAGCTGCCGAAGTCGCGCTTGATTGCTTCCAAAAGCGCACCTGAAACAGTAAGAAAATATATCACCAACTCTTTGCTAAAATCTTCACGAATCCAGTAGAAAAAATTGATACGTATAGAAAGCGCAAGCATGAACCCTGTTGGTGAGATGATCCAAAAGCGACCACCACGAAGCATTGCTTGTCGAAATAACCAAATTAGAAACCTACAAGAAGAAGTGATGAACAGCAATAGCAAACAAACACCAAGTCAACTGCATCATCAGTGCTGGAAAAACGCGACTTCAGACTTCAAGTTTGGAACTGAACTAGAACTTCGAGTTGGAAGTGGAGCTCAAAAACGAACTGATGATGAGCGAAAATGTTGCTCCTATAGTACGCAATCTGGCAGGAACAAGTGTCAGGCGCGCGAGTAGCCATTCATTGGCCACGCTGCTGATAATTATTATTGTAGTGGGTTGGGTTACTAGCACCGCAGGCATGACGCTGCTGAGATTTCGGGCTGTGCCTCGCATGGTGGAACTGATTTGCAATGGCGAGCGCGGGCTGACTTTTACCGCTGTGGTGCAATGCTATACTGTAGTGATGGTGGATGGATCACCACAGACCCCTCCTATGCCACCTGAGAGGCATTTGAATGTGTTCTTATAACAAATCGTTCGAATGTAGTACATTTCTCTTGATTTAACCAACGTCAGCACTAAAGTGACGTCCGAATGTTTAGCGCGTTGTTGAAGGCGTAACTGTGTGTTTATCGAAGAAAATTATTAGAATGTTAGGCGTCAAGCCTGTGTGCTTGAAAGTATCACTAGGAACGTTACGGATGTCCTTTCAAATTTGGAGTGAGATAAAACTCTGGTAGCTGTGCCTGTTTCTGCTGTTCAAACGACACAGTACCGCATCTCTACGATTAGCAGCAACAACGTAGTAACGAGACTAACATGTGAACAGGCCTTTAGAAACCTAGCAACCACCACGGCATGATAAACAATATGCCCTGCAGGGCAAACGCCCGGTGTCTAAGGGAAGGACTTCTGCCCATATCAGCCCTTGAACAAGCATACAAATTCACCAAGGAATAAATTTGTTTCCGCCAACAGTATTCAAATCAGAAAGTAACAACGTTACAACATAAATAAAAGTAAAGTAAAAGTAATCGAGACCATACAATAATTGGCTTGAGGTAATTGTTACTGTATTAACTTATTACTATAAGTGTTGTCTACCTAGTTTCCTCCTTCACTTCATATTGAATTTACAGCCAGGATAGAACTTAACATGGTGCCTAGCGATCAGGACTTTAAAAATTCCCAGAGTTTTCCCTGATTTTGCTTAAATCTCCCTGAGTGTCAGATTCTCCATTTTCCTCTCAAATAATGTGATTACCAATACGCTATGGGCTGAATGGGACTGACACCGTTACAAATCACCCTCACAATACAAGGATTTGCTGCAGAATAAAGCTAGACAGTCGTCCACCTTTCCCTGGCACTGCAGAAAAAATAATCTCTCATATGGCTCAGGCGGAACGCCACATTCATAGCGATAACCCCACAAAATGAATACCATCTACTGCCTTGCAGAAATTCCCTGAGTACTATGATTCCTGGTCCCTTTTTCCCCGAGTTTTCCGCGAGTGATTTTCCCTCTGAGTTCTCCCTGTTCTCCAGACTGCTAGACACTCTTCAGAAATAATAACTGGCATCTAGCATGAAGTACTGACAGAACTTGAAGCAAATTCAAAAATATAACCGCATTTTGCAGGAACTTTTTTCTTTTCATCCAAAAAGTAGGTATCATATTTTCATGAGGATCCTCAGTTCAACTGGTAATGGTGACGCTAATTTTTTTTCGATAGTGTAAAATGCTGGCACTCTAGATAAGACGCCTTGATATTTGCTACGACTCTTTGCAAGCTGCCTCAAAGTCCACAAAATCTTCACTGTATATACCAAATGAAATATAAAAACTCTACAGCTTTCGGAAATTTTAAATATTACATGAAATGGACGAATTATCTAAGAGCTTCAATTTGAGGCTGACATTGTAATTGTACCCACAGAAGTTCTACTTTCCGCATTTCTGGAAACTATGGTCTGATGATGTGTTTACTGCATCTAGTCTGGCATCGTCCCGGCAAGCACTCTTACGACAATAAGCACGAAACCGTAGCACAAGTTTACACACAAATCTTAGGGACAAATTATGGAATCTACCGGACCTGGCGATACCCCAAAAGCAATTCATGAGATAATTAAAGGGTTCCAACGATTTGTCAGAAAAGTTTCGAAAAAATCTTGAAATGTAGGGATGTAAAAACAAAAAAAAAAAACGCTTGTTGATCAACTAAACAGTCTCCGACAAGCCGTAGTAGACTCCTCCGAGAAGTTTCCATGGTTAATAAATGTTCGTGACTTTCAACTGTGACGAAATTTGAATGTTAGTGCAAAAGCAGT
>LQNS02278094.1:6454485-6465094 GCA_001587735.2 Parhyale hawaiensis | reverse complement strand
TGCCAGAAAAACCCCCGTTTGCCGCACGTTAATGAACGAAAATGAAACTACTGTGTGCAGACGCATACTGAACGAAAATGGCGGTGGTTGCCTTCCGATTCCCGGAAGAGACGCTGCGCAATAAGCGAATTTCAGTATCTGTGCAGCATCACTTTCGGGAATTTTTCCGAAGGTCCGGAACTTCTGCTGGACCTTTTCCGGGAAATGCCAAAGTTTTCCGGTATTCCGGCTTGGATTCAGTTTCCCGGAACGTTCCAGGAATACCCCGGAAAAGTGAAAAAAGTCCGGGAAAACGAGAAGTCCGGGAAACCGGGGTTCCACTGTATTCTAACCTTGCTGGTGTAACGACTGTCTTAGTGAAAGTTCATTATTTAAAAGCAGTTTTATTACTCGAATACATTAAAAGTTATAGAACAGGGTGGTGCATACTAAAGATTGGCAACCGGCTGTGACAAAGTTACAAGTCACGTAGGCGGTACAGTGCAGAGCAGGAACAGCACCACCGGTCACCACGACAGTCAACAGCTGACTGAGGCACGCTGGAGAGACCCCAGCTTATATACCTTTCTAAGACCTGCCACTACACGTGTCCTCGCACGGCAACGCGTAGGCCTATTGCCACAGCCAGGCAGTACCGTGCTGCGCCGCACCAAATGGTGAAACTTTAAATTCACCGGTCACATACCTATGTGTTTTTCTGGGATTAGGATCTGCTTGGTTCTTAGAGGGATACACTCAGTCCCAAAGGAAGACTCCCATATGGGACTAAGTCCAAAACAGGTTGCAACGTACCTATCCACCCCAGCCTACAGTGGAAGTCACAATCGCTGATACAAGACCAGAGATGTTTCCTAACAAGATACCAAAAGGTCCCAATCTCCTATGTGGGGGCAAGAATTACTAAGTCTTGACCCTCCGTAAAGCTGTTGAAGTTGCATGGACCTACAGATTTTAAGAGTTGGTCATAAATTCAATTCGGGGAGCAAGAGTGCACTTCCTTTTTTTTTAACCTGTCGGCTTTTTGGCGTCTGGGCGCCATCTTGGAAATCGGCCTAGATCGAGAATCTGGCCGCTTTGAGCCTTTCAACTATTGTAGACCGTCCCAATAGTTGGAAAAACGGTCTTTGGCGACAGTATATCTGCTTGGCGGAGTTCTTAGGGCACTAAGGTCACCAACCAAGAGAGAACATACGTACATGCTTAGTGGCCTTGCAAGGGCGCGCAGCCTAACCAAGCAAGTATAAATATATATAAGCTTGGCGGACTATTAGGGCACTAAAGCCAACCAACCAAGTGTGAATATGTATGCTTGGCGGACTGTTGGGGCACTCAGGCCTACCAACCAAGTGTGAATGTGTGTGTGTGCTTGGTGGACTTGTGATACACTCCATCCTAACCAACCAAGAGATAATATGTATACTTGGCGGACTTGTAGGGGCACTAAGGCTTACCAACTAAGTGATAATATACAGTGGAACCCCGTTTTCCTGGAACCCGGTTTCCCGGACTTCTTGTTTTCCCGGACTATTTTTACTTTTCCGGGGTTTGCCGGAACGTTCCGGGAAACTGAAACCAAGCCGGAACACCGAAAAACTTCGGTATTTCCCAGAAAAAGTCTGGCAAAATATCTGAACATTCAAAAGATTTCCCGGAAGTGACGCTGCGCAGATACTGAAATTCGCCTATTGCGCAGCGTCTCTTCCAGGAAATGGAAGGCAACCTCCATCATTTCCGTTCAGTTGTCTGCACATTGTGGTGTTTATTTACGAAGTGCTATTTTAGTAATATAAATTCAAATTTATGGGTTTAATTTCAGATTTTTAATGTGAATGTGATGAATTCCGCAAGTCGCAATAACGCTAACCATCGTAGCAGCAGAAACGAGCTTTCTCGTGCAAGACGGCACTAACATGAGGTAACTGCCCCCATAAAGATTTTGTGGCTTACGCAATTACAGAAAAGGTTATTAAGGAAAATTGTGCGATCACGTGGGTGCGACCACTCGCAAAATCGCGCAAGTGGCGATAGCACTAATACTATCGTAGCATCAGAGACAAGCTTTCTTGTGCAGAACGGCACTAACATGAGGTAACTGCCCCCATAAAGATTTTGTGGCTTACGCAATTACAGAAAAGGTTATTAAGGAAAATTGTGCGATCACGTGGGTGCGACCACTCGTAAAATCGCGCAAGTGGCGATAGCACTAATACTAGCGTAGCAGCAGAAACAAGCTTTCTTGTGCAGGACGAAACTAACATGAGGTAACTCTCTTGAAAGATTTTGTGGCTTATGCCCTTACAGAAAAGGTTATTAAGGAAAATTGTGTGGTAACGTGGATGCTATCACTCGCAAAATACCGTAAGTCGCAATAGCACTAATACTGCCTCAAGTTTTTGGTACTTCATGCATAGATTTACATGTAAAATGCTGTGTGGACTGACAATTCCAGAAATAGCTTCAATTCGGTTCACCAATGCGCGGCAAACCACGTTTTTTCTGGCATTGAATTTTCCGGAAATCGTTTCAATTTACCGGACAGACGTCCGGTAAAAAGGGGATTTTCCGGGAATTGAGATTTTCTCATTTTTCTGGAAATTTCAGTTTCCCGGAAGAGGCTCCCCCTGTGCTGTCTGGGAAAACGGGGTTCCACTGTACATGCCTGGCGGCCTTGCAAGGGCGCGCAGCCTAACCAAGCAAGTATACATATATATATGCTTGGCGGACTCGTTAGGGCAGTAAGGCCTACCAACCAAGACTTGAGGCAACAATATATTTGGTGGAATTCTTCCAGTTTTTTGACATTATGTCAACAGGTGGCACAGGAAGGCAGCGGGCCACCACCGCTAAAATTAGCAAAAATCATAAGGCAATTTACTTTGCAGAATTGTTAGGGCCACTGGGGCCTACCACAAAGCATTTAAGCAAACAATATACCTACTAGTTGGAATTCTTAGGGTACAAGTGCCTGCCACCAAGTATTTATTCCTCTATTCCGAGGAAAACCGAATCACGTTAACTTTAATTCAAAAGGAGAAAAACACTAAAGCACAAAACACAATCACTGTCACTGGTCATCATGTACAAACCAGCTGCTGCAGCTCTGTGAACACAAGTAGACATGGGTTAATGATAAAAAATGGCGGCACCATAGGCCAATCACACACCAAACACAGTCTCCAAAACGTATCACTAAAACCTGTAAAAACACATTTCCGAACAGGAAAAACCGTATTAGAGCACTAATAAACCGTAAGGGAAGTAATTCCCAAGCTCTAAGATCGATAGGTGAACACAGAGCAGCAGCTGAGCCCAGAACACAGATGGAGATGTTAACAGTAGCGCGAGTCGTAACAGAATGAGGAGTGCTGCTGCTAGGCTCCAGAGGTACCAGGTGGGCAGAGCCTAAAAAAATAGAGCACCGAAAGCTGTCTACAATGAGGGTTACGCCTCGAAACAGTCTGAACTACCATTTCGACGGCCCCAGAGTTGGGCGCGGGTCTGGTGCTACCGACAGAGGTGTTCTGTCGGAGCAAGCCACTGAGAATGCTATATTTTGGAATTCCTGCTGGGATGTCTCAGTGGACCCACTGAGCTACTGTCAGCCATGTAAACAGTCACAAAGCATCCTAAGGAGATAAAGAAAGGAGCTGAGGACAAGAAAGAAACAAGTGCAAAGGGCCTTTTCCATTGCCCGGACAGAAAGCTCACAATGCAGCCTGGATCAACCAAAAGCCCATAAAATGGCTGGCCGGTCGAGAAGTAGACTAACAAATGTAATTCTGCTGGAAAACTTGCACTCGTACCAGCTGACAGTGCCTTCTAGTAGCAGTCAAAGCAGGAGACCATTCAGTCCTTGCTCTAATGAAGCACAGAGCATTCGCGATTTTGTTTCTGAGTGAACGCAGAGTGCCTGTTGATGGTGTTTTGAGTGCCTCAGTCGCGGTGGAGTCAGGCGTCCTTCAGGGTAGCATACGTGGCCCGCTGTTGCTCTCTTTGCTGGAGAAGATGATCAACTATACCTGCTCTGGCATGCCTAGATACCAGTAATCACAGTTTCTTTGGACTATTTTTACAAAACTTAGCTATAGCAAGCAGACATATTCTGTTTTCAAGGTAGTTGGGGCTGTTCATGATAAGGACGACTAGCTACAAGCTTACAGGAGTGGAAGTGATAGCAATGATTATTAGTTTAGTAGGAAGAATAGGCTGCAGCTATACTGGCCGCACCATGCACAATTTCTATTGGTAGCATGTTAAAATCATGACCACAAACATGAATGCTGATGAAGTGCCAATGCAAATGCCTTGCCACATTTTTGAGGGCTAGGTCCATAGTTGTACACTAAAAGGCATTTTTTTTATTTGGCATTAGGAAGATACCTTCACTTCACTACAACACTTGAAAAATATACATCAGCCAGTAGAAATGAAATGTAAAAAGCAATAGTCAAATATAACTGTACATGTGAGAAACTCAAGGTGTACAGCAATTTGAGAAAATGAAATTCAAGGCTAATTCAAGGTTGGTCTGCAATATATCAACATGAAAAATGTGGAATATTACTATCTGATGTGAACAGTCAATAACAAACGATTTTGATCATATATTTTTACCATTCTTACCAATACCTATGTATAAAATATCATTTGACAATTATATTCATTAGTCTTCCTCAAACTTTGCCTGACCTGGCACAGCCCTGCAACTACAGTAGTATAGGAAATCACTGCGCAAAATGAAATTCAAGGCTGTTTCTCATTTTTTGCTACAAAGTAAACAGACTCAAAGCATTATCAAGGTCTTCAAGGCCCATTTCAAATTCAAGGCATTTTCAAGGTTGTTATACACCCTGAATCTGCAGTGCTTCACAAATTAAGAAGCAATAACAAAGCTCCACCAACATAGCTAGCTATATAAAGTAGTGGAAGAACACTCACCTTATGGCACAAACAGAGGCTTGTTGAAGCATTATGAAGTGAGCTTTGAGCAAGCACAAGAAAACCGTCACACTTTTCTGAAAAAAAAAAAATTGCACACATAAGAACTTTGCATAGAAAAATTGAGTTTGCTGCTACTTTTGCCACTGATTGCAGAGAACAGAGCAGCTATCCCCTCATTAATAATAATGAATAACTACAGATGCACTCAGAAAGCACAGACTTCTGCCCAATAATGCAATGCTAAAGAAAGATTCAAATTGCCCTGAATCCAGATGTCTTTTTCTTCATCATAACCAATATTAATTATTTGTTCCTTGTCAATGTGTAGCTACCAATAGCTACTACTTTTGCTTCCGATACTGATACCTATCTGGCAAGCGGTCAATACCTAGTTAACTAAAATTCACCAATATATAGTTAATACTTATTGCCGGGAACAACAATGAATGTTTTCGTCATTTCCAAGTTAAATCAGACCTTTTTACTGAAAAAATTAATGATGAACACATTTTACTGGGTGTCCCGAATTACCCCGGGTCACGGGGAATGGCTGCCATTTTGTTTTTAGGTAGATAAATTCTGATTGTGAGAGTCTATAGCCAACATCCTAGGCTACATACCATCTAAGCAACTTTTTGCTCTCCGCCTTTTAGATTTTTCTCCCCAGACCTTAGCAGACAGCTGCAACCGCGACCGTTGCAACAGCTGCAACCGCGACCGTTGCAACAGCTGCAACCGCGACCGTTGCAAGCACTGCAACCGCGACCGTTGCAACCACTGCAACCGCGACCGTTGCAACCACTGCAACCGCGACCGTTGCAACCACTGCAACCGCGACCGTTGCAACCACTGCAACCGCGACCGTGGCAACCACTGCAACCGCGACCGCTGCAACCACTGCAACTGCGACCGTTGCAACCACTGTAACCGCGACTGAAACCACCAACCGCAACTGCAACCACTGTATCCGCAACTGCAACCACTGTAACCGCAATTGCAACCACTGTAGCCGCAACTGCAACCACTGTAGCCGCAACTGCAACCACTGTAGCCGCAACTGCAACCACAACAGCAATCGCTGTAACCATGACAGCTGCAACAGTGACCACTGCAGCCGCAACTGTAGCTACTCTAACTGCAGTAACTGTGACAGCTGCAACCACGACCGCTGTAACCGCAACGGTAACCACTGTAACCGCGATAGCTGCAACTGTGACCGGTGCAACCGCAATAGCTGCAACTGCAACCGGTGCAACAACGACAGCTGCGACTGCTGCAACTGCAACCGCGCCAGCTGCAACCGCAATCGCTGTAACCGCGACCGCAGCAACCACAAGGTCTGCTGCTACCTTTGTTTCCTCCCTCCCTCCACTGTATTTTCCTACGATTCTGTCTATTTTACAGATGAGCAACTTCACCCGCCTTTTGCGCAAAATCGACCCGATTTACAATGTCTGTTGCACACACTTTTTCGGTAATAACTTTTTCTATAAAAGTTACAAAGTTGAAACTTACGGTGGACATAGTAAATCATCAGGCCTTTATGCATGCAAAAGCAGAGGATTCTTGGTCTATTTCTATTCGTTTTTGTGCTATATCAAAGTTCGCGGGAAATGCGCAACTCCACCCGCCGACATGATATAAGCTTTCTTCAGTATTATCTTGCTTCTTATTTGGTGAGTCATCCATGGCGGCTCTTCTTTAGTTTTCACTCCAGTACTATTACTGTTTCTCTTATACTGTCTTTTTAATGTAACTACTCTCTGCAGTATTGCTGATTATCTAATTCAAGTGCTCAATCGTTTCAACCATTTCTTCCATAGCCCTCCGCTTCACATCATCTGCAATCTGCATACTTGCTCAAACTTTCCATATCAACAGCATAGTATTGTACTGGCTCATCTCCACTATCATGGTAAGCAACCTTCTGCACTTTTGAAGTACGGTATAGCTTACTTCAATCAGTTCAATTAGGTTGTGGTCAGACAGGTCACTAAGTTCCTGCTCCTCATCAATTTCCATCATAATGAACTTCTGATATAGCCAATTCTGATTCACCAGGACAAAAGCTATGACACTACAACTGCATCTGGCATGCCATGTAGGCCTATAATTATGTGCCAGTGCATCGGTTATCAATATTGAGCAGCACCAAGTTTCCTGTACTTGAAAGGTCCATCACTATCTGACCGTTTGGATCCTCAGGTTGTTCACCCAGAAATCCAAGGTGGCCATTAAAAGCACGCAAAGCAAGAGATCCTTATCCATATCCTGATATCTCTCAAATTCATGCTTCATCTTCTGGTTTCTTTCCTTGTCTTGGATTCCTTCTCCTGTAGAAAAGTGCACCAACAGTATGTGCATCACATCCCTGCCACTGGTTCTTCTTAGTTCTTGTAGCTAAAATATCTGGGCTCAATGACTGTTGCTTCTCATAACTCATCACCAGACTTTCCAATGCTAGCAACATCAAGCCTCCTCCCCTCCTATCACTCATCTCCCTCATACTAGTCAGCACTACCACTCCCTCAGGAGCAGCTACCATTTCAACCTTCTCCCTCATACTAGTCAGCATTACCACTCCCTCAGGAGCAGCTACCATTTCAATCTTATGCTGTGTTTCAGTGAGTAGCAACATGGTGTCAGGTTCAATTAAATGTTGAATTTCAATAAACTTAAGCCTTGTTAGACCTTGTATGTTCAACAACTTTCGTCACACCCTTATAATTACTTACACTACATAACTAGGTACCTCTATGGTGTCCGTTTGGGCTTTACACTTGCGGCCCGGGACAACTTTCCGTTTTTTATAAACTACCCTTGCTCTCTTTTCTCTTTCAGCTTGGCTCCCAAGGCCTTCTCTGCTTCACGCTCTTCCTGAGTCTTATCCTTGCTTATACCAACCTTCTTCTTGTAAATATCCTTCTCATACTTTCAATTTTTGGTTTTAGATAGGACCCTCCATTTCTCTCTTTCATTTTGCAGCTGCACTAGAAGTGGTTGGTTTCTCGTTTTGCCACCTATCTGAGCTTGTCCAAAGTCTAATCACTTTTGTAACTTGATATTCTTCAGGGCCTACATTCAGTGAAACCTGGAACAGATCATCACAGAATCTTCCATCATAATCTATTCTCCCAGTTGCGGTTACAGTGGTTTCAGTTGTGGTTACAGTTGCTGTTACAGTGGTTGCAGTTACGGTTACTGTGGTCGCGGTTGCAGCAGTTGCAGTTACAGTGGTTGCAGTTGCAGTTACAGTGGTTGCGGTTGCAGTTACAGTGGTTGCAGTTGCGGTTACAGTGGTTGCAGTTGCGGTTACAGTGGCTGCTGCGGTCGCGGTTTTCAAGTATTTTATACAGGAATAGATATGCTGGTATAAGTCTGAAGCTATGACTAATAATATATGGTAGGTACCTACTCAAAAAATTTATATGATTGTTAGTTTAGTTAATTCTTGACATGGTACCAGAATTAGTAGATTATTTATTGATTGAATTTACTCTTTAACCAAGAAGTTGGTGTATATGTTACGCACAAATGATGGATTTGGACAATCAATCAAACGCGCTGCGCAAACGGTGGATGTTGAAGGTATTAATCGAATGCGCACCCATCGATCGATTGTTTTGCGCGAACGATCAATGTTTTTCTTCAACTTTCCCCTATTTCTGAGTATGTTTCATTATATTTAATTAGTTTTAACTATATATAATTAACATGTGCATTTATTAATTAGGTTAGGTTAGGAAACCTTACCATCAGTAAATTTTGGAAATTAGGCTCAGATGACTTTTCAAAGTCAAATATCTCGGATTAGAAACACCGGACAGAAAATTGTTAGAAATAAAAATTATTAGCTTCACATGCTCTTTCATAATATTGGATCAGGTTAGGTGGGCAAGGTCTGGTTTTCTCAAAAAAAAAAAAAAAAAAAAACCATGAAATGCAAATTCAGTGTAGGGTTAAAGACTCCATCCCTCATTTCATAGTGTGGCACTTCTCGCAATCTCGCCAAGATCTTGGCGAGTAGTTTGCCGCCCTCGGAAATGCGGGTGGGCGCCTATGAGCGCTGCAACCTGTGGAACCTCATTTCATAGTGTGGCACTTCTCGCCAAGATCTTGGCGAGTAGTTTACTGCCCTCGGAAATGCGGGTGGGCGCCTATGAGCGCCGGGACCTGTGGAACCTCATTTCATAGTGTGGCACTTCTCGGCAAGATCTTGGCGAGTACAGTAAAACCCCCATAATCCGCACCTCAATAATCCGAAACCCTCCCTAATCCGAACATCTCATTACTGTTCAAAATGTTATCTGAACAAGTGAGCATTTTTCGGATTAATGGGGTAAAGTACGGAGTTCCTACAAATACCTCAGTTATCTGTGCAAGGCGCTTCTCATTTTTTGGATAAAAGAGGTGATGAGCGAAAAATCTGGGCGAAGTGCTGCGCAGAAGGTACGAACAATCTCTCTATAATCCGTGTTAGTGCGGAATAATGAGGTTTTTCGGATTTGTAACTACCCCGGTAATCTGTCACCCCCTTCCCCCCGTGCTGTGCGAATTAGAGGGGTTTTACTGTAGTTTGCCGCCCTTGGAAATGCGGTCTCCATCAAAGAAAAAATTTAAAAAACAGCTGCTCTCTTCATCTGATTCCAATTGCAATTCACTGTCATATGATCCTAACTTTGCTGGATTTCAGCCCGCGAGCTAGCTCGTGCCTCTGGCTCCGCGCATGGGGGTGACAGTGACTCAGATTTGGTAATCATCCCAGCCCAAAGACCAAACCCAAGAGTTCATGTAAGGCCTTGACCTTCACCAGTTCACCACCAGTGATCCCAGGCTGTTCACATATGGTTTCATTTTTTGAAGAGTTGCCAGTATGGACAACTGACTGGCTTGACTTAGTTTTTGACTTTCCATTGGATTGTTCTGTTTCACTTTCGTTACCAACATCGTGATGCTTCGAGTGAGAATTCCTACTGGACTTCCGTCCTGACTTAGCCTAGCCTACCTCCACCCTTATTAGGATGGCCTCCTTTATGACGTTTCATTTAACGTCGCGGAATTTACTTGCAGTAGAAACTACCGTACCTCTTTGTGATAGGCTAGATAGAGAAAAAGTAGATTTTTAGGAGCCATGAGAAATTAGGTATATTAGATAAACACAATCGTACAAATGACACCACACGTCCTAACACCACAATCGCCGGCCAACTTCCCCTAGCCAAAGTAATGAGCATGACATAGACTGTCTTATTAGTGAAACTGAAACTCAGAAGCTCCAACTTGGCCATAAAAATGCGCTCCAAACTTCAGAGGCTTTTTTTGGTGAACAACTAAAGCAATGTATTTACGAACAAAGTTGTGCTTGTATTTACAATGAAAGTGAGCAGCTGTACCATAACACTGTTTCAACACAACGTTTAGTTGTTCACGGAAACAAGCCTCTATATCAGATCAGATCAGATAGCAGCACCGGTGTATCTCTTTGCATCAGCACCGGTTCAAAAACGTCAACATCCTCAAACGCCTCAATTCCAAGTCATGTTCAACTCCCCGGCTCAAGACCTCTAATCAGTCGTGCTCTGGCACTCCACAGTCTCAGAATGTATCTCTTATACAGCTCAGTCTCCTCCACAGAGTGTGGTCTAAACAGTAGGAGGTCCTCCACATC
>LQNS02278094.1:6415728-6430445 GCA_001587735.2 Parhyale hawaiensis | reverse complement strand
CCATCGCTCAGGTGAAATGACCTCCCTTCACTTCTCTTGGAAATTCTTCGATATGAAGACTCGCTGCACTCGAGAGTACGAAACGTGAACCGTTCCAGGTGTTTGGATGAATGATCGTGTGACGGTGACTAGACAACTCCGAGAGATACAGAAAGACTTGACGCTTTACCGTCTGCACTTGCTGTAGTTAACCACTTCAGAAGCGGCTGAAATTTTAAACTATTGTTTCTTGGACAATGTTAAGGCCGTTCACAGAATAGGGCACGTTGGATTGGGTAGCAAAATCAAACCCTCTAGGCATGACTTGTGCGATACCTCAGATAGAAGTTTTGGCTTTGTGAGTACGAACTGTGTTACAAGAATCAGAAGGAATGCGATTATGTTGAAACTGCAGAAGACTCCATTTTACTGAGCTGCTGGAAGTGTCATGGATAACCGACTGAGGGTCAATCCCTGATACTTAATTTTGCCGGTCGAAGCCAGAACACCTGCGTAAAGTTTAGAACAAGTCAAGTCTCCAAGGCTTAATTGTGACGCCCAATCGAACATGCCTATAGTATTTTTTACATGTTCTGTCACCACATCGTCCGAATGTGTTGCTGATGTGCTTAAACAACAGTCATGTGCACAGCTTGCTCGTTTTCTTCAAATTCACTGCAGATTTTAAGAGACATTCGTGTCGCTTTCGGAAGCCAGCTGGATTGTTGGCTATTTATTTATTTTTAGCCATTTGTTTGTAGGCTCACAATTGTGCTTAAAAAGACACAACAAAAACTATGGACGATGAAATGAGAGAAGTCGTACAAAATGCAGCCGTGTGAATATCCCTTTTCAACGTGCAAGTCGAAACTGTGCCTGCATTAACGTAATCGGATCAGTTGCGATGAAACTTTTGTTTTGTGCTGCTGTACGTTGCACCTTAAAACACCGACTCAAGACTTGGCTCTTCGTACCAATAACAACATTTGAAACTTGAAGAAAAGTTGTACGCAATGTTATATAAGGCTTAATTAATGGAAGGAACTGCAACAACTGAAGTTTTTGGTTTTCGACGAGAGAAATACTAGCTATGAGTTCCAATTATCGTGCCCAAGAAAAGTTTGCCCTGTCGCTGAGCTTTCGGGACGTCTGTCTTTCGTGCCCACCTTGCTTCCTTCCGTTTTCATGCTCTAATTGCTCATGCTCTGTTCCAGTCTTCCTCTTCTTTTCCCTCTTCCTGTTCCTGTGCGCGTTGACTCGTGTGTGGGTTCCGGGTTTCTCTTGGCATTCTCAGTGTCCCTTCTTTTTTCCTCTCTTTGGATCACAGTGTACCTACTTTGTGGGTAGGGAGGCTTAAACTAGGAATATAATGATTTAGTATAGCAGTTTCTGACGTTTTACTAGTGCATACTTTTATACCCACTCAAACACTTTTCAGGGGTTCTATAAATTCCAGTTTATATTCACTCGCGTTCTAGATAGGTAAAAGCTATTTTGTGATATAAATTTCTTCTCATGTGGGTGCCTGGGTAAAATTAGGTATCAACGCATTTATTACCTTTTAGTTTTGGTTTTTCTGTCGGGCTTGGGTTACGTTGCTCATAAATTACCTTGGGGCAATCGACGCTAATTTTTTCTGTAGATAAACCATTCTAATATGCTATAGCGTTTCATTCCTCTCCTCAGATGGGAGGGAACAAATCTGAGGACCAGTAGCGAAGCGGATGGCCCGCGCAGTACTGGTATTCGGTTACTACATAGTACGACCAGTTTTGAACGCCAGTGAAGTCTCTAAATTCGTGGACGGCAGGTATACCGCATCGCAACTGTAAATGGGGCAGAACATTCGAGCTTCCCCCAAACTTGAACTTCAACACTGTCTGAGGGACTGGGGTTAACGTATTGTCAGCGGTATGTTTGTTTTAACATTATGTATACAGCAACGATTTCTTATTGTGGACATATCCAACTCGTGGGGCCTTCTGTTATACATACACTCAGCAATGTTTTCCCTGTGCTCCTTTTGTACCTATTTTTGATACGTGCACACCAGTGGTATTACATTTTTCGGCGTGTAACTTGTCAATATCCGTGTACTTATTGATTCGTTGATCTATTTATGCCGGTGGCTGTATTTTTGGAGGCGATATCATGTGCTCTTGATTTTCTATGTGGAGTGATTTAGGCTTCATTAACTACGTGTTTCTGGTTGCGACCTCATTTTCCCTCTTATCTGATCGTGTACGTGGAAATGTTCTTTGATAGCGGTCTCGGGTGCTAAAATCACCCTAGGACTGTCCTCTTCCGCTCAGCAACAATAAGTTTTTTTTTTACTAATATCATGTATGTAAACTGCTATGATTTTCCTTAATCTCCTCTGAGCAAATGTTTCCCGATTTGTGGCCAACCTGGGGCAATTATAAATAGAACAGCTAACTGGGTTAATGTGTGGCGACGTCCTCCCAGCCACTACACCGTTACGCGCAGAAACCCCTCCGGAAATAGACGGCCATGCCCGGAATCCAGGCCCCGATCACCATGGCCTGCGAAAAGGAGACTGAAACCCTCTCAAGGCAAGCTCCGTGTCGTGCCTCCGACTCGTCACCAACGTCTCGGAACAGCACAAGACATCAACACCACTGGACACAAAACTAAGCTCCGCGAGGTCCGCGTGCAGTTCTCTTATATTGCAATAAAGGACACGACACCTCCGAGCTTGACCCGGTCCCGGGTTACTCTCCACGTCACCAGAAAGCAAGAAAGAAACGAAGATAAAAACAAAAATATACAGAAATGTACAGAAAATACAGAAGTAAACAGAAATGTACAGAAACATACAGATATATACAAAGTGAAAGAAAGAAGTCCCATACTCAGAAGAAAGCAGAGGCAGGTGTCCGGTCCACTCGGCAGAGTTGCGTACCAGTAAGGCTAACACAACCCCCAGGTTCGCGCGGTTATGGGGGACGACAGTCATGGTGGACATGTGGGTGCTTCCACCAACCTCCCATTGCCCTGCCGCTCACAGAACGGGATTAGCACAGAAGAAGAGAAAAAAAAAAACAAAAAGCAGAAGAAATGAAAATAAGAAAAAGAGAAGAAAGGACAAAAAAACCTCGATTGTGCCATCGAGAGGTACGGAGAGGAGCTGACTGTGGCATGGCGGACACACGGCTGTGGCAACAGCAAGGTGATCTTCTCTCTGGTTGCCGTTGGTTCCGGTGAAGGTGTTGCCAAACGTTAAAACTTCTCCCAGAAGAATTTCAAACCAAAGGGAAAAGTTGAAACATCTGTAATATTAAGAAAAAGAGTGAAGCTATTATCGTGGCAAAGACTGTTTATTATTTAACAACATTCGATTGCAATTTAGAAGGCAGTCGGTCTTGTGGTTAAAAAAGGCTCGCATTCGATAGTCGCTCCGAAATAAAAACATCAAGTCGATTTGTGGATGAAATTTTCAGAACTTGTCCCCAAAGTATGTGGCCTATCAAGTTGTTCCTAAGTTCCAATATACCGGTACATATTCACTTCCCAGAACTGTTTGGTGTAAACATGGGCCCAGACTGTCAGCTGCGGCCACTTTTAATTCACCCACAAGAGAGTAAAGGGCCGGAAGGACTGCGGCCTCCGGCTGTTACTCATGCTTCTGATTGGGCGCAGGAGTAAAGGTAAAGTCAACTTAGACCACACCCTCAACTGGGAAATCCACATGCACTGGTTTGTGCTGCGGGTATAGGCCCACTGGCCCCAGATGAGTAAGTGTATTTGCAGTCGACCTCGGGTCACCAAGAACTATGGTGCCAATTTGATGAAAGGAACAAATGACCCCAGACCGCCACCCACTCCCTCCCCCCTCCCCTCATCTCTGAGGAAGGCAGTTCCGCCACGGCGCCGTGCATGCACACGCAACTGCTGAGTCAGCACACCAAGATCTGCAAAGAGCTCGCGTGCCTGGCTGGGCATCGAACGTGCGAGCGATACGAGGTGTTAGAGCTGAGAACGGAAGCATGCTGCTACCGTGGCGGTCGCAATTCATCACAAGTGCCCACCTCATGTGAGTGCATAGCACACTGCCGACAGTGACGACAGTAACGCACTTTCTCGCTGCTACTTGCAGCAGTATACAGTTATGTAGCAATGACGAGAGTTGCACTGCAAAATTAAATTACCTAATAACGTGACGTATATGGATTGAACTACGTGTACAGTACGTCCCTTCAATTTGCTGCCGGGTGATAGTGTCCTTCAGGCAGCAACTTGCCATGCCAGAAACGTACAAAGTGCTGCTCTTTCTGCGCACAGTTTCGCTTGCTTCCTTGGTTTCAAGTGTGAGTTACACAACACCTATCGGTGCCAGGCGTCACGTGTGACGTCAAACAGGCACCGTGCAAATTTCGAGACCGTTCCTTGCAATACAATCTCAAAATTGAACGCAGTTGTGCTTCTAGCGATGCTAAAAACATTCGGATTTTGAGCATTTCCCTCTGCCACGTGCTTGCTGTACTTACAGATGATTCTAATTTTGCTAAACGCCGATGACGGCTTTTGTGTGATCGAAACAATTGCAATGAAAATTACATTACTATATTTATCACCAGCGAATGAAGTGAGAGAGGTGATAATGTTGTCGTTGAAGATTTAAGTAAATGTATTTGTAAATATACAACCGCCATGGAGGTTATATTTTCATTGTGTTTGTCTTTCTATCCGTCTGAATGTTTGTCTGTCTGTCACCAAGATAACTCGAAAAGTTATGGACGGATTTCAACGAAATTTAAAGGGGTTGTTCGCTATGCTAGGAGGAACAGATGAATACCTTTTTGTGAAGATCCGTCCATCCGTTTGTTTGTTTGTCAGCCTCATTTTTCTTGTTGCCGTAACTCAAAAAGTTATGGACGGATTTTTATTGAATTTACATGAGTTGTTAGGTATATTACGAAGAGTAAATGACCAAATTTGTGATGATCTGTTGGTTCGTCCATTTGTTTGTCGCTGTGTTTGATTTGATGTTTGTTAACGCAATAACTCACAAAGTTATGAATGGAGCTCAATGAAATATACAGGAGTTGTTGGTAATTTTCAAAGCCATAATTGATTAAATTTTAGTGATGATCGGCTGGTCCGTTTGTGTCTTTGACTTATGTTTTTCATAATGGTTGTAGCAGTAACTATAAATGTTACGAACGGATCTTCATTAAAATTACAGAAACTGTTAACTCTATCAAAAGTCACAAATGATGAAATTTTGGTGTTGATACAAGGAAAATCATTGTTTCAGAACCAATATGAATTTTTCGTTACCTTTACCATGCTTTGCGGAGGTATGTGCTCTCAGAGCCCTCTAGTTCTGAATAAATTTTTCTGTCCACCCAAAAAGTGGTCGAAGTAGTTGAGCTATATTCATAATTTTTTGTAGGGAGTTTGGTGGGTTGACCTAGATGCCAACTATGCCAAAAAATAGGCCTAGCTGGCCATCAAAAATGACGGCGTTGAATTTGCCTTCCCCGAGGCGATACTCTTACGCCACGAGGCATTCCATTTTTCTTATGTTAGTATTAAGGATATAATACTAGGGGCGTAGCGCGCTAACCTTGTTGGGCACAGCATCCATATGAGAAACTGAGACTAGCTGGCCATCAAAAATGACCGCATAGAATTTGCCCTCACCGCGGGTGATGGTCTTACGCCACGGAGCGTTCTAATTTTGTATGTAGCTGGGTGCTTCTCTTCCTATTAGGAACCGCAAAATCATTTACTGTGAAGTCATTTAAATACCAGCACGCGCCTTCATACAACACCCTGGCTGAATAAATAAAAAGGCTGGGCGAGCGTTCTTTTAAGGCCAGTGCACACGTTATTCTTTTGACGCGTTTTTTCAGCTGGTTTGAAAATATCGGCAAAGTTTCTACGCTGACACTTGCTTGAAAATGTATTTTACCGCCAATATTGTAACAACGGTTCGGTAAAATTGCAGATACGCGCAAAGTTGCGCCTCTAAGAACGCTACAGAACATTCGAATGATTACTGATTTGCTGAAAGGAACCGTTCAAATAAATTCACGTGAACACCAGCCTCTAAGGCTTGTTCACACAACAGGTTTTCGAATGTGTTCTCTCAGTTGACCGTCCGAATGCTTTGTTTTGTCCTGCCAGACACAAGTTTGTATCGGCCAGAAATATTTGCTAAAAAGTTAGCAATCGAGTCAGTTGGCTTAGCAAATTCAGTTATCTCTTCAAATTTGCACTGAACTAAAATTCATAAAGTTGAGGACTTTTCTGGAGGTATACCGATATCCCATCTACTGCTGTATTTAAGAAATATAAACGACATCACAGCAAATGCTTATGAATGAGATTATTTTTTTGAATGCAAATATACACCATCAAAATATAGCTAGTCATATGATAGCTACATGAATTTTTGAGAATGCACTAGCCATTGTTATAGGCGATATTGCAACTCAAGGCTTCTCAGTCTCGCATGCGGCATCCAAGAGGTAAAAAGAGTAATGGCACACGGTGGTCGTTCTATCCATGGTATAACTACGTGTAGGTAGCACCACGCGCATCTCCGACTCTGCCTATTATGCTTGCTAGCCAGCTGCATGTGACGTCATCCGGAGACCCACGCTCGGCTGCTCACTGCGGTCACTATTTAAGATTTTATTTTCTCAATTGATTAAACGTTCTTTCTGTTCTACTACACAAAGCCAGTTGGAATAAAATGTTGCTATTTATTGCACAAATTCTATATATATATAGCTCTTCGTAGCTTGCCTGTACTGTAGGAGAATCCTCTGGAACCTAAGAAATACAAGAAATACATTGTTTTACCGTAATTATCAACGCAGCGTATGAGAAAACAAAGTGACATTTGATATATTATGGGACGTGGAACAAATATAGAAATTTTTACAATGACTAGTAGTTCTTCAGTAAATTTTATAACTGCCAAAATTTATAGCCATACTGACAGAACTCTATATATCATCTACAGGACAAAATAGGAAGGGAGTGTTGAAATACCTTTCGACAGAAACACGTGAATAAAAACAATGTGTAAATTCAAATTGGCAATCCCACAACGGTTCTCTTGCTATTTTTACCTCTGCCAAGAAGGTTATGTCCTTGTCATGTTTGTCTGTCTTGTTGTTGGTCTGTCACCCAGATTACTCAAAAAGTTATGAACGGATCTCTATGAAATTTACAGGGATTGTTAGGGAAGTTAAGAGTAACAGATGATTAACTTCTTGTGAAAATGCGCTTATCTGTTTGCTTGCTTATTTTTTTCTTAGTGCCATAACTCAAAAAGCTATGAACGGATTTTCGTGAAATTACAATGACCCAATTTTTGTGATGATTTGTTGGTTCGTTCTTGTGCTTGTCGCTGTTTTGATGTTATGCTTGTCAGCACAATAACTCAATAAGTTACGGACGGATCTCTATGAAATTTACTAGACCTGTTAGTTCTCTTAAATGATTTAATGATTAAATTCAGGTGTTTGGTGATGATCGGTTGGTTCGTTTGTGTGTTTGAGTCATGTTTGTGATATTGTTTGTAAGCAGTATAACTCACAAAGTTAGGAACGGATCTTCACGAAAATTACATAAACTGTTAATGCCATCGAAAGGCATAGATGATTAGCTTTTGGTGTTGATTTAGAACCAAGTCGAATTTTTTGCCTCCCGTTGCCTTGCTTGGCGGAGGTATGCGCTCTCGATCAGTGTGTTCTCTAGTTGCTATAATTTATGAATACTTCGTTAAACATTATGTCCGAGCTTCTAAGCTGTAAACCATGATAATGTCGCTTATAGATAAAACGTTACAAAAGCTCAGTGGTGTAAAAATGTTAGTTCCAACGTTGAAGTAATAACGCCATCTCATGCGTAAATAAGTCGTTGCAAACCAATGGTATGCTAGCAACAGTTGCTTCAATTTAAGAAAGTTAGAATAGTAAGCAGCTACCTCACGTAGGACCTATTTATATAACTGTATAATAGTGTGCAGATGCTAAGGTACAAAGATTTTAGTCTGAATATAGTTGGATATAGCTCTAGAGGGTAATATTTTAATTGTTTGCTACTGTTTACCTAACTAGCTATAGACACAGCCATTTTATACCTATACTGCACACGAAAAAAGGTCAAGGGTATAAATGCAGCCAGTTTATTACGAAAACTTGCCGATTTATATTATTTGATTTCTATCTTCCAGACGTCCACAGAGAGCCCCTTGCCGCTTGTTCATTAGCTTTTATGAAATAATTGCCTTTTTGTTCATATTTCTCCATAAACTAACTCGCAAAAGACGGCACCAGCCTCGCTTGCGGTCTCCAGGTGACGTTTTAGAAATTTAGAGCGACATGCACAGAAGAGTCACAAACTGGTCAAGCGATGGGGCTACCTTTACGTAGTTATACCATGGGTGGATGCAGTGTGTTACTGTTAGCCCTAACTTCTTCGAATCTCTCTTGCTCATCACTGAATTTGCCACTTCAGGTTAGGTGTCATACAATAATATTAATTCGCAGTAGACAGCTGTAATTTAACAGTTGGTGAAGTTTGATCACATATGTCAACTGTCAGCTATTTTGGTGACATCGATTGGTACAATGAGATAAGGAGGAAGTAAGGAGTATTTGCCTAGAGTATATAGGGACTATTTTCCTGTCCCACGGTGCAGATACAGGCGTTTGTAACTCTTTTTTTTTTGTGGTAGTTACATATTATTCCCCAACTCTTTCCGTATGAGCTTGCCGCAAACTTGAAAAGTATACTTTAAAGATTGAGGTTTTTTTATTCTCTTAAACATAATCGGTTTGCTACTAACGACTCTTCTGGTGCAAAGAATGAGCCATAGGGTTAGGTTTCTTATTTTTGCTATCCTCTGTTATGAAAAAGCGCGCGTCTACGAGCAACACATACAGGTTAATTTATTCTCAGTCCTTTGGGATGCCATTCTTTCCTGCCCATCTCTCCTTCCTCTATTTTTCCACTCCTACCATGGTGATGCTTCTGTTCTTCTTCTGCTTTACCAACTTGCTGTTACCCATGCGCACCGATTTTTTAATGAGCTTCCTTGCGCGTGGGTTCCAGGGTTTTCTAAGCGTACTAGATATCCTTTCATTCTTGAGGCTGCACTGAGGCAAGATATCCCTTGTCGGTCATACATGGTGCTGAAACCTATTACCGTAAATAACGCTGCTAACGCTAACAACGCAAGTGAAACACACTTAATCTAGTACGCTTCCATGAACTCAGTAAGTGAGTTCTTATAATCACAGAGACCTGAAACGAAGTTTAATTTCTTCGTCGTACCATAAGGAAAGCGTTGTACAGCAGGAAATCTAAATTTACAATCATATGTCTTGAATAGGCGATATATATCATTCCTTCGGAAACCAAGAATTATTGAAAATTCATCATAATTTCTAGCAACATCAAAGTTCTACCGAAAAAATTGGCGCATAGATACTACACGTAATGTACTTTAATGTCACATTCAATTGATTTTTTTCCATTGACGGATTTGAAGCAATAACCTCAGAAGTTGATGTTTGTAGAGCTTTCGGTAGACCTCATCCTAACAGCCGCAACTAAAGGGAAGTTGAGAAAACCCCGTAATGTTGAAAAAATGAATTAAAATCTCAGTAATATTACATTGGTGGCAATAAACTAAAAATACATATTGAACTATGAGATAAAGATACCAAGACAGGCGGTAAATGATATTAAAACATAACAATTTAGGGCTGATACAATCATTACTCTAACCATCTAAAGCTGCGCATCATGATTGTCAGTATCATTTCATAAAACTGCCTACGTATATTATACCCTTTCGTGGTTGCCTACGTTAAATTACTCCATGGTTTCCTATGATGCATCACTTCTGGTTGCGTGAGTTAAATCACTTCATGGGTGCATGCCTAGATTACATCACGTCCTGGATGGTCACGTTATATCACTTCATGCATGGGTGCCTACGTTACATCACTTCATAATTGCCAACATTATGTCATTTAATGGATGACAAGGTTTTATCACTTCATGGTTGCCTAATATAAATCTTATCTCAGTTAACCCACCTGACTACCTAACAAAATTATTATTATTATGGCTCAACTCTTTCTGCCTCTTATTGGGTGGAGAAACACTAAAATGCATCTCCGTTATTTGTTATAGCCAGCTAATTATGTATTTTTTACTTTGGTCACATCTAGGTCAACCCACCAGACTCCCTGCAAAAAATTATTAACGTTGCTCAACTCCTAATACTTTTTGAGTTGTTGCTAAGCACGTATACCAAATAATTTTAGTTAACAACTCCATTAGAAGTTTACTTGGCATTTCAAATTCGAGCATATAGGAATTTTAGAAGCTTTTGTTTTACAACATGAGACTGTTTATTTTACTAAATATTGGGAAATAATTTCAGTCTACTGCAAATATCAAAAGATGTCATAAACAGTTGCTCTACATAGTTACATTTCAAGCCTTAATTTTTTGGGGAATTTGTTGCGTACTAGAAGTTTTAGAAGTATGTACAGGTTTACCAGTCATTACTGAATGTAAAAGAATTTTACGAGTTAAACGGCCTACACAAAGTATGAAAAAATAATGGGAGAACATATAAAATTGTGTTTTCGGCACCGTGCAGTCAGGCCCAATTGCGGGACTAAAATCTGCCTTATATAGGGGCCAGTGTCTCCTCAATGTATGGTGTGGTCAATGATTTAATGATTCTAAAGTAACCTATTCAGATGTTTCGAATATGTTAAATGATGTTAAGGTAACATAGCTTGAAAATATAGAGTCATGTGACCTATGTTTGAGCTATGCAGTACCTTTGAAGAAACCAAACTCGCCATATACCTACCATGCAATCGCTAATTATCGTAACCCAACGGCCTACGATTGACCGTATTGTGCAATCATTAATCTAGTTTCTGCTCAATTATCAGCGACTAGCATAACTGTTGCACATCCAAAATAGAGAAAAAACGAGCTAGCTAAATTGGTACTTTCGAGAAGCTCTAACTAAAGTTAGCACAGTGTTTTTAACATCGACAACACAGACGTTAGTTGCGATCGACGCTTGACGGTGGACACGTGCGAATGGCTGGCGAAATTAAGGGCACATTCGAGTGGGCAACGAAATTAAGGAAGTGTTCGAAAGGGTGTCAAAATAAAGCTTCCAATGCTTGACTTGTTCGAAACTTCACGCAGGTGCACTGGCTTTGGTCTGCTGAATTGAGTTTTAGACATTGACCTAAATATTGGGTTGGAAGCTAACTCTTTGCCTTTTTTTTATTAATTAAATGTTTTTGAAGGGTTTAGTAAAAATAACAACTAACTAGTCAATAATATATGTTCCATTACTGTTTACAACTTCTTCTCAACGTTGAATAAAATTTTCAATACCTCGTTGGTAAAAACTACTCGGTTCTCGAAAAACTTATTCAACCAGGCCTTCAATTCTGCACCGCATAGCATTTATTGATGTACAGGCACAATTTTTCGTCTCTAGTAACGATTCTGTAAAGATGTCTTTGCTTGTGCCCTTGAGTTGAGCGGTGATGAACATGTAAGCCGGTGGAGATTGTGGCTCGTTGATTTTTGTTACTGGCACTGATAGCAAGCGGAACCCGGTCGTTGTCCATGCTTCTGAACCGTCCCTGTGGAGTGAAGATGCTTCTATTCAGCAGTGTGGGAGTATTCCATTTTTTCTGCCAGTTCTCTAGTCGTTTGACGAGGATTTTTGTAGAAAAGATGATTTAATCGTTCCTCATCGATCTCAACTGGACAACCAAGGCGTGGTGATTGTTTAAGGCCAAAATTTCCAGTTTTGAACTTGGCATACTAATAACGAGCGGTTGCTTCAGCTATGGCACCCTCGCCATACACAGCGCTAATATTGTGAGCAGCATTTGTCGCCTTAGAAGGTGAACATTGGTTGAAAGCAAGAAGGAGATGTACATAGAAAGTAATAGTTTTTCTCCACTTGACAGTCCAATTTGCCGGGCTGAAAATAAACAGAAATTAACTAAGAATATCCGAATATAAGAAAAGTAGAACAGCAAATGCTTTCAAAATTTAATTCTTGATAAAGATAGATTCCATAATGGAAAAATACTATACATACCATCATGCTAAATGAAACGGCCAGAACTCTGTTTTTAACCCAATAGGTTCTCTTTGGACTTACAGAAACTCAGTCGTGCTCCGTAAAATGAACTTTTCAACCAGCCTGACGTAATCGCATTGCCTTTAACCCTAGCAACACGATTCGAAGTGACAACGCCAAACTTGCTGTCAGAAGTTTCAGACAAGTTAAGCTTGAAAGTTTTAATTTGGCACCCAATCGAACACGCCTTAAACCTTCGAGGCTTGACTTATCCGATAGTTCAGACAGGTGTCCTGGTTTTGACCCGTTGCTTCACGTTTCAGGCTTTAACCTCGTCAGGCTTTAACCGGGTGGCTTCTATAACCTGCAACACAATTCAAGGTTACGAAGCCAAAGCTCCTGTCTGCAGTTCAGGATACGTCAAGTCTATTGGATCAGAGTGGGCTTGGCTTCGATCGAATTTGGTGACCCAATCGAACGAGCTCTAAATTGCCGGCTAACATTTTAACCAGTGGCGGCTTGTGGCTACTAATTTGGCGATGTTGCCCAGTTCCCAGTTCCGTTCCAAGCTTTTCCATTCTTTTATGAACTCGAGGATGACGTCTGAGATTACTATGCCGAAACGTGCAGCTGGCCTCCAGCTCATGAAATAATTATGATAGCCTGGCGTCCAGCATCCTGCTTTAGTAGCCACGAGCTGCTGCTGCTATTAATGACAAAAAAAGTATTGGATATCGGTTCAAAATTATAGTGAGTTAAACTTAGATATTTGTGCACTAGTAGAATTCTAAAGAAACTATCAAAAGATTAGGACGCTTTGTACTGCGTACAGAGAACAAAGGCTACGGCGAGAGCCAGCCTCACCTGAATTTCCTATGTAAAATCGGTGGGAAATACAAAACTTTTGCCCGCTATGTCAACTAAAGGCCCGTTCGCACATAAGTGTTTGAACGTGTTCTCTCAGCTATTCATCCGAATGCGTTATTGTGCAGTTTAAAGAGAAAAAAAAAAATATGGACAGGTTTTTGAGCTTTGTTGCTCTCCAAATTCGTGGAGACTTCGTAATTTTGCGTGGACACTTGCCGGCTAACTACCTCACACCTTTCTATTCTAGACACACAGCTGAGCTGACACTGACGCTGTAAAACGTTTGTACAGTTTGCTGAGAGAACGCATTCAAACGACAACCGTGTAGACTTGCCTTCAGTTGAGCACGTGGGATACAAGGTGGTCCAGCAAATTTCAGGAAAGGAAATTTTGTAGTACTTATCCAACTAGTAGCACTATATTCACGGACCATAATTTCACCAAAAGCTAGATTACCAGGGAATCTATGGTTAAGTAAAAATGAGGGAACTACACTTAGAAGCTTAATTTTTTAAAGTAAACGTTGCCGAATCATAAAAGTTTTATTTTCAGCGTTAAAAAATAGATAAACGCTATTTTGAGAGATAGATACAGATTTGAACACACAAATACAACTCTCTGATAAATAGACACGCAATTTCAGAAAAACTTTTAACTGTGTGTCAATTTATCAGTAGAGTTGCAATGGTGTGTTCAAACCTGTATTTCTCAAAATTACGCTCATTTATTTTACAACACTGAAAATTGAACATTTATGACTCCGAAACGTTTGCTTTAAAAAAAATAAAGCTTTAAATTGTCGTTGCCTTATTTGTATTCGCGAACTGTTTTATGCTCAAATATACCTCCCATGCAGTTGCTATCCCAGCAGTGATGCCAAACGGCAGAGAAAGTTAAGCAACAATCTCATTTGTTGTTCCTTGTAGAAGTAAGTGATACTTGTGCATGAATAATATGTATTTCATATTTTACTCGATTCTAGAATAATTTAGTAGCCCACTACGTAGCTGCATAGGATTCTTTGACGCAAGTTTGTTTAGATCGCTGAATTATACTGAATTGTACTTTGCGGTTATGGAAACCTCCCAACTCAGAGAGAAATAGCTGGATTAGTATTCATATTGTTATGGAGAATTATGAAAGCATATAACTGGTGAAGAAATTGTAGTAAAATAGTACTAGGCTACGTAAAAATAGTTTTTATCGGTAAACTTGCGCGATATCACATATAGCCTGGTACAAAAAGCGATTATCATAATATTATGACAAAATGATCTTTTTGTGCTGGAGCGCACCTGTTGTCGCTCGATGATTTTGATTACACACGAGTCTTTTTAAATTACATCCATTTCTTGTTGTGTCCAATAAATGCAAATATACGAGTATACCAAAAATGCAGTTTTGTTTTTTTTAGGTTCCTTGTTTCGTAGGTGTTAAGCACATTTGGCTGCATAAATAGGCTACGCCGCCGTGTAAGCTTTCGTGGAGTATATACCGTTGCAGTGAATGCTTCAGGTTTTCTCGTCTTAACCTCAGCACATTAACGGTCCAAAAGAGTTGATTTGATGACAATCACAAGCATTAATTTTGCTGTGATTAGTCGACAAATAGCAACAAAAGTAACGGTGTGTCTTTGTGGCGGAGAGCGAGTTTGCTGGCGCACGTCCGAGAGGAGCATTTTAGCTTACAGCAGCTGCACGCCGGCTGGTGCTGCCACTCAGCCTGCCAGTGATAGTTTGGACCC
>LQNS02278094.1:6342776-6372299 GCA_001587735.2 Parhyale hawaiensis | reverse complement strand
GTATGAGCAGAGCTCGGTCCCTTGGCTGCGTGGCGCTCGTTAGCAGAGCTTTCGTCTCCAGAGATCCAATAACGATCGCAAAATTGGCTAACATCATCTGATATGCGCGAACTTGTTACTGGGGCCTTACTGCCTATAGTAAGTGGGTCGCCTCTTTGTGGCAGAACTGTGGCCTTACTGCCTGCTGTACTAAGTGGGTAGCCCTATATATATTGTCCTTGACAAAATTCTTGGTCGTTCCAGAAGCAAAACCCTTAACTCAGCTTCTGGGGCGGCCGAAAATTATGTTAGGGGTGACATGTGTCGTGAACTACATAGGCCTACTGTATGTCGGATTCCTGACGCTGGCTCGACTGATTTGCTAAGTTACGTGGGCTCCATTCATAAACGATTGAAGTCAGAGACCCTAATGGGTCTTCTGTACATTTTACTTATTAAAAATAGGCAAAACGACTTGAAAACAACTAAGTTTCTAAGAGCACACCAAAGCCGTGGTAGTCACACCATAGTCCTGTTGTGGATCGGTTCAAATCTAGAGCGTAGCTAGTGACGCTCGTGCATTTGAGCTTAATAATTTAATATAGGTATAATATAGGTATAAACGTCTCCAGTTAGAATTATTCATCAATTTCACTTTTTCGTTGACGCCTTCCTTTTAGAAGAGTAGTTCAATATTTGTAGCTCACCGACTGTCGCTAAAATTCACTCATTTTCTTGTCATTATACTTTCATATTTAGGGAATAGTAGAAAAATCTCACCCTCAACTAATTTAGCGAGTTTTAGACGTACTCATCAATGTCAACAACGCTGAAATATACCACGGTGAGGGCAACGCTTCAACTGACTGTGCATATAACCGAAATAATTTCTATTCATATCAAGAAAAAGAAGCTACTGGTTGAGAGCCCGAACTGTAAAACAACATTATAGCATATAGCTAGTATATAGCTTTTAATTTTATCAAGAAACTTATATTACATGATTCCTCTTCAAAATTAAGGCATATTGGTAAATTTTATAGACCATTTTAATAATTTTATCCACAAATTACTAGATTTTCTATTTAACTGACAATTATCCATCACGAGACACTACAGGGACGGAGACGTGCTATTCTATGGCTTTTCACCGTTTAGGCCTCGAGACAATACGATGATAAACCCTTGTGATGATTGACCAATCATCTGCTATTTCACTGTAGTTTCACTGCTTGACTTCATTATCCTCATACGTAAAAATCTTTTTAAGACCATTTCGCACACTCTGGTGTATTTACATTCGCAACAAGCTCTGCTTGGCATTGAACCCTCTTCCCTATATAGAGTTGCAAATCATTAGGTAACTGCACGCTCTCAAGTTATTATGAATGCATTTTGAAGCTCGTAATGGACATCACGGGGATTAGACAGTAAACACAGTTGCTTGCACGGGATCGCACTATCTCATTACCTGCGCTGCAGCTCATCAATGCCGTCTCTGTGGTAATAAATAGCCAGAGGGGCGTGGCAACGCATGCAGTGCTTACAACGGCAACACTTGCTGCTCTGTATCTCCTGTTGCCTCTGTCTCAGATCAGGTTTGTGTCTCTGATCTTGTTTATGACGCATACTGTGGATAATTATTGGCAGATTTGAGAATAGATTTGCCTCTCTAATAAACTTCGTGCATGTTAATGACGTAGCTATACGGTGGATAACTATGTAGCAGTAGTAGTAGGTATATTTCAGATCTCAGGTTAGGGAGATAAATATAAATAGGTACTTATAATTACCTCCGCCAAGGCTGTTATGTTTTTGTCAGGATTGTCTGTCACTGGGTCACCAAGATATTTCAAAAAGTTATGGACGGATTTTGACGAAACTGACATGGACTGTTAGGTATGTTAGGAGGAACAGATGATTAACTTTTGATGAAGATCTGTCCATCCGTTTGTTGGTTTGTCTGCTTATATTTTGTTAGTACCATAACTTAAAAAGTAATTGATGGATTTTCATGAAATTTTCATGAGTTGTTGGGTAATTTACAAAGAGTAAATGATCAAATTTTTGTGATGATCTGTTTGGTCTTTTGTTTGTTGCTGTGTCTGAGTTTTTGTTTTTTAGCGCAATAACTCAGAAAGTTACCGATGTATCTTTATGAAATTTACAGGAATTTTTGGTCATGTTAAAAGACATAATTGATTAAATTTTTGTGATGATCGGTTGGTCGGTTTGTGTGTTTGACTTATGTTTGTTGGGATGTTTGTTAGCAGCATAACTCACAAAGTTACGAACGGATCTCCAAGAAAATTATAGAAGCTGTTTATACTGTCAAAAGGCACAAATGATTAGATTTTGGTGTTGATACAAAGAAAATCATGGTTTCAGAGTTAGTTTCAATTTTTTTGTACCGCTGCCTTGCTTGGCGAAGGTGTGCGCTCTCAGAGTGCTCTAGTATTACCGGTATGCTCTTTTTTCAGCCTGTCTGTACCTACTCCATATATCAATATGAGTGTGCCAAATGTATTTCTATCTCCTTCGTTATTATTGCTTCTGTGCTCCATATCATCAAAGCCTTCTTATACGCCCGCTTCTATAGTTCCTGAAGAGTCTTTGATGTTGAGAGGCTCGAAGATCAAAAGCATAGGTACTTCAGTACTCGTGATTCTTTAACTGACTTGTAAATGGCCCTTTTTTTGTGTTGGGTGAAGAAATTAATTTATCAGATTTCTACGTAGAATATAAATTCTAGTTACTGTTGTCCTTACCCATCAATTTGTCACGTCACGAGGGAAGAATGGAGGGTTACCTGCGTCGTCACATGTCGGAATGAGGGCAGTTTATTCCAGTTTCTCAGAAATGCTCTGCTGGGCTCGTCCGTTGTATGGTTCCGGTGGATTGCTCTACGGCCTCTAGGTGGATGGGGGACACGCTGGAGGCCAACTTTACCACGATGCAGCTGTATTGCACAACTCGCAACTACAGTATGTATATTGCATCCACTCAACTCTAAAGTCGCTACCGTCGTATGTGCAACACAAATTGTAGCTTGGGAGAGTTACAGCTATTGGTGCGCAGCGATGTTGCTTCGTACTGAGCGGTGCCCTGCGGTAGTTGCGTTTTCACTCACTATATAAAAATAGAAGTTCGATTACGTTTAGACCCTCGCGTCTCGCGAGGCTTGCATGTTACCACGAGACCGGCAGCTTTCGGACCCTCAGGTCACACGAGGATCAGCCTCGAGGCTTGCATGTTACCCAGCAGCCGCCAGCCCGTACGTGTGAATGACCTAACTTACCCACGGGCTGAACGGCCTGCGTAGCGATACGGACGTGTCTTTCATCACGTACACAGCCGCCCTAGAGCTCATGTCATGTCGCTCCCTTGCATTCCCTAACGGTGCGGCCCGCCCGTCCTCCTGCTCGGCCGGGTCTGCCGATACATTTCTCCGCCCTGCTAGAAAGTCTCCACAATATTTTCTAACCTTCAGTGTCAAGATGAAAAAGTAGGGGAATTTGTTCGTGCTTTTCTCGGGTTAGCCGCTATATTATTTAGCCTGGTACGGTAGCTGTTTTTTAGATCGTAACAGCCGTAAGTCTTGGTGGCCCTTTCGGTACTGACCGCATCTCCATGCAGTACGTTTAGCCAATTTCTAGCTTAAGTAAAAGCAGCGCAGCAGTGCTTATTAATTTGCATTTTTTACGGTATCTCTGTTTGCAAATTTAAAATGTCTTGGATTTTTTCTTTGCATTCTTAAGGCACTATGCACGCTGGCGACCTATAGCCGTGACTCGTGGCTTCTGTTAGCTGCGAAAAATATAATCTTGTGGAGTCAGTCAACTAGCCTATCGATTTAGCAAAAATCTTCAAATTTAGTAACTGCTGTTGAAGTCCATTTCTCAAAATTTACGTTCCATATTGATATATTCCACGTAATTAGGCCTATCTGCGAATATTTTAAATTATATCATAGCCTACTGATCCATTACAACCGGTGAAACACTTCAAGAGATGACGTTATATAGGTACATTATTGACACGTGCACTTCTTATAATATACACTGATGTACTTATTATTGACATAGAAATAACCTATGCAATAGTTAATCCCATAAAGCTAATCATATCTGTGTTCTCAATAACTTATGGATCAGACATATTCGGCAATACCGCTGATGAATTCCACTCACCCATAATTGAGTTAAACCTTACTCGATAAATGCAGCCACACGTTCTTAATGGCATTCGTTATTTATCATATTGTCTAAAACTTACTTTCAGTGAGAGTTAATATTGCAGGCCTATAGCCTATATAAACAAGACCGAAGAGCTTAATACGATAATTCTCCATACTTTTTGTTGCAATACTCCAGGCTTTGAATGTGTTATGGTCGCTTCGTAGTGCAGTACCATTGTGACTGATCGCCACAACGATGCTCTGTTTTCTAGCGAAAATTCGTTTCCCAACCAAACCGGCTTTACATATTACCGTGCAGTGTTGTCAGGCCTGGGCACCTCTCGAACCGACAAAAGTGAGCGATATCTGAGGAGTGTCGCCATCAGCATTTCTGGGTTACCGGTGCTACACCGGTAAGTTGGTAACCAAGCCCGTCGCAACTCGTGTTACAATCATAGCTCAAATGTCGACTGCCACACGGGTTGCGGTGACGCAGGTCACCGAGCACAAACGTCTATTTCGAATAAAAGGAGCACTAAATTCATTCAAATACTCAACAAATAAACTCCATAAACAAGAATAAGCAAATTCGATCACTTACTTGGGACTTACATTTACAAACTTTCAATTAACACGGAGTTTCACTGTCGTTGAGCTTACACCGCTCGTCGCTAGATGGCGCTCTCACAACCACTTTTCGGGTTACGGTACTTTTTTCCAGGTTGCGCTAGCCCGGTTTTGGCTTGATTGCGACAACCCCCTGTTCACTACTGTTATGTGGACATGGATAAAGTCGTTGTTTTCTTAACACAGCATTGTATAATATAAAGCGATGTATTCGTGGCTTCTCAATTTTGGAAACAATCTTGTTGGGAATCTTTCCTAGGCAGTAGTATAGTTGGGCCCACTCGTTGGTTTTCAAGAGCACAAAATATGAATTTGACAATTCTTAATAAGTGTCCATTACGACATACATAGGGTGTGCTGTGTCCACCCGCTCTTACTTGCCAAGTTATAGCACCTATCACCGTAGCCTACGTTTTCTCTATGTGTCCCAAGCAATGTAGTCACGCTTGAGATACGTTCGCTGCCCGGACTGATCTTTACTGCATGTGCCCAAGCCCAATACGCCGTCTTCTTCGTTTGTCATAGCATTTTCCTTGTACAGTATACAGTTTTGGTCGAGTGCCCCAAATTGTGTTCATTCTTTGAAAAGTTGCTAAGGCAATATTGAACTTATATGGATATCCTTTCAGGTAACTAATGTGAAGTCTGGCGGAAGGGAATTTAGGATATACCTGTAAAACGCCGTCTTTCCAATCTAGTAGTCTACCTGTTTGTTTTCGTTCTGTATGTGTCTCTATATTTTATATAAGTCTCCACCCAAAAACTACCGGAAGGAATTGAACTATCATAACGATCTTTTGCAGGCATAATGATGAGTTGACCTAGATGTGAAAAATTCGAAAACTGCTGACTCTGTGCACTTTTAGCCCCTCCCCTCCCCAGCCTCTCCATCGCGAATGATAGTCTTCCGCCACGAACGTTCTAGATCGCGTCTTTCATTTGCATACTGAAAGCTAGAGCCGACCGCTATAGTGAGCGCCATAGCTCGGCGATTTTATTTCAGCACATTTCCTAATTGAACTGGTCTTTTGAAGTGCTGCATGAAAGCTCTGGCTTAATTTGCGACGCGTATTTTTGTGATATGCTCAGGGCCGTTGTATGGTCGCTCGAATTATGGGGCTCGTAGACGAGATAGAGTTTTGACTTTCAGTACTTATTTCTATTTACTTGATAACAATTACCAGATCATAATGAACGGTTCTAATCCCCGAGCTTCATTGTTTAATTGCGTGATTATTGTAGTGTTTCTTTACACTTTTAGTGCGCTAAAAGCATTGTTTCTTTTAGTGAGGTGAAAGGAAAATACGATTATGAAGAGATCATCAGAGGTCATTATTCATTGCACCTTCCATTTCACTAACTTATTCTTCCTCATTCAAGTCGACAAAGTTCACTGAACCGGTATCGAGAACAAAATTTGTTGTCAAATTGCACGGCTCTACATGCAGTACCGACGATGATCCTTCAGTGGTGACTGTAAACTTTAAAGCCCGTGGCATGTTTTCAGTTATTTTGTCTCCAATTCTACTGTTCAGTGCGAACATAGATAGGTGTTCACACTGCCGAAAGAGACGAAGTTACGCAGAAAGATGGATCTTTACATATTCTGCTGTCAACTGGGTTGAAGTGAACTTTCGCTACTGTAATTGCTTTATTTAAGCTGATAACTCGTAGATACTGACGACTAAACTAAATTTAGCGTGGGTCAGTCTCGAGGGGACGAGAGTGGCGGTTATTCATTCGTCTTTGTGTCATTCCCTTTTCCAAATTCAATAAATGAGCCCACCCGACCGTCTATCTCCCAGCGTGTCTATGTCTCACTGTCCGTAAGGCCAAGCGACCTCTTGACGCTGTACAAGAGTAGCTACCTGTACCTCGCTGTATCCGTGAGGCCAAGCGACCAGCCAACTGTCTCCAGGCGTACCGTACCGTACCTACCTCCCTGCGAAGCAACTCCCGGCGCCGGCGACGCTCAAGGCTACTCGGTCCAGGTCCCTCCCATACCCACAATTACCATAAAAATATTTTACGACCGTCGGAGAATGTTGCTGAGACGATCCTCTTGGTCTTCTCTCCTTGGTAGATCCATGAGTTTGCATGCGTCGGTATCGGCTAGAGCCGCGTTCCTTACCGGAATATTCACTGAGCTGGTTGGTGGCTTTCGCATGATTCGCGCTCAGCCGCAAGATTTCATTTGGTGAGGTTCAAAAAATCTGTGGTAGAGCCGCCTTCTGGTCTCAAGTTTATGGGTGATCATTATCGGCGTTAAGATATTCTTGTGCACGATCCTAGCTCTCTTGTGATTGACTACAGAAATAAAGGTAAAGGTACAGTCAACTTACCGTACCCCAAACTGGAAAACCCACATGCACTTGTTTGTGCTGCAGATATAGGCCAACAGGCCCCAGAGGAGTATACGGCTGCAGTCGATCACAGACTATCTAGAGCTATGGCACCAGTGGCAGAAGACTCCATGCAACAATCTGCGACCCTCCAACCCTCCTCATTGCTGGGGAAGGTCAGTCAACCCACAGCAGTATTCAGACCGGATGCTGACCGATCACATCGAGCGTCGCCGAGAACTTGCCTTGCTGGGAGCGAGGCTCGAGCCTGCCGCCTTGAGAGTCAAAGTCAGACGCTAAGGAAACACCACTGCATGGTGAAAATCTCTGTAAAGGTCCACAGATAGGGGAACCCAACGCGTCACGATTTGTGTGTTATATCGTATATGTGGGTTTGTTAAGTGCTGTGCTGCAGAACGATTGCACGCGCCCCTGCTGTGCTCTTGTTGATTGGACTCTTTCCGTGTCTCAATTTCTATGCCATGTGATACTTAACATACAGGGAACAGGTGTGGACTCGTCGGACTCCAATCCTGTAAATTTCGGAACCAGCGTAATTTCGGCAATCAATTAAAGTATTTTCAGGAAATCGACTAGAATCACAACTGAACTTGCACTTGGTATCAGTATCTGCCCTGAAGTACTTGGGGTTCTTTGCAAGATTCAAGCGAGTATTGATGCAGAGATCGCCGTCTGCGCCGAGAAGCAAATGGACAACGATCATAACTTACAGATTTTCAGGGAGTTTGTTTCGGGAAAAAAAATTAACAGTTTATTCATTGCTTCATTAACCTGTTACGGGTGAAATCAAAATATTTCGGTAGGTAAAGCACTATCGAAATAGCGCAAACGGGCCTTGCGCCCCTTTCAAGGTTAATTGGCGTTTTCCATGTTTGTCATTTCGATTTAGCGGAAAGCGCTTCCTTAATCTGTTATCCAACGTTCAAAACAATATTTAAGGTGATCAGTTGTGCTTTACACGTTCCAAGTTGTAAATGTGGAGCAGACGATAGCCTTGGAGCAGCAGGGGGCACGAGTGCACGCACTGCCCCCGCTCGTACTGTACATATACTCGGCCGGTCGGCGCTTGCCCCTTCGCGGCACCTTCTGATTTAGCTAATCAGAAGTGATGGGCGGAATCTTAATAAAAACTTCGGATCATCTGTTTGCGAAGGTTACGTTCGAGGGATAGAGCGAGGGGGAGCGAGAGCGCTACTGCAGGCGCCAACTTTTCTTTTGTTTACCAATGACGATAAAGAATCAGGAGTGATGGGCGGAATCTTAATAAAATACTGGTGACATGTGTGCACGAGGCTTACGCTTGAGGGAGAAACAAAGCGAGGGAGCGAGAGCACTACTGCGTCAGATTTTCTTCAGTTTACAAATGACGATAAAGCCTCATTAATTTGGCCGGCTGCTTAAGAAGCTCGGGAACGTCAGGGTAGAAATTTATCGCTCGACAACCTTGTGAGGCGGCGGCGATGAACTGCTCCAANGCGCTACTGCGTCAGATTTTCTTCAGTTTACAAATGACGATAAAGCCTCATTAATTTGGCCGGCTGCTTAAGAAGCTCGGGAACGTCAGGGTAGAAATTTATCGCTCGACAACCTTGTGAGGCGGCGGCGATGAACTGCTCCCAAGTTACATGCTGCTGGTGATCCATGTGTATTGCTTGGTGGTGCTGCTGCAGCTACTTCTTGCAATGCAGCTCCCTGTTTAACCATAGCTTCATGATGATAGCGTCATATTCTCTAGCCGGCTCTTATATGTACCTACCTATATTATCTTTACTATTGTAGTTCATCATATAGACAGATGGGCGTCTGCATAGACAACCGAAAAGCGCAAGGTGCAACGCTGCGTTTGTCTATAAAATTCATGTTTGACTTTATGACTTTCGGTAGCTGCAGTCCTAGTTAGCCCGTACAAAACTGCCAGGAGGATTTCACAAAGCAGCTTGTGACGTGTACTGTCAGCCAATCATTTCCAAACAACTCTGTTATATGTATGCTCGAGCAACTGTCGGTAGTAATAATAATAGCTAATAGCAATAATAATTATTGCGCAACAGTATCACCTTGCGTAATGATCTCTGGCGCCGTTGAAAATGACTGTATCGTGGGAACACCTGTTGGCTACTATTTACATTATTTTTAGTCAGTAGTGGCAACTTCATATTCCTATTGTTAGAGTGTTATTAATGGTCGAGTTAGCATTCAAATGCACGTGTCCTACAGTATTGATGGCGCGAGCCTCTTATATTGTTCTGTTGCCGACATCATAACACTCTGCATGTGTTCTTGGCTCACTAGCTGCTCATCGAGTATTCATTGTTGTCGCTGTGCGACCGAGCAAACTTAGCTGGCAAACTGCCTGAATTTGCTCTGCTTTTTGTCTTGTCTATTGCGCGCTGGGTAGCGCGAAGCCCCCATTGTTCGCTCGCTCGCGCTCGTACTGTAGGTATGTACGTGCGGGGTCTGAAACCTTGATCTGCTCAGCTGTATATATAATACCTCCTTCGTTCTGAGCAACGGCTCGTTGATAGTTTTTCCTCGTTGATGATGAGGGACCTGAAACTTGGATCTGCTCGGTTGTATAATGTCCACCTCATTATGACTCCTGAGTAACGGCTCGTTACCTATACCGTCTTTCCCTCCGCACGGTATTTACGTTCCGGCAAATACGATCTTGTGCATGATCTTAATTTTTATGGAATTTTGTTCGATGCATTGTGCTGCACGAGCTCGGTGCTGTTCTGCAGTAGCTGCATGCGTACACTGCATATTTTGGAAGCTGGGCTTAGATTGCCCAGTCCCGTCCTGCTTGACTATAAGCTGCACATCAGTTATCACCGAAACGATCTTGCTCAGTAGGCCGCAGCTTCCTGCCTGTAGTCGGAAAATTGGGCTCGCAGACAGACTCGAAAATGCTTCTGTCGGTTGCACTTTTTTCTCGCCCCATGAGATAAAAGGAAAAAATAATTCGGGCCGAAAGGACAGTACCTACTGACAGTATATGGTCAACCGGAATCTTGGGACGAATGTTTGTAAAATCACCGATGTTCTTCTGAATTTGTGTCACCGTCGAATGCGCAAGTTGCACTTAAGTTACGGTTTACTGCCTCTTAATTTTACTTTTTAGTTAACTCATTTGTTCCAAACTTCGAATTACGCAGTGACCGGGTCGAAAACGAGCAGACCCTTGTGCTTGTATTTTCACGGCTTTGCATTATCTCTTTTTCGGGCGGTTGAAGAACTCGAAGGAATGGCGTTATGGAAATAACCGAACAGGGTGATTTGCCTGGTTAAGGTTTAAAGCATTTAATCATTTGTATCGTTTTTCTTTCTTCTTACTGAAATATCTCGGTGCGGAAAACAATTGCCAGTTAGTCGTCCATGTTTGGCTTTTACGTCCAGACCCTTTCTTTTAAATTAGCTTTGGGGATTTGACTACAAAATCATAAAGATTGTGACTTCTACGTCGCACCTCAGCAGCAGCACAGCAGTGGTCGATATGGCAACGCTGAAGTAGCTGCGCCTAGGGCTGTGCACAGGTCGTTGCTATAGGGCTGGAGAAGTACGCAGAAGCAACAAGTCAGTTAATGTAGCTGAATCATGCTAGAGGCGAGCACCGGCTGAGGTCGTGGGGTTCAAACACTAGCTGCTCTGTTGCGTCGTCTGCACACCCTGCCCACCGTTTTTGTGGGCATAGAGTGTTTATTTTTACTCTTGGTATACAGCAGGGCTGAAAAGCATACCGGTTGGTATCAAGAAGGTAGTATTCTTGAATTTTTGTTTGTAAACCAGGGTACTTTATTTACGCAAAATATGTATTTAAATATGTGCATGCACTCATTAGGGCTTGTGAAAATTGACTGAGTCCCGTAGCCTCTAAAACTGGTTTCGTCTGTACAAGGTTTAAACACATTGACGATTAGGAAAGTCTCAACCATTGGACACATCATTCAGCACTAGGTACCCATGTTATAATACAGACTACCATTTCTGGTGCCTCCTTTTTCTCGATAGGCAGAAGAATTTTGTAGCATCTTTTGATTGAAAAATGAACAAATTTAATTGAGAGAAAACATAATGCACAGTTGTGCGAGCGTAATTTTGTGCTCGTGGTCAGCAAGTTGCGCATTCATTATGTGCTGCTGGTCCTCCTAATGTCTGTAGCAGCGTAGCTTTGCTATCATTGTCAGTCTGTCATGCATGCAACGGACGCTCACACAAAATTTTTGTTCCACCTTAGAAAGAAGTTTGATGAACCATCCTTGTGTAAAACCCCGTCAATCGAGATCTTACGTGCGGATGCCATGCTATCTCCTGCTTGTTATTGGCATCGCGTTCAATCGCGGTGCCTCGATCTTCTCTCGTCACACCCAGGCACTGCTGTGACAAATTCGTCTGCAGCGGACACTGAGTCTTGCAACCGAAGCCTTTGTCCAGCCGGATACGGAGAATTTCCGTCAGATTTTGTCGTGGCTGTAATCTGATGTAGCTCTATGATTAGTCCAGTCGTCTGTCTTGGCAGCGGTCAATTATAGTCATCCCTCCTCTCCACACAATTATCCTGCGGCCGTCCTTTACATCATTGCCTCTTACTAACGATGTAGCGCTAAGTTTTTGTTTTATTTTTTTCCCACAGTCTCGAGTAGTATAAAGTTGAGTTTACTGGGTTAACGTACTGAAGTGTTGAACTTCGACGGAGAGGGCAGGGGATTGTGGTATTTTATTTATTGCTGGATTAATGCTGGAACTGTCTGTCGACTGGGTGATGCATAGTGTTAGCTTGTCGGTCTTGTGAGACCCATATAGAGTCAGACCACCGTTGCACAAGACCTGTTCGTCAGACACACAACACCTGTGTTCGACTTCTTCACGGGTGCAGTTATATTAGCGAAAAACGTCATCCATTTTAGGTTTTTTTCGTTGCTGCAGTGACGACGTCAGCGCTAACACGTCAGCAACTTTACGATTTTCCTTGGATGTTGCGACGTCAGGGCACAAACGTCACCAATGTTAGACCTGTTCACAGACGCAGTGACGTCGTTTTGGCATACGACTACGCAAATACCATCCTGCAAGCAGCCTCCTGGCACGATGGTTTGACCTTACCTTACGACACGGGAAGATCATACGACTTAATACAGCGCTGCGACAAGCCTCGTGGCACCCTGTGCTGACGGCACCCCATGACACGGGAAGCTCAATCCATGTGAGAAGAAATTCAGATTTCGTTAGTAGGTTGGTTTGCTTTGTATGCGCGCGCCCACGGCACCGCTCCGTGTTGTCGGACTCCAAGAGCGCAGTGGATGCCAATAATTGGCTACTGCCGTCACTCTGTGTGGGTTCGTCCTTGTCTTGCCACCACTGACAGATGTGCTTTGTATATGAATGTTTCCTCCCCGTCTAGCGCATCCTGTGTAATTTTTGATGCTTACGTCATGGGGTGCACCCTTTGTGTGTTGCATGGGTGCTTCTGACGTGCTGTTTGCCGAGTGGACGTTCCTCTGTGCTTGCGGAGCCTCACGTTTCATCTATTTTCTGCCGCCAGGTTGTTGCCTGTTGCTGTTTCCATTCGGCAGTTGTGCTTAGAACCTGGCTGTGTCTCTGTAGCCGCAACTGCGGATATGCATAGTTAAATCTGCTTAGTATCGCATGAGCCAAAGCTGAGACTTGTGTCGATAGCTCTCACTTTACATTACTGAAGTGAATAGAGGAGTTGTCTTACGTACAATGTAAGTATGTCGTGCTAAGGAGCAAAATTGTGCACTAGAATTGTTGCATTACACAGTTGGTTGTTATGTTATCTCGTGGACCGGTATTGTTGTATCTTCTAGTCTATACGAACTTTGAAATATGCTTGTGTTTAGGGAAAGGTGCACGGATGCATTTACAAGTATGCCCATACCTGCATCTTCTAGAAAAATGTATAATATTTTTAATCAGCTGTTCTTCCAAAAAAACTGTACAGCTATGAAAGCGTGATTTTCTTTCTGGCTGCTTGCTTTGTCTTTTTGTAACTGAGGGAAAATCCTGATTGAGGCCTGACGACAACTATACTAATTTGACTGTGGTCGAAACATTGACTGGCTGGTGAAGAGTGGGACGCCTCGCCGTAAGCAGGACATCTTCCAGTGTGTGTGGCAACGCTTTCTTGAAGAGGTGATTCCGTCAGGTTAGAACACCATCATGCTTGCGTACACATGACACGCTGAGGTATTCTGTTGTGCCTACACCTCTTTTCGTACGAGTTGCGCTATAGTTCTGTAGAGGTTCAGGCCCAGCATACTCGTCGGTATAAGTAGTATATAATGTACCGAGATGCCTGTTTTTGAGGGTAGGTTCCCCTCGCGCCGGCGGGTCATCGCGCCGCCCCTTCCGGTTTCCCAGGCCCCGCCCACTTCCGGTTAGCGCCCCCCCTGACCCCCGCTAAACCGGAAGTGTATTGGCCGTTACAAACCGGAAGCTCGCGCGCGAGGGTAGCCGCGAGGGTAGGTTACCCTCAAAAAGGGGTATTTCGCTACCTTATATACTACTGGTATAGGAGGAGCTCTCTCTTTGTCGGACCAGCAGCTCATTCCAGCATTACGTAAGATGTCCTATTTAGGTCCAAACCAGTCCTACGCGTACTCGCAATATACTTAGACGAGAAGGTTCATCGCTGTACCTGCACTGCAGATCCAAACCCGACATATTCACACACACAAAGCACACACGGTTGCAAGTCCTCCTGCTTTAATAATTATTGAAAGACGTTTCCAGACTTATGTTTATTAGGCTGAGCTATTGGCACTGGTCGAGTTAGTGCCTTCGTCAAGGCGAAAATATATAAATGCTGGTCGCAGTGTGATGTCTTCGCAGCATTTGTAGATTTTCGCCCTGACGAAGGCACTAACTCGACCAGTGTCGAAAGCTTGGCCTAATAAATATAAGTTTTGAGACGTCTTTTGACAATTATCAAAATGAACCAACCCAAACTTCAAGCAACGTTCTCATTACCAGGTTCCCTGGTGTACCTGCCCTGCCTATAGCCCGGGCCGAGCATACAGAAGCAGCAGCCTGTCTGTACATTGCTGCTACACGAGCGGTCTCCTGTTGACTGAGCTCACTCACACGTCGTGCGTGCCAAGACCGCGCCACTTGTGTCCGTTTGCGAAGCTGTGTTAACTTCAGGGGTCTGCTCGGCCCGCCTCAACAAACGGCTTGGCAGCGCGACAATGTCATCACTTATCAACTGGCGTCTTGTGTCAAATGCAACGGTCTTCCTTGGCGGGGAGTTTTGTTAATGCTTGTAAGGACTGTGCGTCGTAAACGCAGTGCGAGGGTTTATGGTGTCGGACTGGGTTTTTGGTAAGGTAATGGAGGCTCTGTCGGTATAGCGCAATATTTGAAAGAAAGGAGTATCAATTACTATCTCATGTTGCCACTGTGCCCAGCGTTGTAAGGGCACAGCACCCTGAGGTATTCGGTCTTAAGTCTAATATGGGGATAAAATTGACAGTTCACCTCCAGATTTACACCAGCGGACAGTTGATACCTGAAGTAGTGTATCAAATGCGAATACAGCGACTCTACGACATCAACACAGTGCAGAACTGTAGTTCATGGATCGGACTCTCCTTATGTTGAGCTTGAAGTGGAGTAGTGTTCACTCGGCTGAGACTCAGATCGTGACCACTGATCTCCTGTGACATCTAATAATTTTACTAATACGTTCATGCGAATATTTTAAGTAGGTGTTGTAGTCGCGTCCATTGCAAGCTTGATAGTTCTTTTACCAAAAATTCCATTAAATCAAAGCGGAGCAAAATAATGTTGCGCTTTACTAATAATGCAGCCAATGCTGTTGCCTTGCATAAGAACTGGGTAGTGCATGTTTGCGGAGATGCTGTCTTGTATAGTTTGAAGCAGGGTTCACACGCTTATCTTCTAACGCCGTCATAGCCCATCGCGCATCTGAATGATTTGCTGCTTCCATTTGAACAACAGGATGGTGCTCAACGTTGAGTTTTAATTTACTCTAAAGCTAAGAAATTGTCACACTGCGCATGGTGACACTCGGTAAAAGCTATAGCAGACGGCTCGCTCTTTAGCTAGTCTTTTGGATGACGTACAGTGTGTTGAGAAGAAGGCAATGACTCGTTAGAACACTTCTTACTACATACGTGGAACAAAAGACTGTAGTGTGAGCCCGTCTTTATATGTCGTGATTATTACCTCCCCAAAGGAGCTTATGTTTTCATCGAGCTTGTCTGTCTGTTATATTGTTTATCTGCACCAAGATAGGCTAATTCAATAAGTTATGGAAGGATTTAAAAAAAAAAAATTTGCAGAGAGTGTTAGGTATGTTAGGAGGAACAGATGATGAACTTTTGGTGAAGATCCGTTCATCCGTGTGTTTGTTTGTCTGCCTCATTTTCGTATTGCCATTACTCGAAAAGTTGAGAACGGATTTGTATGAAACATGCATGATTTGTTAGGTGTATTCGCAGAGTAAATGGCCAAATTTTTGTGAAGATCTGTTCATTCATTTGTTCGTCGCTGTTTGATTTCATGCTTGTTAGCGCAATAACTCAAAAACTTAGGAATGGATCTCTATGAAATTTACTGGAATTGTTACCAATGTTAAAAGACATAATTGATTAAATTTTGGTGATGATCGGTAGATCCGTTTGTGTGTTGGCTTAATGTTTGTCAAAATGTTGGCTGCATAATTCAAAAGTTATAAACGGATCTTCAAGAAAATTATAGAAACTTTTAATATGTTAAACGACTCAAATGATTAGATTACAAGGAAACGGAACCAATTTTCATTTTTCGTCATCGTGCCCTGCTTTGCGGAAGTATGCGCTCTCGGGGTCAAGTTTTTAATTTTGTGTTGCACTGCGTGGTACAGCATCAGTGCTAACTTTGAACTGTCTGATACCGGTAGCTCTGCATGAATCGCAGCAAGACCAGCGTGTCTGTTCATGGTCTACACTATCACTCGCAGTATATCACTGCAGGCATTATATTTACGGAGTGATGGAGGGCGCTGCTCTCGCACTGTAATGGCTGCTTCTTCTGCAGACTGAAGTGCTGAACTATTCGTGTGTGTGATCGATGGCTATTCGCTGCTAACTACCACGGTGAATATAATGGAGTGTGTGTACCTCACGTGACCAATTAATGCCGCGAGTGACGTCACTGCCAACTTTAGGACACTTTAATTCTCTTAATTGGTGATGAATATAAAACTTAGATATACTGTAAACTCCGACATTCAAAGTTCGAAATTGCTGTATATTTAGTTGAGGGTTAAGCGAATTTCCTGGTAACTGACTACTGCATCACATTGTTTAATTATTAGCAGAGCTCAAACTGTAATGAAAATTTAATAAGAAGAATAATCGCGACTTATAATTAAATAGTAAGTATTGATTTTAAACTGAAGTTAGTAGAGAAATAAATGATATTGTTATTTATTATTAATATTATTACTTATTTGCTGTGAACAAATTTCACAAGTGCTAACCATACACCTCACCTATGCGTGAGAGAGTATACGGTGAAGCTGTACTAAGCGTTGCATCTTTCCGGTCGTATATAGCGGCCTGCGCTGCCATCAGCTAGCGGCAGAAAATGATTACTTCGAGCGAAACCTCATGGTTGTCTTACCCTTCTCTGTGGTTCTGCTCTGAAGAGCTTTGTTTCCTTTGCAGTCGATTGTTTTTTCTGGTACTCAGTTAGTGCATTTTGAGATTATAGGGAAGAAAGTGGGAATACAGTCCAGTCGCAGTGGGAGTAACGTATACAGTGTGGCATCTATGCTACCACTCAGAAGTACTGTAGTCGTCTTCATTACTAAGATTTAATATAAAGGTTCGTAAAGCATCGGCCGCCTTGCAGTTCAGCAGGTGAATGTTCTAGCTAATGATTTATAACCAACCAAGCAAGTAATATGCTGTGTGTTGTAATTATATAGTGGGATTACCTTACGATATACGACTTTAGTGTAACTGAAATTATAGACGCTTCCAACTTGTATACGCAATTTACTATATATACTATGGATACTACCTTACACGAGATTGAAAGTATGAAGAAAATTTACCAGAAGTAAACGTAAAAAAGGCGTGTCAATAACTTTTGAAAACAATCAGTCATGCAAGCTTCGAAGTTCGAGAACCATAGGAAAGACTTAGGTAATAGCTAGATATCAATGGTAGTTGGCCATAATTTATGTGGTTCGTCAATACTCTACAGTCTCTACACCACCTATTATCGTATTAAATTCATCACTCAGAGAAAGTTAAAGTTATAGAGCTTTCGCGTGGTTTGAACAGACAATGCACGATTGCTTCTTTCTTCATGTCATTCATTTCAATTCACTGCCAATCAGTTTTTGAAATGATCGACTTGATTTTTATTATGGCTAACTACCATTGATATCTAGCTATTACCTAAGTCTTTCCTATTGTTATCGAACTTCGAAGCTTGCATGACTGATTGTTTTCAAAAGTTATTTGCACGCCTCTTTTACCTTTACTTCTGGTAAATTTTCTTAATACTGTCAATCTCGTGTAATGTAGTATCCATAGTATATACAGTAAATTGTGTATACAATTTGGAAGCGTCTATACACGGCTTGAGGAATCTCTTACTGTATACCACGGAAACTTGTCCACCCTCTGTCTGGATGTGTTAAAGCGCGGAGAAGACTTCAAGTCAAGGGTCGAACATAGATTGTGAAGACTCAGTTTTAGCGTCTACGTACTGAAGCGCCTCTGTGCCTGAATGGCAGAAACCAGCACGTATAGTAGCCTACTGTCATCTCTGGCAGCTGCAGGTTCAGGGTGCTGTTGTTGTTAGTGTAAGGAGATAAAAGGATGACTACAACGTCATACCTCGATCAACAGCGACAGTCCTGCACACATCCCTGCACGCATAGGTATTATGTAGCGTCCGTGTACTCTAACCATACAGCCTTATTCATTAGTTTTGCATTCATGAATTATCGTGAGACAGTACCAGTGTGGGTGAATACGTTGTTCAAACCTTCCTAGCCGCCAGTCTGAGTCAGCCGAACCTTTGTCACGGCTTCGCACCACACCCTTGCGACCGACCACGCAGGACGTGAGTTCTCTGCCATCAGGTCTTCCAGGGCGTCACGTCCTTAATTCCAGCAGCACCTGCATCTCTGCATTGTGTCGTACAGCCAGCAACTACTGCTGTCAGCGGAATATATTGATGATGTTCCTGGCAACTAATACGCCTCATTTTGCTAACAAAACTTATTTAATATAAAGCTAAGTGCCTTAATTCATTTGCTGTTATACAGACGCAATTAGCTGCTCACCAAGACAGCGGTCACACCCGAGCAGCGTGCCACATCTCATTTTAAGTGAGGTTTCTGCGAGCAGCGATCTTTATGCTACATGAGAGCGAACTTGGCAGCATATCAGAGTATGTAAATGATGGCAGGGCCGGTGATGGCATCCAACTTGCTTTAGGGACGTGAAGCAGATTAGACAAAAAGATTAGGGTGCAACACTGCTAAATAATGTTGCAGTGCTTTAGTTAATAATATTACTCAGTGCATCTGAACTGCGATCTACATTCTTTGTTGTAGCTAGTCGTTGCGGTAATAAGTTGAAACTAAGGATCACGCTTACGATCCTTTCGCATTTTAACTTTAAAGAACACCGTTGAACTTGAACTCTGAAAATACAAAATAGTTCAGAACAGAAATCTAGTTCATGATCTTGGGCCCTATAGGGATGTAAACGCAATATCGAACTCAGCATTTTAGAATCGCAGCCTAGGTACATTCAGCCTAATCTGATTATATGGTAGTTGTACGGAGACAATGTCAAGGCGAACGGACTCTATAGGTACGCTGAGAAAATTTTTGCAGCTTCGTTTTCCGCGCAGATTTCTGAATGTTTATTTTCTTGACTGCAGCCCTGCCGGCTGCATATGATATTAGGGGAGCGGTGGTGCAAGAAGCGCCTTGCACCTTCGTGCGAAAGCTGCAGTTCAAGAGTGGCACCTGAGAGCTATAAAAGCTGTAGAACTCTTGCAAGTGTTGGCCGCTTGCCCAATTACCTTCCGATTATGATCGTGCTATGGCAAGCTGCATTTTTGTGCGGTTTGGTCATACATCGCTGGTGACTGAGGAGATTCTTGTGAAAAAAGTGGTAATACTGCGCGTCGTCTTGCTGCTGTATCGGAAATATACAGAGGAGTCAGTCGTATGAAGCGATGCTGTTCGGGTTGTGGGGTAATACAGTTTAGTGTGTCTTTTGACTGATTGAAATATTTTGGTCTGACGAATCATTCATGGCATGAATGCAGACGAAAACTATACGTGTGATTTCATTCCTATATATATAGGAAGCTTAGGAACGGATACTGCTTTACTCCCACTCTGTGTGATTTTTTTCTTCTGATGGTGGCTCTACATTATTGAATTAATTAGTACGTATATATTCATTTCTTGGTACTTGCAATGTGTGAGGAAGAGTGTAATAGGTATGTTCTTGCGGTAATGTTAACTTGGTTTCTACCAAAACATTTGGCAGTTTGATTGAACTAGATTTTGCTTTTGTTTTTTGGGGCATTTTAGGTTCAGGATGAAGGTGCATATCTGGCCGGCAGCATACAATTATTATTGTGCTCTGAGACTCGAGTTCTTACGTCGAGTTACTGCGCATTGCGGTGAGACGTAAAATTAGATCGTTTGCAACATCTGTGATGCTGTGCCCTATGATTGTAAAACAATATTGATGACATAATCTGTTGTTGGCGGTGGTTATCGAAAAGTATAACAAGAACGATCAACTGACTCATTAGCATCGCAATCAAGTGCATCGCTGAAAGTTACCAGGGAAAATTAGAAGTTTTCCTTTGTAAATCCACCCAATCTAACACACGCAATTTCTTCTCTTCTTTTAACTTATTGTTCTTCCCTCGTAGCCGGTAAACAATAGGCACAGATAGAAAGGAAGATAAGCGAAAGAAAGCCGAAGCGAGAGCTCGAGAGAAACCACGGTCTAGACTCACTCTCAGTAAAAAAAAGCCTTGTTAGTTTAAAAGGCGGCAGTAAAATGAAGAGAGGGCGAGAGAAAGTGTGCGGCGGAGAGCTCCCACGACTGCTGCATTTCGAGTCGAGACTCGCCTCTTGTGCGCCTTTGATGTCCATTAAATCGCTGACATTAGTGTGGCCAAAGTCTATCCACTTTCACCGTTTTCAACCAAGCCGCCTGCACTCTTAGCTTTTGTATCTATCTTTTCTCTGCTAACTTTACTGGTTGGGCGTTGCCGTAGCAATGCATTTTTTGTGCACTCGAGTTTATCTCCAGTGAGGTTTTTGAATTTCCGAAAATGCGGGCTCATGATCAAGTGTGTTACTCGTGCTGTATACCTGCACACTGTAAGACACAGGTTCCTAACTGGTGATCAATGATGGCTTTTTGGGCGGTCTAGGTACAGGATTTTCGCTCTATTTATCAGCAAACTGAATTTGACTACATATATCATTTTGACTTTAGTGAGTCTTAAATTTAATCAGAAAATAGTCATATGTTTTATAATGTTATTCCTTTTTTAAAAATGTAGGCCCACTGGCTATCTTTAAGCCAAAACGCTTGTTGTGTGTACTTCTTTAGGTTGGTAAAAAATGAAATGGGCCACGACATGTTTTTTTTGGTCTGTTACTGGTGCATGCGTGCACGGGATGGGTTGCAACTTGTGCTATATGACCTTGCGTTCATGGTGAAGCTGGTCTTTTACGAATTCAGAAGTGAGTAATGTTGTAATGCAACGAGCATGTAGGTTTATTTTCTGTAACATGCTTAGTTCGTTATAATGCTAAATATTATACCCATGTTCTGCACTACTCCATGTCTGCCTTCTGTTTGAATTTTCTCGCTTAGTGGCCTCAATAAATACGAGTAGTGTACCAGTAAACAAGATCTACTCGTCTTTCTGCTCGGCCCCGCTTGTCTGTCGCTCATTGAGAGGGCAGCCAATTCATAAAGCTGTATCACAAATATATCGACTACCTGCAGCTCCCTCAGTTGTGCGTGCTATAGATTTCCGATGGGTGGAACAGTATCTCTTGAATGCCCAATGATGTGAGAGATAATTTTCTTTTGCTTGCTTAGCGAAGCGCTTGTAGGTAATTGCTGTTGCATAGCGACAGCGCTTATTTCGTACTCTTAAAATGTGGCTTTGGCCAACCACTAGCGAGCTGGATATTGTTGTTTGTATACCACGTCTGATATGTTCCTTGGTTGTTTATACCAAACACTGGACAGAAATTCGTCGGTATTGAAGGAATCGTTCTTGAGAAAGTTTCTGAAATTGTGAGTGGGCCATTCTTGTTTATGATATTGAGGCTGGGAGCTAATGTATGTAAGGCGCTCCCGTACCTACGTGCCTGCTACGTTCCCTCACTATAGAGTTACAACGATTTGTATTCCGCAGCAAACAGTATAGCTACGGGAGGGAAAAGTTGCCTGCTAAAGTGACGTGATTGCGAGATGCCAATAAATGATTCGCTTCTGTAGCGCCCACGCGAGCTGTTGATTGACAGCTAATGCGAACCTTGACATCGAAAGCTCTTATGGCTGCTGGGGCGGGGCCGTGACATCGAAAGCTGCCGCGCCCGCTGCGAGGTGGGTGTGGATTTTTTTCTTTTAGGCCGTGATATTCAAAGCAACCGTACCTGCTGAAAGTTGGATGTGTCATTTCTGCTGTGGAGGCCGTGCATGGTGCCCAAAGTTATCGCGCTTGCTGAGTATTGACTCTGTGCATTGGTTTTCTGCTTTGCAGCCATGGCATGAAATGTAAAGGTGTGTGGCCGTGACAGCGACAGCTACCTTGCCTATACATTCCGTAGAAGTGAGGTGTAAGATTACTGATGCATGAGAGCTACAGTGCTTTCAGCAATCGATCGTTCCTTCAGTTACTGGAGGTTTGCATAGCGTGCGGATGGCAGTGCGCCACAGCCGCACAGCCATTAAGTGTAAAAGCCTTCGATTGTCTCCATGCATAATTTAGATCGTGAGCGTTCTTTGCAGGATCTACTTTTTTGGCACTAAAAGTTTTAGAACCCCTAGCTCTGTTGCTGTCAGACATCTGCCGAGTTTTGCTACATTCCTATTATTACTTGAGCACTTTCTTATCTTCAAGGTACTGTGTTGCCTCTAAGAACTATTTTTCTTGCCGAAATTTGTGCGCTTCTGACATTAATTCGAGATTCTGTTGATGCCTTAGCTACTTTGTACTTTATGATGTCATTATGTTTGACAACTTGTAAGTGATGATTGAGCTATGATATTTATTCCGAGAGGGTGCGGAAAATCCCAATAGTCTATTAGGGTATCATGGAAGGTTAGTGCCGCTACCTTTGATGCTTCACGGGCTCACCATGGAATGCCTTTTATCCAGAAAATTTTGCTTTTGTCTTGAATGATTACAAGTTGACTTCTTCACGACTGACTGTCAGCTTTTCGTTTCGTCTCACTGTCTCGGCTTGGTTGACGCTCCGCAGCATTCTAACTCCGTGTTGCCCAGTGTTGACTTTTTCTCACGTTTCAAACAACGTTTCATGTTAGTTAGCCCGACAAGGTCGAAACAAACGTGTTTCTAGTTTCAAAAACATAGTTTGAAACCTTTCAGAAGTACACTGCGTTCTTATAGGATTAAAAGTTCAAATTGTAAAACGCTAAAGATTTAGTGTCTGCGTACACTGAAATTCCAGGTTACAGGGCCAGCGTAATCGGGAAATGTCTTCACTTCAATCGTTTCCGTGAAATAAACTGACTGAACATTACATTACTTCATGCAGCTGTTGAAGACTGTATTCTGTTTCTTAATTTACTCGTGCACCGTGTTCACGAATGATTCCAGTGTGCTGCTCTAATAAGGCCTCATCGACTGAGGTAGCGTCCAGGACGTCAGAGTGGGACGCTGGCTTCGCCCAGAAGAATCGAGTTACGGGCGGTAAGCTCAGATCTGTTATCCTGGAGATGGCCAAACTCAGATCTGTTATCCTGGAGATGGCCAAACTTAGATCTGTTATCCTGGAGATGGCCAAACTCAGATCTGTTATCCTGGAGATGGCCAAACTCAGATATGTTATCCTGGAGATGGCCAAACTCAGATCTGTTATCCTGGAGATGGCCGAAAGCTCAGTCCAGCTCCGTAAAATGGATTTTTCGGCCGTCTCATGATACTTTGGTTCGTTTTCATCACTTGCAACGCGATGCGGCGAAGCCAGCGTTTCTCTTTGAATTTCCGGACAAGTCATTCCTAGTGGGTTTCATTGTGCCACTCCAATCAATAAAGGCTTATCTGTATAGTTATCCCATTTTATATCAACAACATCATTGTCTCCTAAAAATATCCTGGGTCGCGCCTCAGAAACAAGAACGAAACGCAGCTTGTGGGGCTGGTGCCCAAAAATTTCCCTCTGGTCGTGGCACCGTCCTGCTGTTGCCTCAATTATTTAAACTAGCTGGAACCTGTGTGAGTGTGTTCTGTGAGTGTTCTTCCGTGATATCTTAGACGTGCATCATCCTAATTTTCCCTTATCTAGTACTGAAGGAACCTTTGGAAATTCTACCGAACAAAAGCATTGTTTCCTCAATTATGATGCCCTCGGACCCGCATCATCCATTATAAGTTTGAAAAGTGCCCCAAGTCAGGCAGCGAATCTTCTACCTAAGACCTGCAGCTGCAGCTGCAGCTGCTTAAATTGGAACTTTACTCCATCTCCTTTTGATTTCTCTCCAAGTCTTATCAAAGATGCCCTAATCCCCCCCCCCCATCTAATACTGATGAAAGCGTCACGGTCTTACTTAGTAACTAACTGGGGGACAAGCAGAATTAAAGTATAAATTTTCTAATTCTGTGGTACTAATAGTGCATGTGACGCATTTGCAAAGCTGACATATGTATGAAACTCGCGTTATTTGTTGCTAAGCAACACCATTCCTTCATTAGTGCCTTCCCCCGGGCAGTGGCGAAGCCGGGTTCGTACAAGTTTGTTTGTCTCGCTATAATGAGAAATCGATGAGATCAAGAAGATGGCGCTTCAAGGGATTGTGTGGTGCGAGGGAAAGTTAGCTGTTCTCTGAACTTTCCCTTCCTCAAATGGTTGCGTCGTGATGGTGATTGATTGATTGCATTTTGGTATTGTAATTTGGTGGAATATGCACATCACTGCTGTCACGCAGTACCTACCGACTTGAGTTATTCAAAATGGTTCGAGCTCTCTTCGAAATGTTTATCTTAAATTCTTTGATCTCAAATAAATTGGCAATATCTGAACAAGCTCACCATAATTATTTACATCGTAGCCACCGCTCTTTAATATATAGTTAGTATGAGCTGCTGCTTTGTTTCATCCAGTCCATATTGGTTTTGTCCTAAACTATATTCCAGGCGCACTCTTTATTACCGAAGTCGCTATGACGTTCAGTCAATTTTTTCTGTACGCTGACAACTTATCATTACCTCCGCCAAGGAGGTTATGTTTTCGTCGTGTTTGTCTGTCTGTCTGTTTGTTTGTTTGTCTGTCTGTCTGTCACCAAGATGACTCAAAAAGTTACAAACCGATTTAGATGAAATTTACAGGGATTGTTAGGTGTGTTAAGAGGAACATATGATTAACTTTTGAGCAAGATATGTCCATCCGTTTGTTTGTTTGTTTGTCTGCCTCATTTTTCTCGATGCCATAACTCAAAAAGTTATGGATGGATTTTGATAAAATAACATGAGTTGTTAGGTATATAACAAAGAGTGTATGACCAAATCTTGGTAGTGATCAGTTTGCTCGTTCGTTCGTTTGACACTGTTTTTAATTTTATGCTTGTTAGCACAATAACTCAAAAAAATAATGAATGGATCTTTATGAAATTTATAGGGTTTATTAGTAATGTTAAAAGACATAAATGATCAAATTTTGGTGCAGATCAGTTTGTTCGTTTGTATGTTTGACTTATGTTTGTCATAACGTTTGTTAACAGTATAACTCAAAAAGTTATGAACGGATCTTTGAGAAAATTAAACTAGCTGTTATTAATATAAAGAGGCACAAATGATTAGATTTTGGAGTTTTTACAAAGAAAATTAGTGTTTCAGAACCAATTTGAATTTCTTGCTACCGTTGCCTCACTTGGCGGAGGTATGCGCTCTCGGAGTGCTCTAGTTGACATATTCTCTCAATTTGACGCCTATTATCTATATATATATATTGATACGACTGTCTTAGACGGCAGCGAATCGAACTATTTATAGTGTCTCGTCCTCTTTTGTTTTTTGTTCTGACTCTTTACTTATCCGATTTCACAATAATTGCTATATTTTTTGTATTTATTGTCGGCTCGCAACGAAGCCTCAGGAATATTTTATAGCCTTTCTTTCGCGTGGCCCTTAATCCAATTGACTTGTAAAACTGGCAGCTATTGATTATTCTGGCAGTGATAGCGTGCCGTGAGCGCTAACGCCTCTCTGTTAAAGGTGTGCACTTCATTCGACGCAGCTGCTCCATACCTGTACAGTATGCGGTCCTAACGCACACGTACGGACGACCATAGGTGTGGGGTGTTCTCGATGTCTTGCCCGCTTAGCGATAACTTGTTCGCAGTGTCACCCGTGAAACTTAGCATTTGCAAATTCGGGTCAGTTTCAAGTGATCATTGCTGACCGTTGCGCTTGTGCCCACCGGAAACTCAATCTCATTGTGATCAATGACAAAAACTCGATCTAACGTGACCATTCAATCTCTCAATATTGAAATTTTCGGTGAGTTAATGCTGATGAAATTGAATCGTCTCGATTGCACTGAGTTCATCTAAGATGCCTCAGTATTGTAAAGGCCTCCGATGCGAATGGCTACCGGAGGGAGGAGCGTCAGTTCTTGAAGCTGTGCAAACCCAAAGATATATATTTTTTACCTTTGCCTTCGATTCACTAGGTGCGGGTGAGGTACAAACAGCCATCACCTATCGGCTCTCCTGCTCCCATTCTGTCTCGTTGTTTTTGCCTGGGTGGTGGTTTTACTTGTTCTGCACATGTGCATCGAGCATACTGGCTAAATGCTGCTGATGCGTCGGCATGGCAGTGTGGGAGGAATGTCGTAATCTGCCATGCATTATGCAGTACCTACCCACTCAATGTTCTATATATCTACTCAACTACTGCAAATCAGTTCTGCCAATAGCCAAGATTGCATATTTTACGTTTTTTAATTTGGTTCCAGAAATAATACAGCCATTCCAGACTTGATTTATCGTATATCGATCAGTTGGCTGCTTTGTATATGAAATTCCGCGATATCGTCATTTTAACATCATTAGCGGTGGTGTGGTGCTGCGGGAAGTGCGCATGGTATCGGTTAGAGGGAAATCCTTACAGCGGGTGGTAGTCAATGGAAAATAAAAAATAACCTCTTGGAACTATTGCATGCTGTAATTAATGTTAGTCAGTGCATAGATGGGACATTGCGGCACTTGAGAGTGATTTTTCGTCTACAATATGAGCGTATCAAAGAAGAATGTATATGCTTCAGAACTGAACTATATGGTTCCTGTATATCGCGTGTACGTGAAATATTTGTGTCATTTACATTTTTTTTGATTCAGTTCATGCGGTGTACATGAATTTTCCCATCGCTTTCTCCTAACTATGGGCGGGAAATGAGAGACGATCCAATACTCTCAAAAGGAAGACCTGCCACTCTATACACATACACTTACTAAAGTTACTATACGACTACTCGTACATTGCTGCGTATTTTTATGGAGGACTGTTACCGCAACCGGTTGTGAGGAATTGTTGCTCGGTCCCCACGCAGCCTTTTATCCTTAGTCCATTTCTTTGGCGGAGAAAGTGTTGAGCAGTTTCGTGCCACAATCCTGGTCTGCCTATAGATTGCATGCATCCATCTGCTGCTGCCGCTATGCTAGCCCTGCTGATTACATAGCAAGCGTCGCCAAACCTCAATTGAGCGAATGACATAGTGCTGCTCGCAGAAGACTTTGTGCTCCTCATCTACGGAACAGTAACAGCTACTGTGGATCAATAGCCGCCCCTCAACGTAGCTACTGGCCGCGGCGAGAGGATGGGAGGGGAGGACCTTGTAGCAGGACGGGCAGGGTTTCTCCTGCAGGGCGCATCTCGTGCCGTTCACACTCCAGAAAATTGCGCCGTGTTCGTCTAACGTCTCCCGGAGGCGAAAGAAAATAGGAGAAGAAGGAGTAACGCATGAAATCCATGTCGCCTGACTTTCCGTGAAGGATCAGCTCGTTGCGGTAAAGCCGCTTAAAGCCGCCTGCTATTTGTTTGTTCCCTGAGTCCTTACGCCTCAGTGCCGCACGGTTTTGAAGCCCCTTTGATTTGCTTTTAGCGTCTGCGGATCATTTTTCTTGTGTTATGGAATACTTTTTTCGATCAAAACCTTGTGAGTTGGACGTTCTACTTCTCGCACTCGTTTGTATCATCCTATCAAGTAACGCCAAGTTCGTGCGGTTTTCATTGTGACTTGTATAGCAGAAAAACCAAGAACATTTGGGTATTTATTATGAATTGTCTAACAGAAAAGTGCGAAAACTTTCTGGATTGCCCGATAGTTTCAGAGCCTGTTCTTGATGTGCCGTCTACTGTACTTCATTTACTCGGCACTGAGGCTCTTCGCTGGTGGCTATTCGAGTCAGGTGACAGTAACATCCAGGCTACCGCTTGTTTCCTTTTTTTTTGTATTTTTGCTGGAGTCCCAATGGCTTATTGTGTTTCCTACGAAATGATTTTTTCTTTGGCCGCCTATGTATCTACTTCCCTTCACGGCACCGCGTGAATAATTGTTGATGCGTCTTAAGTCCGTCTCGCGAATGCAAGTGATGCGCAATACCGTGGTGCATTGGAGTGAAGACGTTCCTCGTACTAACAAGACTGCTATTGTCGCCCAAGAAGCTATTAGCAAACTGTATGTTGAGCAATTATAGCTACAAATGATATACCAGAATATACCGTCTACCCTTCAAACTCCCTGGAAACCTCTCTCTTGATAGGAACCTGCTCAGCCTACCCACCGTTCAAATTATGTTTTTGATTGTGATCTAGAGTGCGTTATGTATTAACTTGTCAAGATTCTGTTGTAAACTTGTGAGCTTGTAAGCGTATTTTGTGAACCCACTATGTTCTTAATAAAATTATTTATTTATTTATTTATTTATTTATTTATTTATATGTGCTGAGTTTAAGGAAGAGTGCCAGTTTATTAATCTCTCCATGTTTACATTGCGTTCGTCTTCTTATGAGGAGTTGATGAAAAGCTTCTGCCTTTGCATAAATGAAGACGCAGGCTTTGTCAGTCATGCACTGAGTCTTTAGCAACAGAGCAACATTTACTGTATCCATGTAATTGTGCTTTTGTGAATGTGTCTTCTCATAATATAGGGGCGTGTTTGATTTGTTGAGTTCGATCGTTATAATCTCATCCGTTTATCCTTAAGGCGTTCGGAACTTACATCCTGAGCGTTGGAGTTTTTTACCCTGGATCGACTTCCAGGTGTTACTGTAGCTCCTAGTTATACCTACCTATCTTCAAGAGAATTCGGTTTGCGATAACCTCATAAGTTGATTCAAGTCCGTTGCTTTTGTATATATGTATACACATATCAGGTTCATCAAACATGCTACACTTGTAAGGACCATGTTGGTAGTGAATATTCTAATCTGATAGCATACAATTCAGGGTGAGAGGTGTTGAATAAAATGCCCCGTCATATTCGAACACCGCCCGCAATAGAGCTATGAATGCCAGAGAACTTAGAGGAGAACTCATACTTGATAATAGTGCCAGACAAATCTACTGTCGTCGGTTACATACATTGCGGAGATATAAATCGCTGCTGTTCCTCCCGCTGCTTTTGGAACACCGCATCACCTCTGCACAAGACGGGCGGAGCGTATTACGCCACCAGGACCTCGTCCGGAGAACTTGAAAGGACGTCATCGCTCTTCAAAATATTCGGTATCTACAGAAGCAAGAACGTGAGCAGAAAGCGATGCAGGACTGAGAAAGTGACAGTGAAATTCACCAGCGCCTGCATCGAGGATCAGCTCGTATCTTCTCACGATTGCTCGGCGCATAGGTCCAGTTAAGATCTAAACTAATACCTACAACTGCTGGAGATTATTGCTCATACACGCAGCGCATAGGTTGATCCATCCATGGACTGTGGATGCTGGCAGGCAAGGGAGCAGCAGCAGGTTGGCAAGGCGGTGCAACCTCCGGTGCTTGGTAGTAAACAGCGACAGGCAAGGGAGCAGCAGCAGGTTGACAAGACGGTGCAACCTCCGGTGCTTGGTAGTAAACAGCGACAGGCAAGGGAGCAG
>LQNS02278094.1:6322784-6341874 GCA_001587735.2 Parhyale hawaiensis | reverse complement strand
CAAGGGAGCAGCAGCAGGTTGACAAGGCGGTGCAACCTCCGGTGCTTGGTAGTAAACAGCGACAGGCAAGGGAGCAGCAGCAGGTTGACAAGGCGGTGCAACCTCCGGTGCTTGGTAGTAAACAGCGACAGGCAAGGGAACAGCAGCAGGTTGACAAGACGGTGCAACCTCCGGTGCTTGGTAGTAAACAGCGACAGGCAAGGGAGCAGCAGCAGGTTGACAAGGCGGTGCAACCTCCGGTGCTTGGTAGTAAACAGCGACAGGCAAGGGAGCAGCAGCAGGTTGACAAGGTGGTGCAACCTCCGGTGCTTGGTAGTAAACAGCGACAGGCAAGGGAGCAGCAGCAGCAGGTTGGCAAGATAGCGCAGCTGCCACCACACAGTCATTGATGCACTTGGCATCACTGCTGGGGTCCCCCGTGCAGTGCTGCAGGGTGCTGTGCAGCTGTTGCTGCTCATCACACAGGTTCTGGCACGGTGCTGCAGCGTGCATGGTGCGAGCTGTGTGTGGTGATGTGGTGATGCAGCCGGGGAGTAGTGCCAGGGAAATGGTGCGGGTAATGGAGATGCATAGGGGGTGGTGATAGTGGTGGTGTTATACCTGCTGTGATAGTACGTAGTGATGGTCGTGTGGAGGAGGGGTGTCAATGGTTGTTGTGGTGGAGGTGTAGAGATGAGCTGCTGGTGGTTGTAATCGAGGTAATACAGCGGAGGTGTGATGAAGCGCGTGAAGTGGCGCCGTTGGTGAGGCCACCACCCGGCAGCAAGTCGCATGTTGGTGAAGAATGAATGACTAGTATCCGCTGCTGAGAGTTCTGGTGTTGTTTTTTGCAGCTGGAACTTATTCACTAATATTCAGTTCCTGCAGGCAGCTTTCCCTTAGAAAATATTCATAGAAAAACACAGCAGTTGCTGGATTTTAACTAAAGATATTTTTGTATTGTCACGACCTGGCAGCTATAATTAAGTAACTCCCTCACCGATGTACCTATTTTATGACTTGAAAACTCTACCAGTTGTTACGATAGAAATGTTTGTAACGAAAGCGCTCAGACATCCGTGCCCACGGCTGCACTAACATAAGTCATCTCATCGCGCGACAACCGCATAGGTGACTGACGTCGCACCTAATCTACGATCTGATTGCTCCCCGCCCCAAGAGGGTTGACTTCGCTGATTGGCTGTTACGAGCTGTGACGTCACCTGTATGGTTGTCACGGGACGAGCTAGCTTTAGGTCAGTGAAGCCGTGTCTCTACCTATAGAACCTGCTCACCAGGACCTTACTATACTGTAGGATAGGTGTGCTTCTACCGTACAGTAAAACATCAGTGGACGTTGTCAAACAATTAAAATGTCTCTCTTTAGAGCAGTATGGTATCATTAAACTAAAGCTATAGTCACTTAAATATTATATCATAATGTACGTTAATACATTACTGTTCTTTGTACTGAAGATATACATAATTATGTATTTATTCAAAGATTGGAGGACTCCCAGGCTGAATCATTTTGTAGGTAAAACCCAGAAGGCGTTCTAACTTTTACCTACAAAATAATTATATATGTATATAGTGCACATACATGACTACAAACAACTCGCTGTCTTAAAAATNTTGTACTGAAGATATACATAATTATATATTTATTCAAAGATTGGAGGACTCCCAGGCTGAATCATTTTGTAGGTAAAACCCAGAAGGCGTTCTAACTTTTACCTACAAAATAATTATATATGTATATAGTGCACATACATGACTACAAAGAACTCGCTGTCTTAAAAATTGAAATGCTTCCGGTTGCGTTATTTTGATTTCACAAAGTAGAAACTTCTATGTGTGTACTAGCTATATATTTAACACAACTGAGCGAATATGGCTGGAGGCCGCAGGCACTCGTTTTTTCAATTTGCGACAGGCCGCAACTGCCTAGCACTCCAAATTGCGGTATTTTTGGCCTTCACAACAAAGTTTATTTGGTTGCAGCACTGCATGGGGACCTTAAGTATGGCGTTCCCCGTGTGTACAGCGCTGCCTGTTTGTTCTTCTCCAGCAGGGAGGGATATTATATTTGTGAAGTTCATAGTTCTGTTGGTAGGTATATGCTAGTAAAGGCGTCACAGGCTACAGTGTTACTTTTCTTTTCTCTCCTATTCTGCGAACCTGAAAAACTTCTAAAAGTTTTCCTGTTTTCTCAAAAAAGATGAAGTAAAATACAGGTGTTGGTTACCTTATGACAGAAGTACATATGATAGGCTGCGTGCCTGCGTCTATATAGTGCTAGTGATGTTCTGAATACAAGTTTAAGAATTCGTTGTGTCCTTGTTTATCTCCCCGACCACCTTTTGTGGACTGTGGTTCTGATTCAGCATTAATGCGTTCTTCATATTCCCAGTTATCATCACAGCTCAGTTCATGTATCTACACTCATGTACTCATCGTTTCTGTCATTCATAATACTTTCTGATCAGCTGTATCCGTATATCTTCGCTAATCACTGTACTATGCGTCTCAACATCTCCATTCACCAGTCACAATTTGTGTTATGTTGACGTTTAAGCTGAAAACCATGTGCTTAATTTCATCACCTATGTACCTCTTCCCTAACAGAGTTCTGCAAACGTGACTCAGCTTCAGAGGCGACCAAAGAGTTGATTGGGGTTATCAAAAGCTTCATTGACCCGAAGCTTAACCCATTTACTTGCAGAGGGCATTAGAAATACTGTAGTTTGTTTGAGAAACAGTGTCCCATATGGATGTTAGTGAGTTTGGTCCTTCTCGCCGACTGTGGCCATATGACTACGCTAAGAATTGAGGTAAAATACGGCAGCTTAATACTTTCTCGAGTTTATATTTTTATCGCTATTGCCTCTCGCGTTGTTCGCAAGCTTCGACCCGACGAGAGGCAGCCAGAGCCAACAGGCCGCTGCACAACTAAAGTAGCGTGTATAACATCACCTGCACCTCGTCTGTAATCCCCCAAGGTGTTATCTACTGAATGTAAAGAGCTTCCTAAGCTACAAGACGCTTAAAGAATTACTTAAAAAACTGGAGGAAACTCCTAACTGAGCCGTAATTAAGTTCAGAATTAAAAAGTAATATGGCTACAGACTTTGCGTGCAAGGAATAACTTTGACTGCTGTCACACGTCGCACCTTTCGTGGAGTCCATCCGACGTATATGTTTCCTGTTTGATTTTACTATAACCTACACGATATCCCCAAATCCATTAAATGGGTAGTTGTCCACTCTCTCCGCTCAAGCTAACAGCTCCACCATATCACGATATTCCGAAAACCAAACTCCTTTGACTAGCCCCCGCAATGTGTGTAATAATGTAATATCTCACCCATGGACTCATTTGACAACTCTTGGAACACGCGCTGCGTTTGCTGGGCCTATTTATGTATGTAGGTATACTGTAATATCGTCTATACGGTCTCATGACCTGACTGAGGACAAGGCCACGAATGTGACTAAGCTTGACTATAATTTTGCACTGCATTGCAGTTCTCTGTGACAACTCGACTTATAGTTTTTACATTTGCTCACATGCAGTAGTATTATTGTGCAGTATACATTAATGCATATTGACAAAGATAGGTTATCACTGTTCAGGAACCTTAATTTTTAACCTTTTTTCTTGAGCTCCCTCTCTCTCTATAAATATATATATATATATATAAATATAGTTTTTGTTACACTCGAGTTATTTCGTGACGCCAGTGTTCACTGCTTTTATTTCTTCAATGTTTGGATTTTCTTGTGTAAATTTTGCTGTAATTTTATGTTTGTTTTGTTAAGGTGTTTTTTTACTTTTCTAATTAATTTTAAATTTCAGCGTTGCTTTTCATTATGTTGCCAATTTCTTTTTTCACTTGTCCATTTTATGTTGTTTTGCTTCAGAAATATTTCATGTGGTGCTACATTTATCTTTATTTTGTTAAAAATTTTAGCGTTTGTTCTGTGGACAGTGTCTCGTGTGCGCGTTTGTGTGTGTGTCATGTCGGCATTGATTCTTGGGTACAAAATGTAAAATTGAATCAACTTCGTTATTTGAGACTTCACTTTATTGCTACCTACGTTGCTTTATGCAGTATTTACCAAGCTCTTTTGTTAATCAATAAAAGTAAAACTGTGCGCGTCACTTTTATCAATTTGAAACTGAATGGGAGCAGCACTTGAGATTCTCAAATTACAGTTTCGATTTCCAAATGCCTTCTTTATTTCGTCGTGGCTTTGGGTATATTGAAAAGCCCTTCAGTGAAGTTATAACGTGCCAGTTAATTCTAATGAACTGAAGCCACTCATTCTCAGCCACAATGAAATACTTGTTCTCGTCCTATGCTTACAAAATGTTGCTGCGATGAACAGAGTGTTGGTAATATTTATTAATCTGGTTGTAATGTGATTGTGGTGTGTTGTCATTCTGTGAGGGAGTGGTTTTAGGTGTGTGTAGAATAGTGGCCTGTTGAACAAGAGTGCTGCTTTTCAAGGAAATTTCACCAGGTCCGAACCAGATTTCATTATCGTCTACCAATATAGTGAATTCAGCAACAAGCTTGCCCAAAAAAACACTTATTCTTATCGGTTCATTAACTTCATTAATGACTGATGTGTCACTAAGATTGAAACTGGACCCTAATGTTCCGAAAACCTTCAAGTAATATAAACTTTTCTGCTGATCCAGTCCAGCCACGAGGCGATTTTCCACCACTAAAAGTATTCTACGAAATCCGTGTCAGCTAATCTCCAATTAAATCGTTGAGGCTGAGGTTCTGCCGCCTCCTTATTTTCTTTCTGTGCAGCTGGGGGCACAGCGCAACTTCTCCAGTTTCAGGCCGTACTGCTACTCTCATTCTGGAACTGTAAAAACAGTTGATTTTCCTTAGAAAAATAGACGTATGGTTTGCTGTGTTGATGGAGTAAAAATATTTAAAAGTTGCAAGAACTCGAGACGTTTTACTGCATAGATAATGAGGTTCGGACCCGCTGAAGCTCCCCATGACTCCCTCTGTTGCACGAGAAAAAATCATATATAGATTTCAAGGTCAAATAATACGCTTCACCATCCCGTTATTGCGATAATTTGCTATCTTCATTGGACTGATGTCTGACATCAAACTATATTGAATTAAATGGTTTTGTCACGAACTTGCAGTGATAGTTCGCTACACAAATTTTCATACTGGTCGTCCGCGATATGCAGGCCCTGCTTCTTTTATCCAATTCTATTATTTAGGTTCGAACTTTTTGCTTCCGCGGGCACTCGATATAACTATCCACTCTTGCTTCAAGAGCTCATATAGCTATCGAGTATGTATGTATATGGAAGGAAAAATTGTGACCCTAAATAACAAGATTTCACGGAGCGAGTAGTGTCTGTATCGAGGTTTGCCTTTAGTTCGGCCACTTTCGACTCTCCGTCTATCAAGTAATGACTTCTAATATAACGATGCCGACAAAAATGGTTCTAGGTATTTGCTCCGTCTTTTTTATATTTCATCTCCTATCTTTTTGTTGTTAGCCTACTTGAGTGCAAAATATTTCTTTTTCTTACTGTTGTATATAAATTTAAAACTTAGACCTCTTAGCCGGCCGGCTGGTTTGCGTTAATGGTTGCTACAGATTGTGAAACTATATAGAACCTCAAAAACAACATTTCATATCTCTCCACAGCAGTGTAAACTGATGGATCACATTTAGACTTTATAGCTCGGTGTCGCGGACACTGTCTCTGCAAGTCCGCAATTGCGTTCACACGATGGTATTTTCCAAGCAGTTAGTACAGAAAGAGAGACGACCATGACGGCTTCGTACTCACAGTTTCACCGTAATTTATTGTTATATCTTCGCTTCTGTTGCCAGCTTCATCAGCTAAATATAGTTAAGACATCATCATTTTGGATAGTACCGTAAATAAAAAGTAATATCATTAGCTTTGGCTTGTCCATAACTTTAGCCACAAGCGAATCATCCAACATTCATGACGGAAGTTACGGACAAGGAACAACTAACGAGATCAGCTTACCTGGATAGAAACATCCTAATTGGTGACAGCTCTGGCATGAAAACATTACATGCGGCTATAAATAGCAATCTTGGCATTATTTTGTTGGCATATTTGTTTTCCTAAAATATCCGATTCTAATCAGATTTTTGCTCGTGCAACAGTGTGTTGATTGTGTGTGTGTGCAGTTAACTTTTATTACTATCTCTATGTCGTGGCTTTTTTCACATCTTGATGTCGTGATACCATCAAAATGTGTGCTGATGTTCCCCCCAATCGTAAAATTTGAGGCCAACAGCCGACCGTCATCGTCCGATGATCTCTTCGATAGACATCGGCTCTTTGCCTAAAAAAAATATTCCGATTGGGCTCACTGACCCCCGCCAGCTATGTACTGTTGTGTGTACCCTATCCTAACGTTTTCTGTTCTCTTTCCTTAGCGGCAACTTTCGTCCGAGGAAGAATACAATCCTGTGCCTGTGGTAAGATAATGTTCATTTTGTTGTGCATAGTGGGCTCCGCCGGGCATCCCACCACCCATCCTGCTTGTTACACCTCACCATATATATGTGTATGCATAGCTACTTCACAACAGCCACTTGGCTTACGTCACACTTGTGCCATACTTTACAAACAGGGTCCGGCCTGGCGTTCACACATCCTGCTTCGTACGCCGCATCCAGTGCGCTCCCTCGCTTAACCGCCACCCTTTACACCATTGCATGCACATTCGTATCATATACTCACTTCCAAACTTACCTGTAGAAGCCGTTTCTTCTAAATTATTTCTAAGAAGTTGTTTCTGCTGCTCCTGCTTTAAGACGCCACTCTGTTCCGCTTCACAACATGGAAAGTATTGACACTATTGGTACAGTTCTTTTTTTATTAACAGCTCAAACAGTTCTCTGAAACATTCTGGTCTCACTTTTCCAAAAATAATTAACTTTTTCTATCGTGCTGAAGGCTCGTTCATATCAACACCCTTTCCATGTGTAGAGTGTTATTTTAATGCGCCTAATTGATATCGCTAATCACTCTCATGTGCTGTACATATATTACTTACAACCGCTCATCCGAATCTCCATAAGCTAAACTGCTTGCAGAATTTACAGATGACCATCATTGTATTGTGCATGTAAATTAGCCGAGCCGCGAACACCTACACTATATGCTCTTCAATACTCGAGCTTACCTATTATATCAAACACGCTTAGGGTTCAATATCCATATTCTATGCTTTGTCCAAAAGAGTCTTGACTCTCATATTCACCTGTCCCCTTTCTTGTTGCATCACTTCGCATCTTATTCTTTTTTATACTCTATTGTTCGTGGTTTAACCACGTTTTCTAGTAAATCCTGTATCATACTCCTATTTGCATGTGTTAATCCCCCCGTTTTAATTCTACGTATAAAATGCTCAAGTTCTTACAACGGAACCCACCTCTATTTCACCTGTTGAATGTTGTGTCTTCGTAAAGTTACCGAGCAATTATTTCCTCCGATTCTTAGATTCTTAACGTAAGGCAAATACTGGCTGCTTTGATCCTTGTTAGATACACAAGCTGCTTCAGAGTCCCCCACTTTTGTGACTTATTTTAACCCAATCTTCTTCTTTTATTTTCAGTAGTTTGCTTACATTGTTTGGTAAAAATAAAACCATTTCAAAGTCCGAGAATTTCATTTGAGGAATAAAAAAAACGTTTTTCTTAATTTCACCCTCTAACTGTCCTTCATTTTATTTTGCTGTAACTTGCTATTATCATAGTGCTTCGTCTTTACTTGATGTGAACTCTACTTGCTTCTGTTTCTCGTCAGTGACGTGGATTGGTGCGATACTGTAAGCACATATTCCATATTCCTCACTTTGCTAGTAGGCACGCTGTTACATATTGACCCTCTTTCCTGGTGTTATGCCTACTGTCCGAGATTTATTTCTTTAGCTCCTCTTGTGTAAATTGTGTACATATACTGACCCAATTCCAGCCGGGTAAGTCTATCCCCTGCTCTTCTGCAGTGGTGTGCTTCTGTAATATAGGCTTTTCAACCCACGATGCATGTCGATGAAACACACTACCTACTAAACACACTTTCCCATGATACTTACATATAACACTGCTTCTTTCCTTTTATCCCGCAGATGGGTCTTTAATACTTTTTCCGATTCCTACCTCCCGGACATTCGTATATGCGGACGAAGCACTGTTTTCATAGGTACCTACGTTCTCCCAAACTGTCGACGACATACATGTTTCTGCCCACACCCCTAGCAGGTACCGTTGGTTGATCATCGAAATCGTCTCCTGGATGCTTGGATCCTAACCTGCTTTAATGCACTGATCTATGCTTTTTTATGTATAGCAGCAGCACAGTTAGAGCAGCAGCGGTTTACGCTTCATGTTCCGTCATCCCGCACTGCACTTTCGAGCTTCATCCCTACCATAGTTATGCTTCCTGCACTACTCTTAGTTGCCTGGATAGTCATAGACTATACTTCTAACATTTATATGAATCGTTGTCTCATACGTTATTCTTTATTATTATGTTAAATTCATCTACTATGCCATTACGTTATTCTGCATGAAGATGTATGTTTAAGTATGGCTACGTTCAGTATGTTATTACTCTGTTCCTATTTATATGAAGATATGTGTCAATTTGTACATATATTTCACACATCGACTTGAGACTGCACCGGTGTCTCACTGATGTGTTCCTGTTGATGTCCCGTTGCAAGGTAAGCTATCTTATAAGTTTATGTGTCTTTTCGTATTCGGTGTCCAGTTTTTTTTTTGTTAAAAGCTTCATATCATCCGTCCTACTTTGTGGCGCAATAAAGTAGCAAAACATCAAAAATCCAGCACTACCTACGTGCACTTTCAGCAAAGATTTTGTTCTCAATTCTGCTATACCTACTTAGTCATGAACTACGAACCTTACCCCGTCATACGTATCATGATACCAAATAGAAGACTCCATGCATATATGAGGTTCCCTCATATATAGTTGTAGGAATTTGTAATAGCTCGGAAACTATGGGAATTTAGATAAAATCATTACCTCTATATATTAATCTGTGTGGAATTTGTGTATGCAATTAATTATAAAGTGTGAGAATCGTTTGGTGTAGGTACCCTTTACTTCTTATACAATCATGGAAAAACTTTACCAATGCTGATTTTGAAAAAAAATCATACCTACAAATTTTATGAGCTGTCACACTGTTTTGCCACGGAAGAACTTGAAGTGGGAGAGGCTTGCGGTTTGTGACAAAGCGAGGATAAATTTTTTATAGATAGCGTCTTATATCCGGTAGCGGATGCTCATTATATCAACTTTTTGTCCTATATCTTTGGCATCGTCCCGATTCCCATTACGTATGGGTATGGTGGTGATGCCAACTTTTCCGAGATATTCTGGTACAGTGCGCGTGTGCAGCGCCATGGGTTCTGTACCGAGCATTCGTCCTTACATTATTGTGCCTGAGACATCTCTGGGCTTTACGTCTGCCCCTATAGTTATTCTCAAGTACCGTTTCTTCGTATCTACCGCTCTGAACTACGGGTATCTTAGCTGTAACTCACGCACGCACAGAAATATCTGTAATGGCAACTTCATTTCACCTTTTAAAGGGTCCGTTTAAACAGGCTCTCGTGTAGATTTACCGCTTTAGAGGTAATTATAAACTTAGGTACCTTTACATAGATTTCTCTGCTTGTAAGTTGAGCTGCAGAGCTCCCTAGTAGCTATTATTATTGAACTATATAGCGGACCCGCGCGTGAAAAAGTTCACGCAATAATCGATATATTTGCTTTATATAGGCCGGTGCAAAAACTACTCTTCATTGACTTGCTTCTTCTTCATCACATGAAGTTTGTGATGACTGATGACAGTTCTTCATTGATTGTACTTTTTTTACTAAAATACATATAGAGGAAAAAGCTACGATGGCCAACTCAAATTATTATCGTATGAGATGAGTGCTTTCTTCTGAGCAGCACACTTCAATTCTTCTTCAGCATACTCCTTCCGTTAGATGACATGCAAAATATTAACTGTACTAGTGGCCCGTGCCGTCATTATAAATGACGGCAAAAAATTAACACTTAACCAAAACCCCCGCCGTCTTTTGGGCTTCCTCGTTTTTCCCCTATTTAATACTGAAGAAAAAGATTCCAAGGTACCCAACTTTTTTTTTCGCCTTTTGATATCTGAATTTTCTCCGATCTTATTAGTTCTATTTTCCCCTATCTAATACTTAAGAAAACGATTGCAAGGTTTCCTCTTTTTTTTTCGCCGAAGAAAAAGATTGCAAGGTACCTCACTTTTTTTACATTTTGAAATCTGAATTTTCTCCTATCTTATTCCCATAGAGCGTGTCAGGAAAGATATAAATGTATAAATAAATAAAAACACGACGTGAAATATTATATAGTACTGATACGCTGGTACCTACCTACCTTCGTACCTACCTTTTGTGTCACGCTCTTCATCATTAATAGACTAGAGGGCCCAGCCGTCAAAAATGACGGCAAAAATGTTGTGATTGAGCTTTTTATTGTTCCGGTTCCCAGTATAGGTTTGCTGTATTATAGGTCTCATCCCTGCAGGCCTGATCTTCCATTAGTGAAACGCAAGCTGTACAACTATGAGTTTTGCGATAGCAAAATATCCCCTTGCAAGATGAGGAGTGAATATCAGTTTGGAATTGATCAAGCATTAAGTGGTACTAAGAAAATAATTGTTCAGTCAAAAAAATCACTGAAAATGCCCAGGGCTTACTGTATTGTGGATACCAATTGACTGTTGAATCTCCAGTGTCGAAATTTGGATGCGATGTAAATTCAAAATAAAAAGGTGTCTGCTCAGCGTGAAGATTCAACTACTTCGATATCATTCAGCAATGAAAGCGGGGATCCAGAGGCTAAGGATCCAGATCCTGGGGATCCAGAGGCCGGAGATCCAGAGTTTTATTGGTTACCGGCCGGTGCCCCAAGTGCTGAAATTGTATGGTATCTCTACTTGTATTTCAGTACATGAATTTTCTCTTATTAAACTCTTAACTGCGTGACGGAGAGATGGACCAACATTAGAGCAAGCAAGAGGGCAAGCAAGCGACCAACAACTGTGTTTTATTATATAGTGGATGGCGGAAATTGGAAATTTATTGACTTTGGGAAGCTGACGTAACTATGATACGACGGATGCAGTAATCTCTCGGCCATTAGACCAGGTCGGTTTAATTATGTTTATGCGCCTGAAATTGTCCGAGTCAAAAATTCTCTAATTTCCGCCTATCTATTAAATCTATGGGAACCTGTATCATGGTTACTGCCAAAGAATTCCACGGGTCCACTTAGACAGAGTAACTTATATAAATATTCCACGGGTCCACTTAGACATGGGCAGCTTCAGTAGGTATTTACTATCAGCAAAGAGGCTGGTAGTAAGATATCATACATTGAATCTCGGAGTTGTTTGAGAAGTTGATGGGGAACTGCCATGGTACAATGTGAAGGTTTCACTGATCCATCTGAAACGCCTTGCCAGACAGTGAAAGTTTCACGGGTGCAGCTAGTAAAGAATGACTACGTCTACTCTACAGTATAAAATCGGTTCCTCTACGCTTCGCTGATTTGCTACAAAATGTGTACATCGCAAACCAAAAGAAAATATAATTTCAATGGAGAGACAACGTAATGAATATCAGACTCCACGGGAACGGCAAGAGAAGCTGGAAGAGCAAGAACCGCTTTCAGTGTTAATAGCGATAAGTACCGTATTCCAAATTTAGCCTTCTTCTGCAATATGGTATATTGCCTACTGAATCCCATCAGAAGGGAACAGGATCGCCAAAATTTCCAACGGGGCAAGAAATACATCAGATAGTAAAGGGGTAAGTATTTCATTTTAACCTTCTGCAACCTCGTCGTCGTTGATTACGAAATTTGCATCCTGGCCTATTTTTCACCTATCTATTTTGTTAAGAGTGAACACGAAAAAAAAAAAATAGTGGATGAAGGAAATCTCAGAAGAGAGTACGAACGACGATGCAACGGAGTGGTTAGAGAAGCTGTATATATGTATCTGCTTTGAGTGAACTTCAACGTTGGAAAATAAAGAATTTTTCCCTATCTATTGTCAAGAGCGTGACACCGAACATATAAATAACAATTTATAAATAAATATATAATTAAATAAATATATAAACATACGACGGTCATTGTTAGTGTTTGATGACGTACTGTGCATCTTTGAAGTTCTAAAGGCGTTATGTCTGTTCTCTTGCTATATGAAGCTCTCGACGTCACAGTATATAACTAGAGCACTCTGAGAGCGCGCATTTCTGCCAAGCAAGGCAATATTAACGATAAATTCAAATTGTTCATGAAATTATTTCTCGTTGATCAACACCAAAGTTTCATCATTTGTGCCTCTTGACTGTAATAAAAACTTCTTTAATTTTTTTGAAGATCCGTCGTTAACTTTTTGAGTTATTTTCTGACAGCCCTTAGTTAAACACACCAACTTGTAAATTATGAGGTACACATACGAAGAAACGGTTGAACGGATCTTCACCATAAGTTAATCATCTGTTCGTTCCGCCTATCATACCTAATATTCCATGTAAATTTCATAAAGATCCGCCCAAACCTTTTTCAGTTATCTTTTGAGAGACGGACAAACATACAAACAGATAGACAAACTCTTGACAAGAACATAATCTCCTTGGCGCTGGTAAATATTCTCATCAAACTTCTGTGTTAGACTGCATGCTTCAATTATTGTACGCTGGATCAAGCGCAATATGTAACTGAAAAGTATTTAACTAAAACTTATGCATAAATCTCTACTATCTCGGTTTATCGTAGTGATTGAATGGTATACATCTCTGTTATACACAGGGTCCAGCTGTCCTAAAAAGTGCTAATATACCGTGATGCATGATAGAACAGCGGCCCGCATATATCCTCGTTAGTGTATGTCCTTTACATCCGTAAGACTCCATCACTGATGGTGCTCTTCGCGCTGTAATATCTGGAAGTGGAGCGCGTTTGTCACCATGACCTGAGACACAACCTGTCCAGCTCCCTGCATAAATCTCAATCAAGTTGCGGGCCTTTGACAAGTTGACACCCAAGTTCCCTTCCTTGATTACCGTTTTCATCCGAATGCCTGCATGGTCTGCCGCTGTGGATGCCACAGCTTTGCCAGGTTAACTTGTTAGGGTAACAGCGGCATTGTTCTCGAGCCGAGTAGTTTCGATGTTATGCGTTACGTGAGTGCATGGTGGCCAGCCTTTGCTTCATATGTCACTTGTAGAGCAGGAGACACACGTTGCAGCGATAAGGATTCGCTTATCGAAACAATGCCCTCTGTCGGAAGAAATTGTTTCGTATGCGCTATCCGCGCTCTGGCAGCTTTCCTGTAAATCCTCATGCTCGCCATTCATATCTATGGCATTTATTTTCATTTTTGGCCCTGATATGAGCTACTATATGAAATTTGCAACTATACAGGACAAACAGAATTTTTTAGTGAAAGCGAAGTAATGTAGCCTATTTGAAGGTAGTCTGCTTGCCATTCTACCGATGTCGGTGTCGGTACAGTGACTAATCTCTGCATACCAACGTCATTGCAGTGGACTGGTATACAGAGTGTACAACCAGTTTTGGTTACATGAAAGAACTGTATAATCTCCTTATATAGACCTATCCTAAGAAAATAATACGGGTATATAGATACTATACATAACCACCATGGCGCTGCGTCTGTAAACCGTTTTCCACACTTCTTATTCCAAAATCTTGCACGGCATTCTATAACTCTCCCTTATGTAGACTTTGTTATCAAACATGAAGTTCATCTCTCTTTCCCTCGGTAAGGTCTGATGATACAACTTCGTATAGCTTGTTTTCTCCTCGTTCTCTCATTTTGCGAGACTTTGAACCACCGAAATTCTCCTGCCGTAGCATCAAACTCGCTTTGCCCTTTAGATTGGGCCTGATCAGCTCATGCTGCAGGTCGCCTTTTTTTGTGCCGACAGATTTCCCCCCCCCCCCTGCCCGAGTCCCGCTATCGTTCCAAACTTTGCTCCTTTCAAATGGGAGATTTCACATGATAGACCCAGCAGTAGCGTCATGTGTCTGCCGTGCGCATTGGTAGAGTTTTCTATGAGGTATACTGGGGAATGTTTTAGTTTGTACTATTACCTTTCAATACAACACCTTTGTGAAGATATGTGGGCGTTGTAAGAAAAACTAGCGGGTATTCACATCAACCATTGTAATGAAACGGATAGAATACTTATACCATGCAGTTGTGCATTTGCAATCCGGAGTTTTGTAAGAATTCTGCAGTTAGCAGTGTCCCCTCTGCCTCTGTGAAGCTGAAATTAAATTGCTTCAGGTTGAAATGTCAGTAACATCCGAACGTCAAACGTAGCTTCACAACTGCCAGTAAGTTTTGTTTTAACATTAGTGCAGCTTTGAAAACCCCAATTGCAATACGATGTTATTTACTCAAACCAAAATTCAATGACAATGTTGGCGTAGTACGTGTTTTCTCATAAATTTATACTTAGACATGAATATCTTATCTCCAATGTTTCACGAACGGGAAGATCGTCAATAGCCCTGCAGCCAAAAATTGGCATCACTTACACTTTTTGGCCATCGAGCATTCTGGCGATTTTATGCTCCGTTCTGTCGCATAACGCCTGGGAATAATCGATTCTTCTGCTTTTTTGCTCCTACTCAGCAAAATGTAGCGTTTCCGGCAATCTGGCCACGATTGATTTCCAGTGTCGCGGATCAGACGGCTTATCCTGGCCAACTTCACGCCTCTTTTCTCGAGGTCGTCGTCCGTGTGTTCGTCCTCTCCCTCTCTCCCAGAGTAAATAAGATGAGCCGGTCATTGCAAGCTCACTCAATGGACTCGGTGGTCGTAGCTGTTGCTGAGCAGAGATGATCTCAAGACGTCACACCGCCACGCTCTTGCACTAACTAAATTATCTGAAATGCTTCGTGGGTTGATGTCTGAAACTCTGAACATTTACTCATGACTCACATCGGTATAGGTAGCTGTTGCTGAGCTCAGATGAGTTCGGGATGTCACTCATAGCTGCGCTCTTGTCTCGAATTGTTACATGTGATTCGAGGATTGCTATTGGTACACTGTAGGACTCACTTCGGTGTAGCTGTTGCTGAGGAGTGATGAAATGAGAATATTGCTACTGAACTAATCTGTCTGTTGTAGCTACTTCAGAAACTATCCCGCATTCATAGTCTCCAGTCTCTGACTTCCGCGGCGCAGCTGCCGCAGAAGCAAAGATTATGAGCGCTGTTACCGCCCTTCTGTTGGACACTTGTTGCTGAACGCTCATCGTCCTGGACTCCTGGTTATAAATTTTATTGCTTTTGCTGGGTATTGAACTGAGGAATTGGTAAAAGACAGTGTAAGACTTCTACTAAGATCTGCTGACCTATAGCTGTCTGCAGTAATGTAAGTTTAGAAATATTGTAGCATATCGTCAGGATTTTTGTTTTTGCACACGCTAAGTTGCTGGTGGAAACCATTTCGAGATTTATAGGTACAGACTACATTTCAATTATTAAGAAACATTCAGTCCGTCACTCAACAGTTACCGTACGGCATTAAAAATAGGTTCCCTATCTCCATATATCAGCTGCAAACTTGGCATATAGAGTTGGTGTGCTTGCAAAACGTGAAGTATGGCTCTTTATCACCGAAGGGTGTGATGCTCCAGAAAAGACTCACTATTCTCTGAAAACTTGGATGAAACCGTCTCCTCTTCCATGGCGGCCAATCGCAAGCATCCAGGCCTCCCTCAGAACAACCAATGCCGCTAGCTGCTGACGACGCGGTTGCAGCCACCAACAGGTGTGCTCGGTGATGCGCTGCGAGTGTGGAGGATAACCAGGAGAGCGGAAGCAGGGCGGTGCATCGTCGTGTTGCTTCGGTTCGTTGCTCTCTGCCTGCGGGATATCCTTTCGCTATGCTGGCGGTACCTGCGGACCGCTGCAGTCAGTTTTGTTCCGACAAAGAAAAAAAAACAAACATATTTTTCAATAGCCAATCCAAACCTTTTTGCCTACTTATTGAAAATATCTCTTATTCAAACGTGAAATACACTTTGGTCTTAGAGTTGTAACTTCTTGTGGAAGCATTAAGTTTCTGTAACGAAGGGCTTTACCACATGTGTCCAAAGTCCTGCATTGTGCAGCGAAGGGGCTCGCTCAGAACCATCTTTCTCTACCGGATGTTCTAATTTTAGAATAAATTAAGACATATGTCAAATATTACTAACAACCCAGAAGAGTTACGAAATTTCTTGATTAGGATGTTTTATATATCGTTAGCTGAGGAGCTCGAAGTTTCAATAAGCGTTGCTAGTGAAGTTGAGCGAAACTCTATCAGCGTTCATGGCCACTCTGTACTATTCAAGGTACTCGAAAGAGTTAGCAGTAGACTAAAGTATCCTCGTGTGACTGATATGCTTGAATTTACCATAGATTAATATTGCTCTGTTCATTATTGAATAGCTATACTGTATGTAGGAATACCGAAATCGCTGATACAAAGTAAGGCAAAATATGATCTCGACCGATCGAAAGTACATGAGTATTAGCCAGCTGACGTGCCCGAGAAACCTACGAAGAGCTCGCCAGATTAATGTTTTTGACAAAGAAAACAGACTCAGCATTTAGGTATTTATTGTATTAGATAACTTCTAATAAGAACTGGAACTGTTTTTTGGTGACTAAAAAGGGTTGGTGAATCGTGCATTATTTTGCCTACCCTCATCAGAAATCACTTAGACCAATAATACGGCTTTCGAAAAGTTCGTATCTAAATCAGCGACATTTAAAACAAAGAGCTTGTATGTATTTGACTGGCTTATGAATATGCGAAGCTAATACTCCTGAGACTTAAGTCTGTACTCAACTTTGCGCTCCAGACCGTTATCAGCGCTTCGCTGGGACTGCAAGTGCTGTCAAATATTCATGCGGCGGCCACATAACGTGCCAGAGCGGCATGTGTCAAGTTGAAGGTATGGATGCTCAACCGTCCTCAGCAACACCGACCATCCGCGCCGCGCATGGACTGCAGAATACCATCGCGAGATATTTGCGTGGTGCGCATATAATGTGCCGCCGTCCATCCCAGTTTTCTAGCCTCTAGCACATGCCATCGATGCTGTTCGCTCTGCCACCGCCCTTAAGTAAATAATGGGAGGTATGTTCAGCGATGCAGACGCTCCTGATGTCTCGACCCTGCCAACTCTGCGCCGCATCACGAGACCGTCGGGCTCGAGAGCTGCCCTTCCTAGCCGTTTTCTCTCGCGCAGCTTCGCGTAATTTAGGTCGATTTGTGTAAGAACTCGGTAGTGGAGCCTTCCTCTCTAGCATCAAGGTGACACGTTACTTCCATCTAATAATGAATGGCATACTGACTGCAAAGCTTTCATCGCACTGGAGATTGAGTATTTATAAGTGACATTACTCTCATGGGCTCGTGCTAAGTTAGAGAATCCACCCACCGGCTGCTGATCTCTTCGCTTGAAGTGTGTTCATATGTAGAGTAGATACGGTATATAGCTGGCAGTAGAGGGAGTAGACGGACCAACGGATCCATTCTCAGAGAGCAGCCTGGACTTCATTGTTACGATACCATCCTTTAACGATCTCAAATTGCAACGAATCTCATTGTTACTTTTGGGATGTTCTCCAGTACACCAAATTTCGACCCTTGATGCAAAGAACGTTTTTTTTGCGCTCTGACAAGCGAAGATAATCTGTAGGTAACTTAGCATATACTTCTCGGTTTGGAGCTAAGTATCCACATTGCACATATTGTGCTCTGACAAGTGAAAGTAATAAATAGATACTTCATAGTTGGGAATTCAGCTTCTATATATTCTTGTGTTTATTAGTTGAGGATTTGGCACTACTGTCTGTTGTGTTTACAATTAATTTAATTGTGATATAGGTATATTTGGGCAATGTTATTCTAAAACCAAAGTCGGCAAGTCGTAACAGCAATGTTGACCGTATAGCTAAGCACATATTAAAACTTGCAATACTACCTTCATGTACCAGATAGTGGAAGTGTTTGCAGACTGAGCTCGCACTTTGCACGGTACAAGTACCACATAGTACCCAGTATTGTTTGATTCAATCATCCATGTTGTATACTCATCACCTCATCTGTCTCAGTAACTGTAGATGATTCAAGAGCTTCGGTTATCGTGGGCTCCAAACATAAGGCAATTCGTTAATCTAACACCACCTTGAGTCAGTGTTGTACAATATGTGAAAGTTCTTTCTTTTTGGCGCCTTTATCAACCGCAGCTCCGTTCAAGTACTAATTTACTTAGTTGATATTCTGGTGAGGTCCAGCTTGCGTTTTGCACGCCGCCTCATGTTGTCGGGGGTATCACTTCTTGTCCTCCTTTGCCAAGTTGCGTTTGTGGATACCAGGGTTTCGGAATCAGATGCTCTAAATCCTACTCCAATTCTTAGGTCCAATCAGTTTTCGATACCGACTCTCTGAACCTCCGAAATGTCCGACTACGACATCTTTTCTTAACGAAATAAGCCCATTTTTACCGAGTCCTATTCCTAGGGCAAGCAACTGTTCGCCTCTGATACCTGGCTCCAATACTGTCCGACTCCTACTGACTCCGACTCTGTAACACTAGAGCGAATTTTACCTCCTGCACGGCACCGCCTACAGCTGGTTTCCTCTGTAGTCGTTAAGGTCTTCGTGTAGTAAATTTGAACTCCGTCATTACTTAACATCAGTTAAGTACGGGGAGAACGTAACAAGACTGCTTGTAAATACAGGCTTGATCGGCATACTGCCAGCAGTTACAATTTACTTCACCCTGGCATTCGAAAGCATTCTGGAGTGGCAACTTTGAGTGGCATCCCAATTTGTGAGCTGCCGAGAGGACGTCACTCGTACTGTCTCCAAGTTATTTGATGAGTGCAGGGCAGTAAGACTGCGTCGTCGGTCGTATTGTCTCCAAGTTATTTGATGAGTGCAGGGCAGTAAGACTG
>LQNS02278094.1:6247723-6302403 GCA_001587735.2 Parhyale hawaiensis | reverse complement strand
AAATTTGGTTGTGCAAGTGTTTCTAATTTTCTATCCAGCTACTGCGTATTGTGTGAGCAATGGTCGCTTATAGACTACATATACTGTGCCTCTTGTTCAGTATATTCGTCCGTTTAAAAAGTAAACGTAATGTTGCCTTGACCGACCGCACTCCCGACTAGGAAACGTACATTCACTGGTTCGCCCAGAGGAGTTTCAGCCGCAACAGTCGAACGCAGGTTGTTTAAGTTGTGGTGTCAGAGACGAAAGGCTATTGACAACTGCACCCCCTTCCCACTTCTAAGTAGGCAAGTGGTACTCTAGCAGACTCTAAATTTGAGTGAAATGCTGACGCTGCATCGGCGCGCAATAAGACGTACCTCCCTGGCTCAGCAATGGGACCCCCGACATCACGGCACCTAGTGCCTCAGCAATCTTCACCATGCACTAGGGCAATATCCCTCCGCAGTGAGGATAATCTGCAGGTCTAAATAATGAGGGACTGTGTGTTATCCTAGTATTCGCTATACCTGCTTCATAAAATCGTATACCCGGCTTTCAGTAATGACGGAGAAAAGCATTGTGTTATTTCTCCTCTGATCATAATTTCGTTACTTAAAGCGTGACAGAAATGGACAGAAATATATTTAAAAAAACACGGGTCTTTATTATACAGTACATATGTAGATGTTCCTCTCGCCTGCTCTCTTTCTAGATATCGCCAAGAGGGGCCTTCTGCTGTGTAGCTGACATTTAAATGCTTCAGATTTGTGAAGATGTAACTGCGTTTTTTCCAAAATACGGTCCTATATAATGCGCTTTTGAAGTTCTTAGCTCAAAACAGTGGGCCATATTCACGTTCTGAATTTTGATTTTGATAGCTGTGGCTGTTTTACGCCTCTGCTACGATTCCTGGTCCATCGTGCGTACGATATAATCTGTATTAGGATATGGTTCCTTGGCCTGCGTCCTCAACATAAGCCACTTCAAATGATAATTTTCGTAAGAGAAGCGAAAGCTCCACGTTTTTTTAAAGGATTAACTAAGTTTGTAGTTCTATTTCTTAGATTAACTTTACGAACCATCAAGATCCTTCAAGTGTTATCGCAGCGAGAGGAATGAACGAAGATGATTAAATCCCTTGAAGTTGGTGAGAGTCTCTTGCCATTGAGCTTCATTTGCATAGGCTGAATGTGTTGCGAGCGCTGTGTTGTGATGACCAAACCGTGCAGCTCCTCCACATCATAATTAGCAGCTCCCTGAGCTGCAGTTCCCTCTGCAGCCTGCGTCCATTTGGCCTAGGGCTTGGTCCTTGCTCCAAGATTAGGCCTACCTAGTCCTTAGTTTTTTGCGAGGGCAGCAGCCCTTAGCACGTGTGGTAATGTGCGTTGCTGGGTGCGGCAGTTCAACTTTTTATGACTACCTGGTGTTCGGTACAAAACCAGAAGGTTAGAATGCCCCAAATAGAATATTTTTATCTTCATCTTTCGGTTCCTTTATATACTAAATTAGTCCTTTTAGTGTGCGTATTATTCAGTCATGAGGTAGGCTAGCTTGCTGATGTCTAGCCACAACGCTTGAGGATGACAAAGCCGTCGTATTCGCAGTTCGTTGCATCCACCGGCCAGATGCAGCTGCTTGCTTGGTGCTAGCTGCAGTGAAGCGCTGTCTGGTGCAGCGCATCCAAGGTCATGCGTCTGTACATCGCAGTTGTTACTCTCTGCACAGTACTTCGTTGTTTATTACGCCCATCGCTTCAGAATTACTCCTTCTACCAGTCTGGATAAATAATGGATCAATGCTTACGATTTAGCGATAGGGCATCGGCTGACAGCTGAACTGTGAGAAATGAGTTCCCAGCTGCTAACTGTTCGTGGTTAACCTCCACAGAGCAATATGTTAGTGCTACCGTCATTGGTCACTTAATTAACGTACTTTTCATAAGTTGCTCAGTTTCTGGTATTGGCGCTGCCGACATGCCAGTATAGTGAATTATTGCCAATTTGTTCGGTGCACTGCGTGCGTACTTTTTTCTATTCATTCTCGTAATTCTGTCATGTGCTGCATCGGCTGAAATTCAGTAGCTTTCCATCGGCCTGGCCTCTAAATTGTTAATTTTACTACACTCCTCGCAAAGACTAAGCTGTGTTACGTGAATATTTTTACTGTATTTAAGTCCGGTTCGATTGGGCCCAAAACTAACCTTTCTAGTCTTGACTTGTCCAATACTTCAGGCATGTCCGCTGACTTCGACACGTTGAATACAATTTCACACATCGACCTTAACTCTATTACCCTTCACACTTCAAGAAACTCAATCTTGCTCCGTAAAACGGAGTCTTTAGCCGGCTCAATATAATCGCGTTGCTTTTATCACTAGCAATACAATTCAAAGTGGCAAAGCCAAAGCTACTGTCTAAAATTGCGAACAAGTCAAGCCTTGAAAGTTACTTTCCGCGCCCAATCGAACCTACCCGTGCACACAACACTAGGCGGCCCGACTGGAACGTAATCCTTGCTCTTGTCTGCTACGGCTGGATTTCAAGCGTGCCAAGTCCCTGCCGTGTACCGCGCAATGCTAAACTGTTTCATGGAGCAGACAACGGCAATGCTGGCAGAATTTTATCAGCATGTAACGTACTACGACACCGCCAGGCAACGTCCATAAAACTATTAGTTGAGGAAGATTTCATACGAAGTGTTCCGAGCTTCTCATGGCTTGAGCAACACAGGAAGCATCCATTGGTTCCTATAACGAGCGTGACTGCATGGCGAGCAAAGATGTGTGGTGTGGCACATCGAGCGCAGCCGTGCGCCTGATACAGGAAGAGGATGGAGGACTGAAGACTTGTTGACGTCGTTTGTTACGATGCAATAAAGATCGTCGTAACTCAATGTTTTTTCATTGAGGCTGTGCCAGCTGCGGTTGCTGAGTGCGCACCATTGGTTGGGAGTCTGTGAATCGTGGGTGAGTCTGTGCGTTTGGGTGTGTGGAGGAGTTAACCCTTAGCTTTATTTTGCCGAGTTCGTATTAGGGCAGTGAAAAAACTAGGGTTCTGTACTGTCAACAGCACAGCATCGAATTGAGTTCACCATAAATTTATTAATGTTGATGCTTTAAAGAATATTTTTACCGTGAATGAAATATCGATCTCGTCAGACGGGAAAAGTCGTCTATTTGTGGCCATTTTCGTAAGAATCATAAGTATCATGATCACTATGATCAGCAAAAAGTATAAGAACGGTGTTTGATTTTTTCAACAAACCAGAGACGCCATTTTTGTTTAAAAAAAGAAGCAGACGCCTATCACATTTATGTGTAAGGATAGGATTTTGTATATTTCTATTTATTTTGAATGCAATGCATTGGTGAACTAACAGTGTTGAACTCCTATTGGACGCTGACCAGGCTTAAAACGAACGAAACAGTACTTGTGAAAACCAAAATATCTAAAGCCACGATAATTCCATTCAACATTGCCCTTTAAATATAGAATAACAATGCGAATTTGTATTTCAGGTTTTGAAGTTTTGCCTTGCCCGATATTTTGAATCAATCTTTGATTACGCCTGATTTCTGGGGGGAAATTATCGTGCGTCTGCGATCAAGCAACGGTGACACCGAATCACAATCAGAAGCTGTCACAAAAACTGGCGAATCGCTCAGATGGCCACAAAAAGACGTTTAAAGATGCATAACGTCTCGCCGAAACAAAACAGACCGCAGTGCATACAAGAGACGTTTGCATCGATAGAACCTCTCGGTGTCCAAGCTACAGCATCTCTGCATCGGACACTGAGATTCATGGACGCTGGCAGCTCTGGCAACGGTTTTGCACTGCATGGAGCACTCCGGCCCCGAGAGGCGAAGGACTCTCATATACCGACTGTCACCACTGACTACTTCTCCGGATCTTCACACTACCAGACCTTCTAAGTTGAAGCCAGAAGAAAACTTCACTAGGCGTATCCACTGTATGCGAAATAATAAATGATCAAGATTATTATTGAGTATTATTTCACATTCAAGGTGTTTCATCTAGTAATTTTGCTCTTACGCAATAAATGGTTCCCTTAGGGTGGCTCACTCCACAAGGATGTATGTAATTATGTACACTAGCTGGACCCGTGGAAATTCTGTGGGAGTAAACTGAGCACGGGTAGCAAAGGTAGCAACGTAGCTGCATACAAAGTAGCACCTGTTCGTAGTACATATAAAAGAGCGTTTGCTACAGGGCCCCGCTGCTGACCCGTATGTCAAGTATACGTTAGCTGCCTTACATTGGAAGATGTGACACACACATGTATCTATGGATCGGTATACTTACGTTTAGTTAATTAACTATTACGTAGATTATATTAAATGATTATCGTATTAACATCAATGGAATGTGTCATAATCGCTCGCTATGTCCCTTACTCGAAGTATACTCGTCCGTTGGTCAATAAATATAACTATACTCATTGTATTGATATGAACTAATAGCTCTGTTCGAATTCACTGTGCGTTTGCTCTTCTATGCTGTACATACACGGATGCATCCCGTCATAAATCTATTGAGCTTTAATCATACAATGACCTCCATGAAGAGAGCAGCTATAGCATGTATCGCTGCTGCTGATATCCTGTCGACATAAATGGAGTTAGTGGAAGTAATCCCTTTCAGTCCTCTCGATCCTCAGGACTTGTTAAAGCTCGTCGCATCGCTGTACTGTAGCGAAAAGTGACTGCTCTATAGAGCCTTCCGCAGCACGTGTATTTTAGATGGTACCGTATTTGTTTCGATTCCTAGGAGGTGGAGCGCGAAATTACGTACGAGTACAAGCTGTAAACTGCGTATATAGTTAAGTCGTTTTAGATGAGAGATACTTTGTTGCAGGAGCTGAAGCGTGAAATTGCGGTGGCAAGTAGTGAAGCGCGCGTATACTTTTTTGTAAATATTTTTTTTTGCAGTTGAAGTATGAAATTAGAAATATATGTAGGATAGTGTATTTAGTTTGGCTTTTTAGATAAAGGTTATTTTGTTTTACAGATGCCCAATGTGCAAAATACGAGTACATGTAGTAAACTGCTGCTGGAATCGCTCAACTGCCGATAGAACTCAAGCAAGTGAAAACTGCCGGAGGAACGCGACCAGAACCAGTGTAATGGAAATAAAGAAAAGATAGATCCTATGAACTTGGCATTTACACAGGAAGAGAGGCTTAACATAGTAATTGCTGGCGAAGTTCGTGCATGCTATAGCTATCGCTGCTCGCTATTAGTGTGCTGTTCTGATGAGTATCAGCGTCTCGCATTTTGCATTCTTGTGTAGCAAAAAGCTGACTGTTGTAACGTTACCAGGACGAAGTAAAACAGGTTCGCGTAACAGAAGTAACCATTATGAAGTAGCTTCTTCGTCCTAGTAGGCTAAGGGTACTGCTATCTAAACCTGTCATATTCAGCCTGGCTGCTTAATACAAGGGCTCTTCATCCTATAAAAAATATGAGAGAAAGCCGCTCTGTTGTGAATCAACGCATCAACGCAACCTGAGCTGAAAAGATAGGGTTAATCATGTCTCTCAGGAATTACTGTGCTTTGCACTTGCGAATACCACTATTTGATACTTTCTCATGAGTCACAACATACAAGAAATGGTTACTTTCAGTACAAGCAGTAACCAATGGAAAATGGTTGCTGAGAACCAAGTGGGGACTGCAGAGGTAATATCTCGTATCAGAGGGAGCAAATAACGGGCTACCCTGTTGTGCGGCAGTAGCTAGGCAGGTCGCTATGCCGCCCGTGCGTGTGCCGCTCAGGTGCCCAGCTCCCAACATCTTGTCATTTTTAACAAAGATATTTTTATCTTAGCTACGCGGCGGCTGTTGGTGCATCCGCTCGCAGGATGCCATGCAGCGGCGCGTCTCCCTGCTCAACAGATCTGCTGCAGAATTTTGTGCTTTGACAAATATTACCCTGAGAAGCAATTTTTTCCATTCATTTCTGATGGTGCAACAATTCTTTCCAAAAATTTCTTACGGTGAAGCAATTTTTTTTTGCCGGAAATTTTTTCTGTGAAACAATATTTCGCTTGAGATTTCTTGCTTGAAACAAGTTTTTTTGTAGCTCTTTTATGGTGAGAGAAGTATTTCTAACGTGGTTAGTGCAATGCCAAACACTGGAATTCCGGGCAACTTTTAGCTAATCGGATGAGTTTATCCCGCACAAAGGAGGCTTATCGATTACACCCGACTGTAAGTGTACCCAATCATGTCATGTGCGTCTATGTATATAGCGAGTTCATGCAAGATGTTACGTGCGGAGCCAACCGTTATTTTCCTTATCTGTGTTATCATGCAGTTCTGTTCTGTTATCTCAATCCCATGGCTCTGTTCTCACAAGCCTCTTGAGATGCTAAAACCTTGCAACGCTTTTACGTCTGTTTTTCCCCTCCTGGTAACTATGTACATATCTCTTGAGTTGAACGAAGAAGTTAATATATACTGGCCTTTTTGCTTAGCTGTTTTGGGACTTTATGAACATGCGCTGCTTGCAGTGCAGTGTTTAATTTTCGTGAAGAGCACTGTCATCTCGTGAATTCTGCTACGATCTTAACTTATTATATTGAGTAGTTTAGGCTTCCGTTTCCACAACAAAGGTGATATCTTATAAGAAGAAAGAAGAGACTGTATATCGTCGATGGAAACGTGAAACCCATGCCCGAGGGTGTTCCATGCATGCGCGTTGATCGCGCATGGTAATAGTCAGGCGGGAAAGAAGAGGAAGACCAGATCGAGTAAAGTAACATGTTAGTGTAAGAGAACGAAAGCTGAAGGAAGCTTGTGGGTCCGAAGGGAAGACCTCGAGAGGCATCCTATGGGATCCCTAGCTGTGCAATCTTAAATAAGTGATACGCTAACTCTACGGATGATGCATTGAGACGGTTACGATGTAGCCTATGCTGACTTCGACGTTCGTCTGCGTGTTTTCGAAAAGTACGATAGAGCAAGTCCTCAACACGCATGCACTCCTTTGTTGAAGGGATAATATGTATAATATTTACATTTTTTATCACGTATGTTTATGCTCTAGTGCTCGTGACTGAAATTGTCTATACGATAATAATTAATGTCAATACTGAGCTGTGCACCGTCCCATAAGTTATCAATTAAAATGGAAGTATTCATCCTTAGTTCAATAGAAACTTCTCATTTTGCCGAGGTAGGGCACAGCTCCTGTGCTCGTAGCATCAGTACACACATTGGTGTGCCACATTAGCACACCTGAGTTTGACACCCAAGTCTGTTAGTTTTGCTTGTGTATAAGCGCGGATAGCTACTTCAACCTGGATGCCCTTTTATCAATGGGAGTAGCGCCGCCTGGGGACTCCGTATGTAATTACCATAGGATCATTAACCTTACTTAGTGCTGCGAGATATCTATTTTTTTTAGTGACCACTTTCCTTCCTTTTCATACTCCTACTAGTTATGTTTTGTTTTATTCTTCAGTTTCTTTACGACTTACTCTAGCGCACACTTTGGCCTAGTACAAACATCAATTCCACATTTCTTTCTAAATATTTTGCCCATTTTTCACCTTGAATCTTCAGTTGCTGCAAGGAGGTTTAAATAATGCTCACAAGCACTAATACATTTAGTCAACCTGGATGTTAATTTATTTACTCGAAGCGACAACCTAACGTTTGTACGCTTTATAACATTCGCGCCTGCCTAGCGACTGCACCCCGTAAACTATCACTTCTTTTACAGTTTACGTCGAGCAAGTGCTGATAAGATGCTCTTAATTAGATCTCTTATCACTTCAAACGTGCTTCCCGCCACTTCGCAATCCCTCGTCTGCTCAAGAACTCAAAGAAACTCTTTTTCTTTATTGTGAAGTGGAGGGTTGCCGTTTCCCTGCGGATGTGCTCGATGTGTTTTTCACTTCTGAGTGGATTTTGCTATCGAAATCTTCCAATTTAGATTCGCAGTTGTTCTTCGCTCTTCGTAATATCCAGTTGTGCTAAGAACTGTTTTTCGAGTTTGGCCGCAACCACACCGGTGCAACAAGCGACGCACGACGCAACAAATTAGCTTGACGCTATAAGGCAACGTCTGGTTCAGCATTCTACTGCCCTCGACGACGCGACCCACAGCGCGCGACACCCCGTCGTGTATTGCTGTCGATCACAAGCAACATGTTTCCCCGAAAAAATCGCATTATACATTGCCTGCTGCATTGATGTAGCCCTAGCCTTCAATGAAACCTATGATCTGTAACGTCGTGGTAGTTCGTGATTAATATATTATACTTGTCCTGCTTCCGAAGTTGCCTCATTTCCTGAATTCAAAGCATATGTTACAGAGCAGAAATCCCATAGATATAATGGAAAAGTCCGTTGTGAATCCCTTTAGATTCTCGTAGTTGATCTTTCATTGAATTTCTCATACTATCATAGTACCATCTGCGCAGCAAACGGACGTTTTCCACTGTGAACAATGTGCACGGTACTACGACGGTCAGGATGTGAAGTACTGTACGCCCGAGCAGCACCCGCTCAAGGCCGCAGCTCACGGTACGATTCACACTGTAATTGTGGCCCGCAGCCATCATCGTATCCTTTATGGAGAGCCGCCGCCTCTCCGTGTTGCGGAGTGCGTTGCTGTCCTTGCTGGTAATGGTAGCCCGTATTGCCTTGGTTGCTTGGTACCGGGTGTGGCTCGGTTGATGACATCTCTGAATGTACGTACCTATATTAGACTATATGTGGTTGGTTTGAAGAGTTAGGATAGGGTGGATGTGGCTGGTTAGGTTGATGGCATGGGTTTAGGTATGCTAGGTTTGTGTGTACTGTTCATAATGAAACTGAACTTGAATGAGCTGGGTGGAGTGTTGTAAGCGGAAAAGTGGGCCTTCATGGACTGCGTTGGGTAAAGTTAAAGTAAAGCTTACAATGTTGGTGGATTATGTTTATGTTACTAAAATGGTCATGAATCGGTTGGTTGTGGTCAATTTGGGCTACATAACTCATGGCCGTGTTAGGTAGAGCTTGCCATACATATATGTATAGGTTAAGTTGACTTGGCCACGTGTGCTAGGAGCGGCTAGGTTCACTCTGTACGACCAATGCGATAGAACATACGGTACGGTGTTTCAGAAAAATATAAGCATGAGTACTGTTATTCATTTATTTGTAGTTGCAAGTGCAACACGGTTGTGTAGTCTCGTACTGCTTACCAAACTGGCACGAAGTGTTGCCAAGCAAATGCATGGCCCTCGTCAGCGTCTCAGGCTTGCGTCATTGCTATCAGGTCCTGCCAGTCTAACATCTCGTGTCCTTTGAACTATGAGAGTTAGCTTCCTTGCATTCACCAGCACGGTCCTGGTCTTCTGGTCTCAAATCTCTCGCTCACATTTTGCATCCAAATCCGCAGATGATATTGGCGGCCCCAGACTTTGGTCCATAGTCCTGAGCCGCCCTTGTCGTTTGGTATTGTCCAGACAACATACACACTCTGGCTGTCGGCATCGGCGCCTCATAACTTGAGCTTCTACAAATTCCTCGGCTCAACTTGTACTCTATTTTGTTCACTCCGCGCCTTAATTAAACGTGAAGATTGCGAATCCAGACTTAAGGCCGCTGCTCTCCCGGTCTTTTGACCATTACAGACAGGCGTTGGAGGCGCGTCTGCTGCGGAGGCCAAAAGAAACGAGCATAATATTGCGGCGATGTTGCTTCGCACCGGTTCTCTTGCCTCAAGTGGCTTATCCTTGTGATATAAAAGTGGCCGTGTATTTTGAGCTTCAGCTTTGCTGTCAGATATGGATACACCGAAGTCAGTCATATTTTTTTTATTTTTTTGAAGCATATTGTGTATTCAAGAGCTGTGACTGAGATGGCGTAACGGCAAGGGAGAACACGTGCGAAATCTTCGATCACCTAAAGGACCGGAGCCGCGGAGCTAGCCCGATTGTCATTACTTGGGTTGGGCTTCATGCTCATCAAACGATTCACACGTGTACTTACAGTTTGTTGCTGTCAAAACCTTGCACATGGGCTTCAAGGAGCCACGGCATTGGTGAACACTTTCCCCGCGAATCCAGATTTGGCCTTGTTGCGGAAAACTTTGTCAAAATTCTTGTTTGCAACTTCAGTTTTGCAAAATAGGTTTAGCGCCAACCATAGCAGAAACAGGAGGTGAGTGTTACTCTGTGTAATCATAGCTTCTCATGAATACAACAAAAACGATGTAAGATATATGGTTCCATACATAAGTAGGTAAAATTCTGCTGAATTCGGTCTTGTACCACATGTGTACCAATACGCAAGAGTGGAATCTTCTTGTCGGTACACAAATGGCCCAATACGCGGGAAACGTGTTAAGATCAAACTACTACCTAAAAATTGTTAACGCGTTGGCTTGTGTGTCAGTGAAGAACTCGGTTCAAATTTTGACGGGTACAGCTCATATCACTACGAACTCGTTATCTTACGCTTCGCTACTCTAATTGCGTTTGTGCACCCAGAAGTCCATAAATTTTCGGTGCGCACTAGAGGCTCCAGATACTGTTTTGTTTTGCCCAGCGAGCCTCATGAGCACATGATTATGTTGCAAGGAGCTGATAAGATTAAGAAGCCGGAGCATCATGACCTTTGATGTCTCGTAACGATGTCGTTTAGGAAGCTGATCGTCGGTCTTTGCATCGTGATGTCTTGCGTCAAGGCAGCCTCTTACTACATCAAATCACCTCATGTATAGCCTTCGCTGCTCTCTGCCATCACCATCAAAGGCATCGCATAAAGACGGACAAAGGCTCGAAGGATCTGCGATGCCAATAGCGCGGGACCCACTGCCGGGATGCTTGAAGGCCGATCGAGTGGCCGCGCTTGGTTGCTTCGCTCAGAACTTGAGGAGTCCATTCTCTACCCGGCGCTGAAGGACAAGTTAATATTTGCTGCTTCACTTGACCGCTGTTACTAAGTGCCGAGGGCGCCGTGCACCACTGGGAAAGTGTCATCCCAAGAACTGGTGTGCTGTGCTCTTTTGGACGAAATTAATTGCGTTAATGTAGCTGGCTCCAAATATGAGGAGTCTGGCTTAGGTCGGCACTTATTAGGCTTGCTGGATACCTCGTTATTGATACTGTGCTATAGATCCACCGGTCGGGACATTGAGTGTCTTGACTGATGAACCACCGTCTCATGTACTGTTATGGAATGTTCAAATTATCAAGTCTTCCACATGCCGACTGTGCTGTAGGGAACTTTGTGAAGATGTATTGCATTGCATGCTTTGTGGGGTACGGAAGAATGGAGGTACAGCATTAATAGGATGGCTCTTAATGGTTTAAACCGTATAACAGTGAAACATGTTATTAACTGGTTTGACCTCCTTTACGATCATAGCCGAAGTGAATATATATAATGAGTTGTTCTTGCACCTCATGTCCGCGGATATAACAAAGCTCGTGGCCGTATCGGATTCCAGTGATACCTACTGCTTGTGCCGCATTTATTACGGGCCACACCCACAGTAACACATAGAGCTTCGCTTGGTCAGTGAAGCCAAATGGCTCTAATCCTGTTACGACCAAATAAAATTGTGGTTTCTCGCAGATATAGGGTTGTTTGCAACGTCCTCTGAGACTGACTTTGTACAGTATAGGTATATTTGAAAGATTTCGATTTTGGAAAAAGGCGCTACTTTCTCGTACTAAATTTCGAACGCAGAACAAGTGCTCTTATCTAATAAACTAATAATTCTTCCCGAAGAAGTATGTTGCTTGCATAGACTGGCACTTTTCTCTGTGTACAAATGTTGCAGTTTTTGTGAGCTAGAGTGTCAGTCCAAAAGCATCAATGCAGTGGTGTCCAAGTGACTTAAAAGATGAACTGGAAATGGAAATTCACTTGTGTGCTCCCGCACCACATGTTTTTGGGTTGTTACTAGGGCGACGGTTGCTACGGGTCCCCACTTGGTCACAAATAGCTTGCCTTGAGCTGTGCGAACGAGTCGCTATTTACAGTTACTCGAAGGTTAATTCTGACTGGCTATGCATATGTTGATCTACGCAACAGATCCCACTGAGGGACGTGGCATTGAGTGCTATACGGAATGCGTCCTCTTCAAGGACCGCCGCACTAGCTGTTCCTGCTAACAAAGTGTTGAAAAACATTCCGCGTTCTAATTAAGTGTGTTTGTTCTGCCTGCACGAGCCCTAATGGAGTACGTATACCCATTACAGATATTGTAACTTGTCCTTGATGAAAGTGGCCTCGATGTGGTGGCGTATCCCTCAGAATTAACTAATATGGGAGGCTGGTCTTAAATTGCGTTCAGCATTTCGGAGCAAGTTCTTATTTTTAGTCTCGTTTGCTTTTGGATATTGGGAAGCAAGTCTTAAGGGTAATTGTTGTTTATGTACACTGATGCATGGGTTTCTTCGAAGACTTACATTGGTGGAGCGACCCTGCCAATCATCAGCTTGTTATCCTTCAGCCGTCTTTTTTTGGCCTTCGATTGAGCAGTTATTTATTGGGGACTTGTATGTATTTTTTATCACCAATACTCGTGCCTTTTTAGTCTACCAAGCGAGACGCTTTAATTGTAGAAGTCGCCTGTATAATGTGGTCCGTATTAGGTGTTATGGAGCAGCGCACGATCACCTTTGGATAAGCTATGATTGTTCAGCACTTCAGAACGGGTGTGGAGGGCTGCTGAGGTCCATTTTTACCATTACAAAGAGATATACCTTTAAGCTGAAGCTTATAAACCCGAGACGCTCTTTACTAAGCTGGTACCTGTCTTATGAGTTCCTTAGGTTCTGCGCAATTCTCTTACGGTAATCACTATTTCTTACCATCTGCTGAAGTTTCTGCTAGTATGAGATGATGCTCACTCTTATCAGACCAAGCATTTGTTCGTAAGTTGATAATTCTCACTGCTAGACGACGGGCAGATAGCAGCAGTACAAGTAGCTTCGTACTGCATGACCTCTCGAGTCCGACTTCTTTTCTCTATGAACCTCGCTCCTGCCACCGCTCCATCTAACGCTCCGTGTCGGGTGTCCAAATAGGTACTTTGGATTCTGTGTATTTTTCAAACTATTTTGGTCGGTGTGTAGTTTGATTATTCGATAGGAGATACGCAATCGAGGTTAACAGTACAGTAAAGGGTTAAGACCGAGAAATATCAGAAGTTCTGGCACCGTTATAGTATGTGGCCTAGCTGTGATTAAGGTATTATGTGTGTCTACTTATAAGTTAGGTTATGGCAGTGACACGCTAGTTAAGAGAACGCTTATCCTCATCTCTGCGTCCAAGTGCGTTGCTGTGTCCATTTTAGTAGTAGAAAAGTGCAACGAATTTTGAGTTATAATGTAATTCCCTTCAAGTTTGGTGAGCGTTGAATGTTCGAAACTTGGCTAGTTGTATTTGCTGAGCAAACTGAACTTGACAGCTAACATTTTAATATCTTTTTGGTACACCTAAAGGTTGTTTATGAGGTCTTAACAAAATGTTTGGATGATTAGCTGAAGAAATTTGTTCTTTTGACTATCTTGTGTAGCAGCCTTTAGGCACGTGCCTCGGCTGAACTGATCCTATCTTAACCTATTCCTAACCAATCTAACATAGCACATAGCCTGAGGTATGCCACATTCTTTACCGGGGCCAGAGTTGTTTTATACTAGCTCGGTGCTGCATTTTATAAAATACAACACATCTTGCACTCTCTAGGCAGCACCGTGTTTTACTTCTGTCGAAAATGAAATTATCACTAAAATTGTTTTCACTCAAAAAAAAATACTTCACTCACCAATTTCTGACATAATGCAGTTGTAAATACAATATTATGCAAAAGTGTTGGTTCAAGTTTTCTATGTGTCACGCAGATTTTTTCTCCGTTGCAACAGTAGGAGACCCACACTAATATGGCTGCTTTTGCTTTACAATATTTAACCAGCAGAAGCTTGACTAGCTCGTCTCTGCAGATCTGCCTGAAACTGGTCTTGCTGCTTAGATCCTGAATGTCTGCTGTAAAGCGAACTGCTCGGCCGTGTCTCGCATGACCCTCGGCGTCAGGTTCCTACACCCGCACTCCGGCTGCCATGTCGCCTCTCCTCTCTTGTGAAGCAGTCAGCTTACTCTTCTCTCTTATATTATCCTTTTCGGAAATTCTCAGATGATGATTTTTGATGGTTTGACTCTCGTCTTAAATCCGCTGTTGTCACTTGCTAAGTTGGTATCCTATGATTTTACGGACTTTCATAAATTCTAGCCTGTTTTTGTGGTTCTCCCCTTCCATAAATTCCACATTGCTCCTTTTTATAATTTATTCCTCACCATAAAGCTTAGATCATTAATTGTTGCTTTTATTAAGCCCCTGATTTGAATGCATGCTTCTCATTTTTGGTATGTTAGCGTAAGTCATTGATTGCCCATTTTTATGGGATTTAAATTTGTCCACTCGCCAAAAATGTTTTTTTTTTTTGTAACGTTAATACATAGCCCTCTCGCGTTTGCTGTTCAGTGATCAAGTCCCTATCTCTTGTTTAGAACGACGTGGTTCTTCCTGTACACCCTTGTTTCAATACAAATATGTTGGTTGGTGAACCTTAATTAGATAATAATAGTAATAGTGAGAAACAAGCCATATATTCTGGCGCGACCACCAACCCACGTATTCTTCAGCGGGGCGTGGTAAGCAATAATGCACTTAAGAATACCGTTCTTAGACCTTGAGTCCTTCGACTCAAGGTGTAAACGAGGTACCTATTATCTGAGTGAAGTCCAGACGTGTCACTTAGAGAATACCACGTGTACTTCTTTCAGTATCTCCTAAGGCTTCATCACTCATATAGAATAGGAATGTCGGGCCTTGACTCTATGGCAGAAGCAAGAACCGGCTGCAGTGTGGGGTTCTGCAGGGGCATGGACTTGTTTGTGGATTCACATTGGCTGCCGTCGCCGTACGTTGTGGGGTGAGCAACCCGGCAACACTCCGGCACCCGCTCGGTTGGCTGCATGGGTGCAGTCCCCATCGCTCTACAGAGCAGGTTCTTGCTCGAACTTTGTACTAGGGTAGGTCGAACGTAGAGGCTTTCTCCTGCAGTTTAAGTGAAATCATTTTAGCGCTCTACTATCTTGTAACATATTGTATATTGGCATACACCTGTATCGAGCAAAGAAGATTTTACCTCGAGTTTCTATTAGCCCATGTGAAATACCTATGGTATGCCATAGTTTATAATATTTTTGTACACGGGTGTATCGATCATTGAGGCTTCAACCTCAAATTTTAGTTAACCAGTTAAAATGAATCCACATTTTGCAGTGTATCATTGTACTTAACTGAAAATTTGTCGATTTGTCTCGTACTGCCATAACACTTTTTACTCAGTGTGAATGATATATTATTTTACTGTATTTTCAAGAACAGTACCTGTACAATAAAATGCATGCGGCGACAAAAAGTATGTTCTGTTTTGCAGTGTTGCAGCTCAGGCCACGAGTCAGTATTTTGCGGGTCGATGAAAGTTAAAAATACCGTCTATAATGAGCCCAGAATCATGACGGAAGTTCGTTCGCGTGCTTCCCGATCAGTCTTAATTCTGATACGGAAATAATCAGAAAACTTATTATAGGGACGTAACTTTCCGTGGCACCATGACCAACCAAGTTCGTTCTCGTACATTCCCAGAAAATCTACCAACAATATCCGCCTCACTGACCCTTTCACACAGTGTGTCTGAGAGCGTATGCAAGTATCTTCGCAAAAGACGGTGGGAAACGTGACGGAAACTCATTTGTTGCTCAGAAATATAATATAAGGCTTTCGTGACCAAGTGTTGGCGCCTCCAGGAACAGAAATAGATGAGTTTTATTCTTTCCTTAAGAATGGGCAGGTTTTCCTCACCTGGCGCTGTTGCGTGACTGTCATCATTGGCTTCCTGTGATCCTCGTCCTGCAAGCGCTCGCTGGAAACGAGCTTCTCTTTGTATATGTATATTGTTCCAGCGTATCCTAGTGCGTAATATTTTATTGTCCAGTCGTAGCTATGTCTCTCTACTCCACCACCCTAAACTTCATATCCCTAATTCCATATGGGAGAAGAGTGGTACCTTTCAGTTTCTCTTTGTAGCTTCCGGTATAGTGCTTCTATTGGTATGAATCGCTATTGTTTGTTTGCAGATGAATGGCTTCGACGTAAAGCTGTGTTGTTATCTGCATCAAAATACTTCTGTTGTTCAAGTATCGATACATATACACCTAGGGAGACGTTTCTAAACAGCTAAACCCTCTTAACTGCAGTACAAGAATCGAACGAACGTTGTATATAGAGTAAGCAGGAGAGATTTTGAAATTACCCTTTAGTGCTGGCTGCTTTACTTGTTTTCACGCAACCAAGTTATCAATAGTCTTGAGTTGAGACGAAATAAAACCTCATTAATGTATTCTCTGTAGCCTTTTTGAGATGTGTAAAAGGATTGTTATTATGTTAATATTCGAACTTGGGTTCCAGGCGCATCATCGCATCAGTGCATGTAGAATCAAGTTGTGTGCTCACTTCAGTATGTCTTTATGGACCCACTGATTGTTGCTTATTGGATATATTATAGCATTAAACTACCTTGAAATGAAATTCTTTTGTTCTGCTTCTAATCTGGATAGATCGGGCGTTGTTGTTGTACGAATAATATATACGCCAGCCAGTGGCTCATCTCTAACGAGGAACTAGACGGCGCAGCAAGTAATTCTCGAAATGTGTTTATCATTATTTCTTTATTGTCAGTGCCAGAAACATAATATTGGAACAAGTTTCGCCAGTGTTAATATCATCTTCACTGTTATTAGTAGCCAATTTTTAAGTATTGTTGGATTCGTTGAATTGTCAGATGGACCAATTTAAGTTTAAGTGGTTCGACTACTTTCGTTCATTACCGCATATATTTCGCTGAAACATTTGTAGGACGTATTCGCCCTATAGTGCTTTCTATATGCAGTCAGCCTCGCTTTGTGAAAGCAAGGAAGAAGACTCACTGTACATATATACGTCGAGCGGCGTGCATAACGACGCCTGGACCTGAATCTAGCTTGAAGAACGTTAAAGAGACTTTAATGCTTCTCAAACTACATTCATATGCAGGTGGTGTTATTTATGCCATGCACGTGACATGTGTACATACAGTGATCCTTGTTTCTTGCATCCAGCAGGCGAGACTACTAAGGGCGAATCTTTCACGGTATGCGCGCTGTTCATATCTGGAACGAAGAAACTGTTCTGGCGACTGTACGTTAAGCGCTTCGTAGCATGTCTTCTTTTATTGCGGTGTTGTGAATTTCTTTGTCTTAAAATTCATAATCAAGTGCACTGTCATGATGAAACAAGCAAAATCTTCAGATTTTTATTGTAAAATTTCTGTTGAGCTTACAGCAATGTTTTGTGTGTACTACAGTGCTATTGGTGCATTTTGAAATACTGATATAGTACTGATGTTTAGGCTTACCAGAATTCACCTTCCCAGTCTGTCCATCACCTCGATGAGGACACCCCTCCCAGCATTTAAAGTGAACGGTCATATTTTAAATATAGCTGAGCAGGATACTCTGTGCGTGCCGTACAGGCAGGTTGCTTTATTTAGTTGCAGTATTCACGCACCGCAGCAGTACGATCGGCTGCTGGCCCAAATGCGTATAATCTCGTCCGATGGTCACTATTTTGCAGAGTTCCATGCGCCAAATTTAGCGCTGAGTGTGCATGCGATGCTCGACAACCAGTTTTTGAGTTGCCAGGCCGTGTTCTCTTGCTTCGCTTCATTTGGGGAGCTGTGTGCACCCGGCCGCTAATGCAGTGCAGGGTGTCTGAGCGAGATGTCGGCAGGTATGCGGCTCGCTGCTACGGAATCTTTATGAGCGAGGACTGTGGTCTCGACAATGCTCTTAAAAAGGACATACCATGCAGAGAGCTAGTTTTTACGGTCCCTACTGTGTGCATATCCAACCTGTGTCTTTACTCTTATATGGTTTGTTCTCGGTGGCTCTACTTTCTGGTGTCGGGCAGTTGCTAGATGTGTGTTTGGCTCCAGTAGGCTGCAATCAGTAGCTACCGCTGCGTAGGGCGTTCCGCTAACTGTTACCACCACTGAAATCTATGTAGCAGCTGAACAGACCAGCGCTTACGATCTAGGGAACATACTGCACTGAGTGTGAAGATCTTTGCTGCACATTTTTGTACAACTTTACTGTCAGTCCTTTCCTCCCGTACTGTCTTGCCCCATTTGTCATTCCGATCTCCTTGGGACTATGCAATGCTACACAAGTGTTCTTCCATGACGTGATCACACCGTCACGTTGCCGTGGTGTGCGCATTTATTCAACTATATATAGGCCTATATTATGGAAACATCTGGCGAGCGTTATCCATTGTTTGGGTAATAATAATTCAGGAAAGGCGACATTTGAGTTAGTTTTTTTTTTACTTTAGAAGGGTACCCTACTTGATGTGGAAGTATACGTCTTATTAATTATTTGCACTTACGGTAAAACTACACATGTTCGAAAGTGCCGATATTGCATAGATGCCCCTGTGAAGTTTACGTTAGCTATTATTCTAGATATTATGGGTCCGGACCTTTGTGGAGAAGTTAATGATATCGAACAGTCATAGTCTCCACAGGACTGATAAACTTTTCCCTGCTCCGCTTTAGTTTTACTGCAGCCCCTCGTTGGAAATATTCTGGGAACCACCGTGTAGCTTTGTTGACTTACACCAGTAAATTTTCGAGAATTCAGCTAGTGAAATTATGATCTAATATTACAAGTTCATTACAAGCCAGTTTGAAACTACAGAAGCTTTAAGGTAATGTATAGTGTAAAAGATAGGACTATGGAACGCATTTACAGGAGAAAGGTAGGTACCTACTTGAGTTAACTCCTGTCTGCGTGACCGAAGAAGAAGAAGAAAACACTTGAGTGCATGGCCGGGGCATTTTGGAAGCGGTATCATTCATTATCGCTCGTCTTCTTTGTTCCATCAAGCAGGGCCTCTCACTCCCGTGATAAATACCATATGATATGACGTCAGTAGCGTGCTGTACGAAGATCGGCATGCTGTGAAGACGTGCCCTTCCGTCCTTCCGTCAGTCCGTCTACACTCGCTTCACTGACCTCTGCTATCTTATCGCCGCCGCATCTTTCAGTAGCCGAGCTGATATCTGCCGCACTTTGTAGATTATCAAATCAAAATCATGTCTATGCCTGCTGTCTCCGCGCTCGTAGCAATATGCCTGTTGCTGTGCTGCTAGGCTGTAGAATCTTCATGTCACAGGCACTTCTGATATGGCGCTGTGCGGTGGCAGATCTTTTATCACTAGTCGTATAATTATATTTTGACAGAACTTTCCGTGTGCGCGGCTTTGGATCAGCTAACAATTCTGGGGGTAATATTTTCAGTTTTTTATTTTACGTGCTGACATGTAGAACGTTCAGCGTCAAACATTTCGATGTTTGCTTGTGTGATATGATTATATTGTGGACGCAATTCTCGCTCTCCAGTGAGCATTTACTCATAGGTACTGTGCGCAGACCATGCGCATGCCGCAGCGTGCAGATCGTTCGTCTAGCGTCCTCTTCAGATCCATGTTGACCGTAGTGACCAACTAACAGCTTTTTATATAATCGCCTAGCAGTTAGAGTGCGTCATATTCTTGCTTTTTCACTCGTATGAAATTAAGGTAACCCTCCATCGTCCAAAATGATCGATACGTGTCAACTAATGCTGTTTCTGCGAAACTAATTGCTCAATGGAGACGGTTAAGAGTTGAAAGGCCCTTAACATTTATTAATCTAGCAACCCTAAGGATGCGTGAAGTATGATCATTATGGTTGTCAAATTGTCGTTCTTATCGATGTATGAACCATCTACTCATTGCGCTGTTGTTGCGTGGTGATGATGGCAGCGATTAGGTGTGTTCGATGAGCCCACTTTTTTCGGGACAATCTAACTTGATGAGGCTTAGTTTTCCCAACATTTCAGTTTTAAGTGCAGGATCACAGTCGATTGCTCTTCAGGTACTGAACGGCTGAAAATTCAATTTTGGTCTAGTTGCAGAGGTACCCTACTGTACAGTTTAGGCGAGGTCTAGGTGATGTTATTCAATTCATGCCAACCCTTGTGCTAGTTCCCCGTTAGGTAACTGGCAGCTTGTGACCACTGGGAGCAGAGAGTTATCTCGACTGTGCGCGCAACCGCTGACAGCTGGTTTATCTGGCATTTTTTTTGACGAATCCGACGCTCATAATTAAAGTTTAAACCTAACCAGGTTAGAGTGTCTCTGTCGGTGTGGGCAACTAGAAGACACTTTGAATACATGTAGAGTTACGTAACATCATTCGTGTGCAGCTGTTGCTAGGCGAACCTTCCTATCTCTCAGCGGCAGTTACCTCTTGCGGATCCCCAGCGCTGATACGAGGCCTCTCCACGTATACAGCAGCTGTGTGACTTGCTCTGCCGGCAGGAAAATACCATTGTTTGTTCGTAATTGTATTGGTACCATTGATACGATGAATGTGGCCCTGCAATTTATGTGTGGTTTGTGGAACTATGCGGACTTTGTCCTTGGCGTAAATGGCAGACTCTGTTGTGGAGTCCTGTGCATGTATCGTTCAGAGGAGATTGAATTGGGTTTCAGGGCAGGTTGCGGGCAGAGCGGTGCCTCGCTGTCCTTAATTTAAGATGGAGTGTCACGTCTCTCGAGGACTGAACCGAAAAAGCTGAGATGTTTCCAGTGGGCTCCGATGTGGCGTCAGCTACACTGGCCTGACTGGAAAGAATTCTTCCTAACGGAATAGGTCGTGGTAGCAGTGAGCCGAAGCTAAGAGCAGTAGGCTGTGGTGCAGAGCTGACCTCTGCAATCGAAAATCATCGACTTTTGGCGGCGATGAATCACCTACAGTGCGCTGCGTCATGGCGCAGCCTGACTGGTAAAGCTTGAGTTATGCCAAAAATAACAGCTCGTGTTGGCTGCGACTCAATTTTTTAAAAGTAAATGGTAGCATGGAGTTGTGCTAACCAGGCTAATACGCTTCACTTCCTCGAGATACCGCCGCTGGTCTTTGTAACGTGGCGCCTGCCACTGGCCTGCCTGGGAAAGAGTTCTTCCAAAAACGAACATGCCGCGATGGCCGCGAACTGAGGCCAAATGCAAACTTCAGTGTGGTATTTGCTGCCTAAAATTGCTGGGGTTATATTAACGGAAATGATTTTCTTTGACTTCAAAGACGTAATCGTTATGACACCATATACATTCCAATAAACGAGCCTTTGTGCAGTGGAAAACTTGTCTAATGACGCAGTTTTTATGTCTTGCACTTTTACGCGACGTTAAGGAAAGTTCAAAGCTGCGGGCGTTGCCACTCTTCGAATGGCGAAGCAATACTTCGAACCCAGCGTGTAAATTAGAACTTTTACATGTATTATATGTAGCATATATATATGTATAAACTGTATTTCGAGAGTGTGCTGTATTTTTGTTGCTAGTGAATTCTATGACAGCTGCTCCTGTCGGGTCCGTACTGAAATACCTGTGTATAAATTTGTAACTTACGTTTAAGGTAGTATCTTTTCTGAGCGATATACACTGCAATGCCAGGCTGGAGCTCATTTCTTTTGCCCTTTTCCTGTCAACTTCGAATCAGCTCATTGGTGTTGCTTGAGCTTTCTTCTTTCATTACACTAAGCATTTCCGTCGTCAGTACATTAGTTAATACTTCGCTCTTAATGCAAGATCACCCCGCCGCTGCCCTGCCCATTTGCCTTTTTACTTAATGGTTGGCTCGGAATGCAAAATCATCCTGTCCTTCTCATTCGCCCCTTTAGTTAATTCTTGGCTCTTAATGCAAGATTATCCTGCCGCGGCGCTGTCCATCCTTTGCTTTAACTCGGAGATTCTGGAGCGTTCGGTCGCACCGTCTCGTAAGGCGACGGCTTCGCTCTATTGTGAGGCTTTATGGCAACACTCGCATCTCCTGGCAGCTGACTGTCCTGCTTTTGGTCTCGCCCTCGTCCGAGAGCTCCTCAGGATGAGACAACTGTGCGCCCCTTGCTCGCTTCCGTAGAAGTTTGTAAGTTTAATTCCTGAGGATCACTGAGTAAGGCAGTTAAGTACTTTATGGTCCTACTGGCACAATGCGGATGGGTACGTATGTATAGTGTCTGCGTGATGCCCTGGTCTGTTGCGCTTTAAGTCCCTACGATAAAAAGAACCATGGCGCTTGATAGACTTCCTTGGTCTTTCGCCAAAATCCTGCTGAAGATCTGAGTGTACTGCTTACGGAAGTTCGTTCTTTATATTTGTCTAGTCAACATTTCTCTGAAGATCGACCTACGATGCAACGCTATCAAGCATCATAGGTTTCTTTCAGCACGTATGTTGCCAGGGATCGCAGTTCTTGCTCAATCTCTAACTTCTGGCTGGTCAAAATCCTTCTGTGGATCAGATGATCGGCCGGCACCTCAACGCTCCGCAGGGGATGGTCGATACGCCGCTGCCACTGTCGCTACCGCGCCCTCGCTGCAGCTCCTCCCACGCTCTCTATACACCTTACCACCACCTGCTGGGCCTGCCTAGCCCTTCTCTGGATACATAAACCATGTGGCTCTTCTCTTCAGTGGTGGCACAAAGCCTTCCACCCATCGCTAATACGTGTATCGCCTACTGTTTCGTGCTTCAGTGTCTCAACCAGTCGGCATATATGGCTGGTGTGAGATATGGGGACAATGGAAGCGATCCCTCAAGTGCAACTTGGCACTGACTACTTTACTTTCCCGGCTCTGCACGTGACCAAATTATATCAAAACGTCAAGTTTAAGGAAGTCGAAACTAAAGCCTCGTTAATGTGTTCGTTTATTGGGCGTTTTATTATATTTGTTCCTACTTTGGCCCACTCCGTCACGCTTGTATACACCATTTGGGTGCTAGCAAGTTAGTATTAACACTACCCGGACCTAACAAAAGGTCGGTCTCTAGCAGAAATAACATTGCTGGACACATTTATGAAGAACGCTGATCCTCACATAGGGTTTAAAGTCTCGCATGTGGACAGTTTTATAGTTGTGGCTTATTTGTACTTAAGGCACTCACTGTTGTATAGTTACAGCACTCATTTCTTCACAGAGTACTCGCCGGATGTGTTTGAAAATTAGTACTTTCAAAATCTATTGCTTAAATTTTAAAGAAGTCATCGCGACGGGATCAGTAAGCAAAACACAAACCTTAGATGCTGGCAGATACCGTCATCCGGAAAAAGTGCTACCCTAAGGAGGATAGAAAATTTGCCACATTTCAGTTACAAATTACATGAGAATAAGTTATGTCATTCGAGCTTGGTAACACATCTTTCTGTGTATGTGCTGCGCAGTTCACATTCGCTGCTTCCGCTACGCTGTTGCCTCATGTCCACTGCTGTGTTTATCTTGGTGCTGCGTCCGTTGTCTTCTTCCTATACATCCTCTTCAATACTGTCACCGTGATTTGCGTACACTTAAAGTCGCGCATGCATGCGGCTTACGCCAGCTCACAGTCGGTTCTGTTCTGTAGCAATTATGAATTTTAACGCTTTGGAATGTTCGCCTCAGGCCTGCGTCCTTGGAGGTTTTGTTACTCTTCTCTAAACAGCTGTGCCTTAACCATCGTGAACGTGAATTCTTAACGTGTAGGTAGTCTGTGTATGTACGCTGCCCATGCTTCATTGGCGTGCCTTCCCGCTGCTGTAACTCCTTTCTTTTAATTTATTGTGATTTTTTATATCATTAACCGTTCTCAGTAAACCTTCGAGTTGCCGCACTCTTCCCTTTTAATAAACAGCTCAATTATGGTTGGGTATCTAAGATACCTCATTGCTCCATGCGCGCAAAGCTATAGCATTGATTTTGATGTTCTAGTGTTTGAGTTTATATGTTTCGCACGGTGAATATTTAGCTATCAAATTAGTACCAGAGCATATGTTAGTAGTAGTACATATATATGCTAGTAGTAAATATATTTACCGGTAGTAGTATATGTATGTTACTTTGTATTCTTTGAGCGTAAGGCGCCCACAAGTCTGAACAGTTGCAAGGCTTCATGCAGAGCTGTGTTTCTCATTCTATAGGTTCCTCTGCGGTTATTGCACATCGCATTTGTCGTTTTGGCGGTCACTGTGGTGATCCTAATTGCCATCTGCTTCTGCACAAACCAAGCGAAAAATTTCTCCACTTTGATTGACTGCTATAGGGCAGCGCACTTTCACCATAGCCACCTCCCCCTACTATAATCTCCGCAGTTCATATTTCTATATCATCAATGTACGAGTGCTGTTCTTCATTATAGGAATCACAGTCAACGCGAAAAAAAACCTTCTCCTTTTGAACTTAACTGTCTTCTTTTCAGGAGTGTTTCGTGAATTTTCCAGTTTGTGGTAACCTCTCATAAACATTTCGATTAGAAATACTGGATACTTGCATATCCCTCTCGGTTGGAGGTGCACTCGTGCACTTCCCCTCAGTCACGAGTGTGCAGTGTGCACTCCATACGCGCCCACACCAGTGAGAAGCGTATTCTTCTATGCTGCTGCCAGCAGCGACGCTCAGTTCAGTTCTTTGGTTGAATTAAATTAGCAGCCATGTCTGCGGACGTGGAGCCCTCTTCTTCTGCCCTGCCCAAGACAGACAGCTCCGAACTCGAGCCAATGTGTACATTCTCTAACACTCCAAAGTTTGGTCTCTCTTAGTTTTGTGCAGCCAAAGTTTTGCGTTGGAGAGTCTCGTGGCCCTGCCACCGCTTGGTCCCGCGCCTACATAAATCGATAACAACGGTGGGAAGATAACCAAAAGTGGGAAGTTGGGCGGGGGTTGAGGGAGCCAGTCTCCGGCGTTCCCAACACACGCCTTTAGGAGGAAGAACGCTATAGCGTCATTATACGCTAGACTATAATGTTGCGTACCTAATCTACTTACCTGTTCTTGGCACACGCCTTTACTAGAATTTGGGTGTGGCATCGACGTACTTTTTTGCCGTGCAAGCTATATTCACCTGCTCGAGCAGCTCTCGCCATTCATTAAGAACGACGGTGTGGCATCATGCAACACGATGCCAATTGCATGGGAGTCATTTTTTTCATGGAAATTGAAAACTGCAAACAATCTACCAATGAGTTAACCAGCAGTTCTGCTAAAACAGCAGTACTCTTTAAACTAGCTGAATTAATATGTCCTGGCTATGACCTACTGCTTCATTGTCAGGAGAGCGTGTTGAATGCCAGCTGAAGTTCAAAATTTTCGTCCTGATGAACACCATTTTTACTATACAATTCTTTTTTTTTAGGAAGCGCTTTACCTCGAACTTTTAGGACCGTCTTTTCCGCGCATTTCGCGTTCGACGTAATTAGGAAACTTTAGGGAAACGAGGGTAAGTGCTCCAAAAAGCCAAGCCTCCCTGGTTAAAAGATTATCGTGTGAAGCGACTTCAAAGAATCGAAATCGATTTTTATTCCTTTTTTTCTTGCTTTAGTTCCAAAATGTTCCCTTCTCTATCGCCCAACGCAGAGCGAGCTGGCCTGGTCATTGTACCCACAGTGTTGAACGAGTGGCACCGAGTTCATGTCAAGTTCTGCAGCTCACATCTTGCCTCTGGACGGCAAGAAGAAGGTTGTTGGGCGTCCTCATTATACGCACCTCCAAATGTGCCTCGAGTCTTTTTTGGCGGGTCTTTCTTGGACTTTTGTTTGGACAATTTGTCTGGCTCTTCTGACGGTGCATTTTGTGGATGGCTGCAACTGGCGTGCCTGGCTCGAATTCCTGCGACGCGTGAGGGGCGTTGTTGTGGTGGCAACGGGTTGTGGCTTAAGGTGGAATCATACAATAGTTAGATGAAGGAGTTGTCTATGCTATACGTCCGACAGTTGTTTAACCCTCGTCAACACAAATGTTTGTCAACCAAAAAAGTTAATTAAATGTCAAGTTGTGCAGTAACTGTCACTGCATGCTAATATTGCGTATATCTCTTCAAATTTGGATTAAGTCTGAACTGAGAGGTCCGTTCGCTTTCGTGCTGTCAAAATGGAATCAGCAACGCAATCGGACGCGGAGCTGAGGAAACTCATTCATTAACCCGCTTATAGTACAGATTATGTACACAAATGCCTTGTTGTAGATAACCTGAAAGTTGCCAAACTAAAACGGATTGCCCAAAGCAAACTGTGCACTGCGTAGAATTCTAAATGATGCGTGTTTCCGCTCCGTAGCTGCCTATGCCGCGCCTATAACACCGTCCGCGCTCCAGCTAAGGCCCATTTTCAACATTTTGTGCTCCATACCGTAAGCTGCTCTACGGGCCTATAGCACTGCATGCCTCCCGCCTCTGTCCACAACACTGCAGACTCTAATCAATGCTATGGATCCCTCATGTTGGCTTAGATCTCTTTTATGGAGTGGGCACAAAGCTCCTCAAAGTTTGTTTGTTTACATCGCGCTGAGCTCTCATGTGCAAGTTTTGCGAGACCTGCCGTGCTTTACGTGCTTGAGGTTGTTCAGTTCTGAGTACTTTGGCGCGTTCCAAGCAGTTTAGCGCCTGTTTTCCCGAGTTAGTTCAAAAGTTGTCTCGAGAAACAGCGCACCATCGCAGGAATGTACCGGGATATTCCCAGTGACCTCAAGTAATCGACTGCAGTATACTGCATCGCATCATCTCCCTGTCTGTTAGTCTTACTCCTAATGATCGGTGCTGCAATCGAAATCATTTTTCCCCTAGCAAAGAGACACTTCATTCGGAATTTCAAAGCCGCTCTTTTACGTTTGGTGCTCTTGCTGCTTTATTGCTAAAGACTTACATCACGACTCAATTCTTTACATTACAGGCGTTTGCAAATCATGATATAGAATTGTAGACGGTAGCGGTGCGTTCTTAGTGTAGCGAAGAAATTCTCCATCTAGTGACAAGTTACATTACTGTCCTTTCCTGGTGATTCCTGGAAGCCATACCTCATTGTTAGATCTTGCTCATTTTTTATGCAACTATCGAAAAAATGCAACATGAAATGCTGAGACTGTTTGATGTCCGCGCAGAGGTTTGATTGAGTTTGCGTCAATGCTGACACTTGCGTACATGGCTGCGTACACGTGTGCAGCTAAGTTCTTGCTTCCTAAGGCATTGTATTAAATTCATTTCGAGTTACGGTTATTTCATACGTACTATTAGGTCCTCTGTATGATAGATCAGTTCAAACTTTGGTAAGGCGGTGGTCATCTGCACTTATATAGATGCCTGCCATCATATTTGCTGTCACACCTGCATTGCCGTATGCGATTTTCCATCGTATTCACTCTCATATACCGGCTGTTCTCCACCATAATTACTAACACCAGCACTGCCCCAGCAGTTCTTTAGCATATTTACTGCCTCATACCTGCAATTCTCCACCATACTTCTCATACCAGCACTGCCCCAGCAGCTCTCCAGCATATTTACTTTCCACACCTGTACCATGGACGAGAACCTGTGCCCCACCTTGCTCCAGTTGATCCTTATAGCCCAAACCAGTGGCCCGTTCTCAATATCAAGTTTATCTCGCCTAGCGCGCAGCTGCTTTGCGAGAGCCCCATACCGAGGCGCCCTTTGAAGTGTCAGCAGCAAGCAGGCAAGATTTCAACTCTGCTTTGGCACGAACCTTTTTATGCTCCCTTGAGGGGCGGCCCGATGTATTTGCAGGAAGGTGGTTTCTTTTGTTCTCCTGGCAGTGCATTACCCGAGCAGATATGTTTGTACCATTTCTATATTTGGGCTATCCTTACGAAAATATGCATTGTGTGGATCATGTGGTATATTAGCGGCCTTGTTTCTATTATCTGCGGCATTTTCTGGCTCCCAGATTCGTGGTAAATATTGTTAGAAGAAACAAGCATTTAGAGGTATTGCGATATCAGTTTTCCTATCCAATATCTAGAATGGAGCTTTCTTGGATCGAAAACGTTACTATTACTACCACATGCAGCACTCGTCGCAAGCTATAGTACCTACCGTATGTCAATCCTCGAGATCTCTGTAACAACTCCTGCAGGCGACTGAGCAGAGCATTCTGCTGCGCACGAGTTACCTGCGTCTGTTATAAGATGAGAACTGCTTTGGTTTGTAACGTACGGCAACAATGGCGTGCCCGATTCAAGAGACTTTGAAATTTCGTCAATATCCCTGAAAATGGTTTGTGGGAACAATTGTGTGTTCAATTCAAGAGACCTCTGATTATTCCGTCTGCATAGCACTTAATAAGATTTGAATTTCAACTGTCTGCTCTGGATTTTATTAACTTTTTGTATTCTCCTGTGAAGTTCATTTTTTGGGTTCTGGATATTCATAATAATTTGTGGTTATGCGGAATGTGGGTTCCAGGATTGATCATTTGTATAAGAAGAGAAAGCATACAAATTCTACTGCTTAGCTTACTCTAGTGACCCTTAATAATCACCTTCTGCTGGTACCATCACTTTTTTCTTCTCATGCTTAAGTGTTCACTAATTTGTGCTTTTGTTTACATACATATTGGTGTTTGCACTGCTGCAGTCTTATGATGCATTTTTCAGAAACTCATTTCATGAATTCGATCGCCTTGGGCAAACATTTTATTGTCTCCTGGGAAATGAAATTTAGTCATGTAGGTATAGGAATGCGCTCGGGGACTAATTTACCAATGTAAAATGACACCATAAAACATTTTGTCGCTGTGTACTATCCTACGGGGAAATCTGATGTACTTCATCTTCGTCTTTAAATAATAATTAAGTTATTTGTCATCAGCTGCTGCAATGGAATGAACAGTCCTGCTCTTCCTTGGCAAAACTGTTTATAAAATAAACTGCAGTGAAAACTGAATACCTGCTCTCGATATCACGAACTGAATACCTTCACTCAATATCCATAATTGAATACCTACATGTAATAATGTAATATCAAGAATTTATTACTTCCTCGTAAAAACCTGACTACCTCCACTCTTCGTGAATAACTGAATACTTCCACTGAGGCGCAGTGCATGTAGCCGCGACGCGGGTGCTGCCGACGCTCTTGGCACCATCTTCAAAATTGCGTTCCCTCACGAGATGCTGTAAATCACGTCAGGGTTCGCGATGATCAACTTGCTGACACCTTCGTCGCAGCTGACATTGAGGAAGTTCTGCGTGTTCTGTTTGTTGGACGGAGTAGCGCGGGGGCCAAACTTGTTGGTGCTTTGGCCACCACGTCCGCCTACGGTGGTGGTGCGAAGTAAGTCGCTAAAAATGCGCACTTGAAACCATCTCTTGAAGTGCGAATGGACCATGAGGAGGTTCACAATGGTGCCCACTGCAGTTGCAAAGCCGTCGGGCATTCCACGCGATTGAATATTATTCACTTTTTAAACTAAAAGAAGACTGGTGACCATATTGCACCCAGGAGCTACTTTAGGCTTCTAGGCAGAACTCAGTGCAGTTGCTCGACCGCGTAATTGTGGAACATGTCTCAGTCCGACACTTAGTGCGCCATCATTGTTATGTCTCTTTTTGAAACTTCAGATACTTCAGAACGTCTGGAAATAAGTTACGACGCAATGCTTTAATTAGTTTTTAGAGTGATTTCTTTGGGCGGCTTGATGCCAGCCCGCCGCCTCCGCGCTTATCGAGGCCTCCGATATGCTCCTGAGTATGCTAGCTCAATCCACGCACCTACATAGAAGCGGACCTTTTCACGTCCACATTTTGATTTGGTCTGCTTTAGAAATCTAGGAATTAAGAAACTTTGGAGATATATCGAACTGTAGACATGCTCACTGTGTGCAGGAGTGAGTTTGATTATAGATTTTACTTGAAGTTCAAGTCAGGTTGCATATATATATATATACTCAAAATTCCTCCAGTTACCATGCAACGACTTTGGCTTAAACTTAGAGCATGGTTTGCGTGGTACCTTATTCCTATTAACTACTGCATTTATCATTCAAATGGGATGCCAATCAATAGTAGGGACCGTCAGTACGGGATGATTATTTTGTAGCTCCTTATCAGTTGAGAGAACCTACAGCAATTGTTTACTTGCTAACTGTTCGTGTTTAAATTTTTATATAATACAGTAAACTCTACAAAGCGATATAAATTTTGTATTCGCACAGTTTAACATAAGAGATGTTTGTGATGTTCGATAAGTTCTCTAGTTTTGGAAGGGCTGCATTCGATTGTACTGTATATTTTTGCCGTCATTTTATGGAGCCGCTAGTACTGCTAATAACGCTTAGTAGTGCCCTCAATTGCGTTCCTATGAGTAACCAATGAACGCACTAGGCCGGGCCACATAGTACACTCACACGCACAACTTGATGTGAGGATGTGCAGCTCGCATCTCGTCCCTGTAGACATATATATATATATTTCAAATCGGTACCATCAATACGGCAGCATGAACAACGTGCGAGTTGCGCATCCTCGCATCAACTTGTGCGGACGACCGTATCATGTTGGGGCACATATGCGTTTCAACTTCCAACTGGTTGCTCGGATGTGCAGCTCGAGGACCGTTTCGATACTTACTTAAAATCGGTAGCATAGATACCGTGGCATAAATGACGTCCGGGTCTCGCATCCTTGCATCAAGCTGTCTGTGTAAATGCCTAGTGTGGTCCCGGCATAATATGTACCTATTCATTAATCTAGCCTAGATAGGTACGAGGCGTTGTAGGGTCCAACCTAGGACCTGTACGACTATACTAGCCTGACGAAACACCCCATCTCTGATGCCCAGATTCAGTACTCAGTACTCCAAACTACTCGGTTTTAATACTAAAACTCCCCATATTCTGCCAAGCCAGGCGGCAGCAGCCACTCGCGATGGTGCTGTAAACAACAGCGCTCTGGCTGTGTAAACAACACCTCACGTCTCTGGCAAAACTCCTATCTGTTATAGCACTCTTCTGAAAACAATAGCGTTACGTGCTTTGTCTTTTGTATGTAAGGGCCTGGTATCGTAAACCTAAGTCTTCTCTGCTGCAGCTCCGGCCTAGATATTTCTTGCTTAGTTTATTATCGTATTCTTCTACAGACACTCGCGCGTTTTGTGTGCCTGTCTTGTGGGGCTTTTCTATTTGATATATTGGTGTGAACTGGTATTCACTTTTGGTGCATCGATGTGAGCTGGTATGTACTTATAGCGTGTTGGTATGAGCTAGCCTGTGCTCTTGGTGTGTGGTATGTATGCATCTGAGCTTTGATGTGCCAGCCTTGAGTTGTATTAAGTTTAACATGGCAGGATAATGAACGCTGTGTCATTTGCCGCTTGGCATGAGAGAAGCTTAAACGTAATTTGACGTGTCCGTCTTTATTGTGTGAGCTACGAAAGCCGAAGGCACGCTACGCAACCGCAGTCTCTACTCATGAGCGGATGTGAAGCCCGCACGTCGTCACGCTACCGTATCTACGCTACCGACTTCCGCTGTGCGTATCAGGACGACGTGTAAGCTGGACGGCTGCTCGCTAGTTGAGCATGCGACTCGGCCTAAAGCCTGTCGACTCGTTACAGGGCGTTCGCTCGTCCAATCATCCGAGTGTTTTGTAGCGTCATTGTAAGCACAGCTGCGTGTACGCCACACAGTTGTTAAAATCTTAGCCATCAAATCTGTTTCCTCGGCAAGTTACGGAAATCTATTCAAACTTGGAGTTCAATAAAACTTGAAAAACAGGGCAAATTTTCGCTGTTTTTATGGCACAGCTACTCATTCGAACGAGTGGATAGGTTAACACTTTCAAAAGACTAACGTGTAGACGTGCCTTAACACGCAGGCATCGTGTCGCGCACGCGCACGCAGTGCTCCAGTAACCGTTGCATATACTCTGACGGAGAGATTAGACATATGTCGCTTGTACCTGCCCCATCGTGGCACACAGTGTACATCACCAGCCGCCGGTGTCTGCACCTTACCCTTTAGGAAGACCTGTTGCTCTCAAGTCATTCTCGCCTACTTCCTCTGTATATCAGGGCTGCTCGTATGAGTTACGGCCCATAAGAGTGGCCTGAAAGGATGTGGCTTCGCAGGGGAGGTTTAACTTTATTTCGGGGAAGATATGCAAAGGAGCTTGACGGTTCTATCGTACATGTTTCTCTGTTTTTGTCTATTCAACGTATAGTCGATCCTCCTATATTTTTTACTCAAAGGAGAAATAGGCTAATTGCATGCTTTATACCGGCACTTTACATGCTGCTATAAGAAGGTGTATATGTATGTAAAGCGACATTGCGTTAGGGCCATGCACTGCTCTGTTTTTGCGTATTTGCTAACTTGACAAAGCGTCATTGTTATTGATTTCCACACTTTTGACACGTCATTAGGGAACAGCCGAGTCTCGCTGCTGTTGCTCCTTTGGTAGACTTCTTAACCACTGTCTTGTTTGCCTCTGATTTATGAGCAACAAACTCTTTTTCGCTTATGGAAGTTGTGTCTCCGTGTGGGGCCTCCGTACATCTTTTATGAAGCAGGACCTTAGTTACTGAAACTTGGTGACAGCTTGCCGTGGAGTTGCGTGCTCTGTTCCAGTCTGGTGTCCCAGCAATGGTACACTCGAGTCTCTACGTAACAGCTCATTGTGAGGATTTCGAAACGTCTCCATTCTGCAATGCAGGAATCGATATCGATGTCCATCAAACGCGTCTAATATCTGCGACTCGTCGCTTGAAAGGTGTACTGGAAAATTCAGTTGCTGCTGTCATTCTATTTTATAGAATGTGCATGCTATGTGCACTATACTTGAGAGCTTTGTGTACGTAATTCCGGCACCCCACTATACAAGCGTACGCTTAACTTATGAACAGACTTTCAGCTCGCATGGCGACCCGATTTCACAGTGAAAGTCAGTATCTAAGATACCCCTGGAAAGTACTCAAGTTGAGCGACGTGTCAGTTCAACATCAGCTAATAAGTTCAGCAGGCGGTTGTATGGAGTAGCCCCGGCATAATGAAGAGCGTAATGAAGTCCGTGCCATTAGGTCGGGCTGCAATTGGTCATCACACACACGCTTCAATAGCGGCTGTTGACACATACACGCGATCATTACCACCGGATGTCCCATGCGCTCTGCCATCTAAACCAAAGTCAACACCTCTGTGGTCGTTAAGTCTGTAAGTATAGCTTGCAGGCCCCGCATATTATATTCAGTAGCATTTTCCTATGTAAATTGTAGCTCATCTTCTGTAAAGTTTTGAGCTTAACTACTTGAGCAGGTGTATAATAACTTGCTTACGCCCTAGAGTTCAGTTCATAACACCGCGGTTAAATGCGCATCATGACCCAACTCTGCACCGCCACACGCCGCTAATGTGATGCTAATACCTGCGAGGCAGCAGCGCTCTACACCCGCTGGTGTTCATGGCAGGAAAAGATTACTTTTTTTAAATTAGCAAGCAACGTTGTGAGGATGAGTCATTAGCGGCGGGGCGCGGGGGCGCGCAGACCCCTCACTGTGTCGTGTCCCCTCGGCAGCAATATTGGCCGCCTTGGTGATCTTGCGCTGCTGCTTTTCTTCGTCTTTCCTTTCGGCCGCCTCCGCAGTGGCTATGGGCTGTCGCCTGTTCCTTCTGTAGTTCGTCTGCATGGGCCTCTCCTGCGGCCGTTCATTGCCTCTCTTCGGTTCGATTTTTCGTTGCTCTTCGTCTCTGCTTCGCTTGCTGCCCCTGTTACGCTCGGCTCTGCCCATTCTCTCATCCATGAATGCATTGATTTTTCATGTTGTCCTCATTTCTGGCAATTCATCGTCTTTCTGCAAGGCATCGTTTTTCTTCGTCTCTGCTTCGCTTGTTCAGCGTTGTTGCCATCATTACTGGCCATTCATTATTTCTCCAAATTCAGCTCATCGTTGCTGTCGTCTCTGCTCCTCTTATTGCCTCTGCTATGCTCATTTCTCGCTATCTATCGCCCTGCTGCAATTCATGGCGCTATAGTTCGTATCCACATCGCTTGCTCTGCCACGGGCTGTGTAGGATCTCGCCTCTGCTCTGTGTCATCTGTTAGACAATCAACTTCGCAGGAACATTGATGCCTCATCATTTGCTTCTGCTTTTTTCCTACGTCTTTGCGTTTCATCAAAGCCTTTACCATCCATAGGTGTGTCTTTCTTACATATATTGTTCCTTACAGCGGTAGATGCCATCGCCCGTGTTTGTACGTTGCAAGCGTCCGCCAATAAACACCTTGTTCAGCAGACGTCTTAATATTACTTCTCTAAACTATGGAACCTGAACGTCCTGTATTCCAGTCAATACTTTGAGTCTTAATCTTGCTTCTCCCTATTAGATTATTGTTATTAATGTGAGATTGCCTCCAGTTATTAATGATAGTAGACGAAAGGTGATTGACGATAAGCGGGGATAATATTCTTCTTGTACAGGAAGGGAACAATATGAGTGCGAGTCTCTTCCTGAATGCGGGGACTCATTCTTGGTTGGCTATCACAGTTGCCACCGTAGAATTAGCTGTTCACTCACTCGAAATTCACTTTAGTGGAGGGAAACTCATCCTTCGGTACTCGTTACTTAACAAGCTATTTAATTCTTAAGCTGCACTCGAATGAAATCGATTTGGCTACGAGCGACTCGAAGCTCCAAACCTGTGCAGAAATCCCTAGCTCGCCCTCGGATATTAGCAAGCATAACTAAGGGAACAATTACCAGAAGACGGAGCTCCTCAGCAGTCGAGCATACGACATCTTGAGCAGGAACCTGATCCTGGCTGCTGTGAAAATCATTGGTAGACCCCAACTCTCAACTCATTTTGTGGCAATCTAAGTTTTCGAGTGAAGTTTGATGAGGTTCGAACCCTAATGTGAGCGCAAGTCCTATAGAGCTCATCACAGCGTCATTTTTCCGTGTCATTTATGGATTGTCTGTTATCTCTGATAGACATGATGATGATGAAGAAACCATTACATGGCGATATTTATTGGCTGCTGTTAATTTGTAACTTCCTAAATATTTATCTTCAGTGACAGACAACTTTTTATTGTGGCCCATGTGCGGCACAAGTTGCTATAGTTGACCCATCTAGTGAATTCTTGATTTGATTTCGCTATAATTTAGTCGTCTATCTTTAATCAATAGCTGTCAGTTTTTAGTAGAATGACCGCTTACCTTTATTGACGGTATATGTACGCTTGGATCACGTCTTGAGTGCACCCAAGAATTAAAACTTAAGCGCTGAAGGTCTATATTTGCTTTAATGACTCACGAGAGAGGACGGATGAGTCCTCTGTCTTGAAATGCAAGGGGTGCGGAGTCGGAGTCTGTATATTTTGGGATTCAGGAGTCGGAAACGGAAGCTGGCCAAACCGAGGAGTCGGACTCTCTCCATCCGACTCTACAACCCTAGTTGACCAGAACGAAAACAGTATGGTTTATCTGCATATCCATTCGGGGTAGGCAGATGAGCTGCCTTCTACGCGCACACGACTCAAGCACAATGGCGCAGCTCATCCTGTGCTGCTAGTATGTAGCTGCTGTGACTTAGTGGCTCGAGTGTCGGCGTGGTGCGCTGAGGGTCCCCGGTTCGAGTTCCTGACTCGAGTCTTAGCACACATTTATATTATATATATCAGCCCAGCAAATTCTGTAGCTGTTCACGGTTCTAGCACTACATTGTCCTTTGTTCTCATGTGCACTGAAACTGACAAAACACACCCACGTGCGCCCGCAGCACTGTTATAATTAGCTAATACGTAGACTACCTATTTACTCTGTCTTCATGTCTTCTGATCCTCAGAAATAAACGATCTTCTGTCTTATTAGGATAGTTTTCCTTATATAAAAGTTGTATACGTCCTCGCCTCTGCGCCTGAAGCTATCGGACCCGCGGCTGCTCCGGATCTCGCTGCCTTTTTCTGCTTCCTTTTCTTCGTCTTCTTTCCTAGGGATAAAATTTGCGGGGCCGCCGGCGCGCGTCACATTTACGGGGCAAAACTTCGTCACAGCGCGGCGGCGTATTGGCCGCATTGCAAAGTTGCGTCCTCATTTGCTGAATTTGCATTTCTGCGACTTGCTGCTATTGCCGCGGGAAGCTGCCGTGCTTTCTGATCCACTGAAATTACGACTGCGATAAAATATATTTAGTCAGTGCTCTCGAATTCACTGAAATTACGGTTCCATAACTTTTTCATCCGACTTTAACTCGACGATGTTTTCTATATGAATCGGATATACTGTGATGGCAACTAATCAAATATATTGAATGCGCTGAGATTCACTGAAATCACGATAACAATGCTTTCATACGGCTTTGGTTGTTTAGATTTTATGTTATTTTATTTGTAAATACATACCAACACGAAGTTTTGAATTGCAAGTATCATAGGATGATACACGGACTAGTGTCTATACCAACAATATATTGCTCCAACTTCCACCCTCAGTTCATTCTCTGGATGACCCACGGATCTATATTAAATTGGGAGTTAATAGTAATTGTAACAATCACAGATCGATAGGCATGCGGTTAACTTCGTAAGATATAGTCACTGGACGCTTGAGTTGCTGTCTTGAATTTTTAAACCTTGTGTCATCCACCTCACTGTAGGTACGTAAGTATATGAAGATCCTCTGACCGCGTCACCTGGGCCATTGATTCTTCAACGGTTGTAGCTCTAGTTCGCCTAATATTGTTTCATTAATTTGTTTTCACCATTTCTCAACGATTATTTATTGCTCTCCATTGCAAATAATCGACGTTCGACTTTGCTCAGGAAGCATTGTTCAGTATAGTTTAATAATAATTGTTCATCATTGCTCGATGAACATATTTTCCATTTTGGTCAATATTTAAGTTGTTCAGCTTTGTTCGGTTACCATTTCACCAAAATCTTGAAATTTCATGATACGTATTGGCTAAATATTGTCGCCTTGTTCGACTGGAATGATTTAACTCAATTAATTTGCTCGTTTGATGAACATTCCTTGAAATCTTTTCCTTTTTTATGATTGAGCACAAAAATAATTCATCCACAGTTCTTGTTCCATCATTCGCTTAAAGTTTTAATTTTACCCGTCACATTCGATGCAGGAATTTCCAGGTACATTTTATTGTTGCCGTATCATTTCACAGCCTATTCTTACATTCTTCAATGAAATACTGTTTTTTGCTGTCGATATTTTAGCACAGAGTGTATGTACTAAATTACCAACAAATTTAATTTGTTACTGCCCTGTCGCATTCGCAGCCTGAGGAGTGTCTGAGGAGGATCTGGCCCTGAGAGGGCATGTAGCGACTATACTGTACAGACATACTTAATTTGTTACACTACAGTCGGCAGTCGTTGCTGCACGAGTACAAGTATTTAAGGCTATGGCCGTGAAATATTCGGTAGGGCAGCATGTGCTCGGTTTCGTGCTCTTCAACAGGGTATAGACGTCGTGCGAGCGCGTCTGTGTTGGTAGAGCGCCAGTACACCGTCGCTCCTCTGCCACGGGTACGTGTATACCTCTGCTGCTCTCCATGGCAAGCTGCGCTCATGTGTCTCTCTGCTCCCCGCAATTTATGGTATAACACAGCACATGCTTTATTACAGGGGTTAGATACATCGGGCTAGCTCAATATATCACGGGGTATAATTTTTAAAAGTTTTAATTCACTACAAAATATATCGTGCCATGGTGCGTCTGCAAGTAGAGGTTGCTGCTATTTTTGTCCTTTAGGAGACTAATTATTAAGGTGCATTCTAATGTTAACGCCTTACCTTTGCAATGAAGTACATGAAATATTCATATCAGTTCAGCACTTTAAAATCACAAAAGTATTCTGCAAGGTCAGGGCGCCATCACTTATTACGCGAAAAATTGATGGATAAGTGCGTCTTACCTTGCCTGACGGCACTTTTCTTGAGAGCCTTCGAACGAGGTCCAGGTGACGTTGCTCACAGCACCTCGCGCGTGTAGAATCACGATGCTGGTTTTCTTCTTTTAAGCCGCAGCTTGGGCCCAGGGGGGGAGCACCAGCAAATTATTTAAATTATTATCCAGCAATATTAGGGTGCAGACTAGAGTTTTAAAAACAATGTTTACTTAAAAAGCAACGTTTCGGCTCTTCGGCCATCACTATAGTCTTCGCCCTAATATTTATTCTTAAACTGTATGCAGCAATACTTACAATCTAACTTCATCAGTTATCCAGCGTATTTTTATTCTATACCTTTCACAACGGTGACATTTTGAATGCGTCGCGGTATTTTGTTAAACAGCCCTGCTCCCCACTCAGTGAAACTAATAGAATATTTGTCGCCACTGCTGTGCCACCATCGCTGCTTGAGATGCGTACCTTGTAAGTCCTTCCAGCCCTTTCTAAGTGTCTGGCAACAATCCGTTCATTCACTTTTAGAGCAGCAATACGTTCTAGAAAATTCCGATCATATTGATTGTGGAGCGTTCGAATCATTGCTGTATTGAATGCAAATGCAGACATCTAAGTTGTTTGCGATATTCGTAATCTTTCATGCCTCGAATTTTAGCATTGAACGATCTTTGAGTAGCTTCAACTTGTAGCTTTTTCTCATACTCGGCATCTAAGATGGAGCACAATACTCCGGCCTCGGCATTATTGTTTCTATTGAGTGAGCATCACCTCTACTTCGCATGACAAGAAAGTTCGTAAAACCCATCCTCTCCGTTTCTTTCTCGAGGTGATAACCTTAGCTGCATGTTTTTCAAAGGTAGCATCGACTCGCATTCTCACGCCAAGGTGCCTTAACACTGTCGTTCAATTTCATGCATATAACTATAGCGGTATACTCAAGGAGTACGTGTATTTTCGTATAGTAGCAGTTCGAATTTCGTTATATTAAAAGGTACGTTATTCTTTACCGATCAATGGCAGATACTTTGGTGTTTCGTCAGCAAATGACGACGGAACTGTATAGTTGCATCCGTGCCCCATGTCATTAATCATGAGAAAAAGCAAAAGCCCAAGTAGGTACCTTGTGGTATTTCACGTACTGAGTATCGACTGTCTTGAAGATACTTTGTTGTTGACGATTACACTTCGAGTTCACTTTGTCATACGGGACAACAGTGACACTTCCAAGTGCAACTACTTGCATATAGCCAGAGGAGGCTCGTGCCATGCCGGGGCCACACTTTACTATGACACACTCAACCTTTGAACGGACGGTCATATCGCCCCGGTTACACGATCGAACTTCGGTATCCAAGATTCCCTTTGAAAGTACTTAAATTGAATAACGTGTGGGCTGAGTGTCCACTAATAAGTTGATGCATGAGCTTGTCTGGTGTTACCCTGCATTAGAAACGTAAACCTACAGTAACTGATATTTACGACTTCATAGCATGATTGGGAAGCATAAATGTGTGAGGGATATTGCGTCAGGGACATTCTGGCGCACTAGAGCAACAGCTGCTCGTCACATCTGTTGCATGCTCTAGCGCCACCAAACACCTGTTCGGCTGGACGGCGGTGCGAGTGCCACTGGTGCTGTCCTATAAAAAAGGCTCACATGCTTTGCCTGCCCCCTGTGCGCGAGATACTGCTGGTGGCATCTGCCCAGTCTTGTGAGTCGTGCACAGCAGTCCTCAGCCTTCACTGGGTGGGTGACTTCTACTCATATGTTCGCGTTACTCCGTACTTAGTTTGTGAGTTTAAATCGATTTAACGATATTTAACGCACTCTAACCCTATGTAGGGGCACTACTATTGCTACTATGCCTACAACAAACAAATAAAGGCTCGTTGTGTACTTTAATCGGTTAAACTGACTGCAATCTTAGCTTAAATTGTTGAGGCATTTTTATTTCGTGCGTTCTTTTGACTTTTCGCTTCTAACGAGGAAGTTGAGGGGCCGGGCGGACATCCAGAAGTTGCAAGCCAGTCTCGCCCGTTTCGTCTCATTAGCTCCCCCGGGCTAACCCCTCCCCCGCTGCTTACTGAGGCCTTTAATTTCTATTGACTAGCCCGGAAGATCCCAAACTGCGGCGTACCATCAAATCTGTTGTATACTTGGCTCCAAATCGGACAGAGCACCGAAACGTGTTGTAAAAATTTAGTAACAGGCGCTTTAAATTTACCCTCTGATGCGTAATTTCTCTCGGAAGTTTAAAATAGGTTCTTATTATACCTAATGTCCAGAGAATTCCCATCCATCTCACTTCGCCACCCTGACTTTTCTCCAGCTTGACTTATTGCCTCTTTAAACCATCTGCAAAAAGTTCTTCTCCGTCTTATGCTAAGTTCCCCCTAACCCGAATGAAAGACTTGCAACTTGTGAGAGAAAGCCGCAGTTTTTTTTTTAGTCTTTGGCAAGTTGAACTTAATTGCTTTTTGTATATATTTTGATATTTAAAGTGCTATTTTGGTACTGCAATGTTTTATTTTAAAATAATGTAATAGCTGTAATACGCATAGTAAAGAAGAAATTACGTTTCAAATGTAAAGTCATACTTTGAAGTACTTTTTCTTATCAAGTGCAGGTTCATACGTGATACGTGGCAGTTATGCTTGAAGACTGCATGCACGTTTTGTTTATTACTTCATAGTGTGACTTTTCTTTCACCCTTTAACGATCCGATAGGCATTATTTTTCGATAGATTCAAGAGCACGTGTCAAAAACATGACCAAATGGTTGAAGATGACTCGTTAGAGTCATCGGCGTCGCTACTCTTTGTTACACGACAAACAAGCTTCACCTGCAGCACCGCATGACCTCCGACGACAGCAGATTAAGGAAGGAACAGTTTTACCTTAACAAATTTTGTCGGCGCCGCGCAGAAGCTAAATTACGGTTTTAGCTTCTAGGACGGCCCTGGTTTTTGATGGGTACCTATTCATGATACCTTGTATACCCAACTAAGTCTCCAGCACCCTCTCACATCAGGCAATGGATGCATGGCTACCGTCACACGATGGCGGTTGTACGTGTGGCCTGTGTGGGTAATGATACCAAAGTTCCGCAGCTGAGGCGTGTTGCGGTCATGACCCTACTTGGGCCACCGTAACTCGAAAACCGTTCGCCGTTACTCAACGTGAAGTAAAGAAGGTTACTTTATATGAAAGTAGTAATACCGAATGCGACACGCTTTTGAGCGCTGGGTAACGCTGGTGCCGCACGAGTAACCCTAGCAGTCTGTTTTCCACTCGCCGCTGAAATGATAATATGTACTTTAGAACTAAATATAGCAACCTCAGCTAGTTCTTTTGGATCTCAAACTGAAATATTTTTAGATATGTCGGTTGTTGACTACGGCATGGTTTTTTTGCGAGACAGTATTTTGCTTGTGACTGTGATATCGATCGCAGGGGTTTCCCTGTGCTACACCGTCGATGATATTCTGCCTTCTATCGCGCTGCTAGCGCCCACACGCATTCCGACCTCGTCAGTTCGCCCTACTCCGCTGCACCGTTTGCTCAGAGGCTGTCAGCCACCAGTGCTGCATGCTGTCTTCACGCTGCCGTAGCTTCTGCGCCTGATCTAAACGCTATATCATTTTACCATATGATTTAAACATTAATATGCATACAACTTTTCTAGTACCTAGCTGCCGTGACTCGTCATAATAATAACTATGTATAAATAAGCCAAACGCGTGCTTTGTGGCGAAGTTGTCTTCGTGAACCCTACCACTATATAGTTGCCAACGTGAACAGATTCGTGTCCACGTGACAACCACAAACGTATAGTTGTGGCCACGGAAAGTCGTACGTGGTTGTGTTTACAAGCACAAGTCGAAACTTGTTAGTCATCGCGCTAGTGGGACTAGGGTATGACGTCACATCTCTATATTTACGTAGTAAGGTAGTTTATTTGAAGTAAAATTGATATTATATGTTTTAAAAGGTATTGTTTATGGTCGTGGGTTATCGTAGGCTGAGTTTAGTTTAAAGCAAAGCAACGTGATTAAAGACTGCGATCGTTCGTAAAGCGGAGTAGTGATTTGTTTGTTGGCAAGGGCTCTCCTTGTCTTGCTTGTCGTAAGAGGGCGCTGAATACCGTCTCATATCCATGTCGCCGCTCTGTTTGCTGACACACATAGGCTATATATCTGTGCAACAACAACTTTGTTAGTGAATACGAAATCGTGGTTGGTCAAGGAAACACACTTCAGATTTCACTGAGTTTCACGATTTGTGCTTTCTCAGTTTATACGAGCGCCGCGTTAATGTTCCTTGAAATGCGTTCTCGTCATAAAGAAGGTTCATTTTGTGGTTCCCTGGCTTGTTTATTTTAAGCCGTGTACACATTTTGCAGTTCCTTGACTTGTTTACGTGGTCTTGTACACGCGTTTTGCAGCTCATATGTCGTTTTACATCATGCCGTTAGACCGTTCATTGGAACGTGCACCATAAAAGTGTAGCTACCGTGTCTCTTGCATGGGCAGCACATTTCTTCCTTGGTAGCTACAAGTGCATCGTGCCGTGCCTGTAGTGTGCGGTATGCCGTGCACGGTTGTCGTAAATCCAAATATCGGGCGCGCCAGATGCCGGTATGCAATTTACCCTGCGCACCTCACCCGCATTTCTTCATCCCTCTGCTGCAACTCCTCGCATAACCTAAGTGACAATGCGTCCGCTCCCTCCCTACCGTGAAGAGCAATAGTCAAAAAAAGTTTAATCACATGAGAGATGGCAGAGCGCTGTTATATGCCGCTCTGCCGTACAGGCTCCTTCGCTTTGCCAACTTTGTCGAGGGCGCCGCCGCACGCGTTGTGACAATTTCGTAACGCTGGGCTGCCGCTCGACCCGCACCATGCAGATAGCATCAGATATGTTTGTTTGTCTGTCTGTTACTCAGGTTATTTATGGCGTTCCCTGATGTACATAGGTATAATGTGTGCTTTATAGCTTTCATATACATGCTCTGCACATTTGTGAACGTTAAAAGTAATGTGATTCTTAGAGCGAGAAGTGATTTTAAATCAAGTACTAATTGATTATTTAAAAGTTTTATATAGTATAGCTTTTTATCTCCGATTCGTACTGAGTTGGAACCGGATGTTTTTGGTCTTAAAAACGTCGATAAACACTCTTGTTTTGCGCGTCAGAATTGTTTGCTGTCGTATATGGACGTACACTGACTACTCAGTTTATGACATAGGTACTTAGTGAAACTGCCTTGTAACTATATATTCATAAAAGTTATAGAACGTTATCTCCTGTATTGTTATTATTATTATTAAAACTTCACGCCTGAGCTCCCACGGACGGGTATACAACCCAAATGAAGCATCTTGCAACACCGGGAAGCCCAAAACGCTGCTAAAGGAAATCCAGTAAAAAACAATTCACAGCTGACTTAAACGCCTGCAAACCAATACGACCAAAGTAATATTCTTGGAAATGCTTGGACTGCCCGTAGCTGGTTCTTTATTCAACTGCATATCAAGTTATGAAACTCCTTACTAAATTAGCTTTTCAATATTTTACCTTTTCTGTATTAAGCAAGGTGCCAGGACAGGGTAAGTAAGATAGTTAGATATGTTTGGATCAGTTGAAAGACTTTCGTCACATTCCACATGAGTGAGGATGTGTCCCGCCAGTATGGTTCATTTAGCCTCCCCTGTCAAGGGACGTCGGATGTCGCCTCTGCGACAGCCAGTCCGTCATGTTGGTGTCGGTGTCGCGTGCTGCAGATGTAGGTATGGCTATCCTTCTTCTGGAATGTTGCTAACGATTGTCTTTTTTTCTTCTTTTCCAGAAACATGAAATCGACACTACCAACTGTAAGAAGCTCGTCGCCTACGTCCAGGTAAGCACTTGTTCTTTCTCGCTTTTTGATATAAGAGAGACTGCAGATCACTGGATTGCATTACGGTTGGTGTTGTAGCATCATTCTAAAGTTCGCCTGTAGCATTCCACCACTAGAGAATGCTGTACAGTGTCGTTTTCCACCATGTAGTAAAATCATTTCTAATCTGATGTTTATTATCACACAATGGGAGAGTACTACTGCATTTTTGCATCATGTATTCTGGACTCCTTGGAGTCGCCCGCTGCGATCGAGATAATAAATTGCCATTAACGTAAATTTGTTCAACACTTTTATCTTCAGCGGGCATTCATGACTTATAATCGGGTTTCGAAGTTTTGTTACAAAAAAGTAAGTTAGAGAAACAACCAAAAAATAAACTATTTTTGAGCGACTGTGTCAAACGAAATCGGTGGCGAACAACCACTGATACTCGGTTCAAAGTAGCGAATCATACGCTGAAGCTTGAAGTCCGGACAAGTTAAAACTGGTCGCATTGGATTCTCTCTGCTGAAGGGGGCGAAAGCGAAGAGGCCTCCGTAGAACGACGCGACATTCAGAGATATCGTGAGTTCAGCAGTACCTACCGTGTAGCTAGACGTCTCGTCTGCTACGAGCGCTCAAGCTAATAAGCTTGCAGAGCACGCCTATACCGGGTTGCCTTTGCTGAACCCGGCGTGGTAATTGTCACCCCCGCTCGCCCCTCTGGCTGCTGCAGGTTGTCTGATGAATTTACTGATTTTCACCCAAGAATGAAGTGAGTGAGATTGTAGTATGTATATATCTAGACGTAGATGTATGTTGGCGTGTATCTTTTTCCATCCATAAACTACCAGAAGGAATTGAGCTATCATCACAATGTCTTACAGGCAATTCGGTGGGTTGGCTTAGATGTGAAAATGCCGAAACTGCTGACTCAGCACTTGCGACCCTCAACTTTCATCACGCGTGATGGTCTTACGCCCCACGAAGCTTTCATATGTATTGTGTGTTCATTGATTGACTCATTGATTCATCATAGTTCGCTCTGTTGAGGGGCAAGAGCCGGCACAATTTCGATGTGTCCGTGAGGAGGGACTCCGTGACCTCTCGACTGTGATGGAAATGCAGCTGTGAGTGTCGACAAGGACTCCACTGTCTATACTCTGGGTCATGTTAATTAGTGATCATTCGTGAACAGCTGCTAATGCAACATCTCTACAGCCACTCGTTAGTCAAGCTACAGGCATTTGAATCATTTTCATGTATTTTACACATATGATTATTTAGTACCCAACCGAATTTTTTGGCATTTTTTGGCTTTTTCGTGGTTTTAGCTCTTCATGGGACAGCGAAACGAGGATGGGTGATCACGTGCAGCCATTATTATTGGACTGAGTCCAAGTGGCCGGTTGTGGTGTAAGGAGTTCGCTGCAGCAATCTGACGATGAGAGCAGGTATAGATATTTTTTCTCTCTCAAGTGGCTTGTATTATTAAGGCGCCAGTGAAGGGGCCTCGGCGTAAGATTAGGGAAGCAAAAATTGTAAAAAGTTGACACATCAGGTCGGCCCATGTGGCCCTGAATATGAAAAAATCATCGAAGAAAGCTTGTTACTAGATCTTGATGTAGGTTCGGCAACACTGTTATTATTATTTTCAAATTTCATACCAGGATGTTAAGGGACAGATAATTGAACCCAAGTGAAGTTCTTATATGAACCCCACGACGCCCAAAATGCTGCTGAGAGGAAACCCTCAAAAAGTCATTCAAAATTGACTTGAACGCTTGCAGTCCCAAACAGTCGAAAGTAACTTGACAAGGAATTCCATACCATGCAGTTCTGGGTACAGAACATCTAATGCCGAGATCACACCATGCAATCGCACGCACAGCTTGATGCACGAACGTTCAGCTCGCACGATCATCCAAATTACACCGTCACAGTGAAACTCGGTATCCAAGATATTTCTAGAACGTACCAGGTATAAACGATAATTTGTAATTGTTTTTAAATCATATAATTATTTTCTAGTGAAGTTGTAACTTTTTATGTTTAAAATTTAGCCTTTTAAGTTTATGAATCAACGGTTATTTACCGTTTAACCCCATCTGCTCCAAGGTGAGACAAAATTATACCGTCCTACCGTTTTTCGTTGACAGTTCTACTCTCAGTGATTTTTAGCGCCCAAACTTCCGTGCCTTTTCCTAATGTATCATGACTATCAACAAAATTCTATTATACTCGCACATTATAGCCAAAAATCTAGATAAATATAAGTATTTCGGAAAACTAGATGATGAAATTTTCGTGACCGCGCCCTTCCCGACCTAAATCATTCAGCATTATATATAGTAGCAGCGATGCATTGTTAGTCGTCCACTAGCAAGCAGAACTGAACTGCGTACTGTGGCGCACACACACACTTCTCACCGGTTGATTGGGGTACAATTGTAGATTTCTTCTACAAAAAGAACTTGTGAAATGATTACTAAAAGAGAGCAACAAGGCTAGAAATGAAAAATAGAAGCGATAATACGTTCAGCTCATTGAACGTAAAGATCATGATCTAAAGTCACAACATGCTGTTGGGAGTAGAAGCAGAAGCATTGACAGCAGCACTGGCGCAGCTATATGTAGAAGTAAGTCGCCGCCATAGATGAAGTGTATTGGAAGTTCTAATCCAGTGCATTGCAGATTACCTGAAATACTGTATATCAGAAAGAAGAGCAGGCTTAATCGAAGTCTGACCCATTCTAACTGTTCTCTGCCATGGTGCAGTTCTCCGTGCAGTGCTACTGTGCAGTTATCTGCAGCTTCTGTGGTTACTGTTAAAGTATGACAGTTTGAAATTTTCGTTTTCACCGGTTTCCAGAAAGTGATAGAAAATTTTGCTATTAGAGTGAGTAGTTCTGTCCTGTTCTAAACGAAATTCCCTTATGTTGAGACGTCTTGACTGTCATTTGCTTCCTTTTAGTATGGCAACTGCTGCAGATGTGCTGTGGAGCATTCACCCACCCTGTACTGTCCACAGATATTTTCTTATATTCGACTATACTTGACATTAAAACTACTCTTAGACATTATTTTTTTAATTAAATAGGTGAAAGAATAGTTGAATAAATGACTTTGAGATCCTGAACAACAAAACTTGGATATTGATGAAGCTTTAAGCATTTTAATGGGCGGTACAAATTTGTCTCGCCTTGGCGCTCAAGCGGCTGAAAAAAAATTGGTAACGGATAGGGTTAAGGGCAGGGAATTTAATTGTAGATATGTAATTACAGAATTGTACAGCGCCATGGTAACTAGCTGTGCATCAGAGATATTAGGCTGCATTTTTACTCTGCATGATAGGTGGAACAAATGGATTCGAGGCAATTACTCTAGAATTTCTTCGATTTCTCCCCTCGTCGATAGCCATTTTTTTTTCGTCAACGAAGAAACGCACAACTCCACGGTCCTTTAGGAAATTAAATGACTCCTCGATTTTCGAATAGGCTGTTTGGATGTTTCGGCTCCTTCTGCCGTAAGACTTCATTTTCAGATCGATTCTGACAGCTCTGGATGTGGTCATCCTGCTAACATTGCGGCTTTTTGCCAATGATGCTATGGACTTTGATGCATTGGCCGTGACTAATCTTTTTAAGCCGATAAGAAAGCAAAGAGTGCGTTTTAAGTTTCTTCTTGGACTATGATGATTCCTCCATACCTTGTGACCTTAATAATCCTTGATGCACTGTTACTAGCGCAGTACAATTCGGTAACTACCTACATTTCTACAATTGAAATCGTTGCCTTTAGCCATTTTAAACGGATAATAACTGTTGATTTGCAAACTTAAAATAAGGTACAAAGTTTTTCATTTCATACAGAAAGCGTCCCAGACTGCACTTAAAAAACATTAGAATTCAAAACCTGAGGCAATTTATCGTTTACGGCGGGACTTGCAAGTTGAACAACGTTTGAGCTGAACGGCTGCTCGAAAGTTGAACGTGCGCTTGTAAGTGTGACCCCGGTTCAAGAGTCGGCTCCGAGTCGCTCTCAGCTTCAGACTGATGAAGAAATTCATATCTTGCTGGCCTGGGCGCGGCCCGTCAGTCCACGATTTATTTGGGCTCAACCCGTTCTGTATCGTTTTTTTGAAAGCTATGCCGCCAGTACCGCTGCCCCATTTGTTGTGGGCTTCATGGCATGCGGCCCTTTCAATTATCATAATGATATCAGTTTGCCTAAGGTCACAGCCCCGCAAGTTCCCACTATTTTTTTAACTAGTTACAAGTTTTAACTAATTACCATGCAAGAAGGCCGCAGTTCTAGGCTCCAATGTATTTTGCCTCCGTAGGCCGATGCTACGCTGGCAGCGGGCGTCTAAAGAAGTTTGCATGGCGGGCAGTACTGGATGTAATTACTACCATAGTACTGTGACCAGCTCTGCTGTTGTACCAATGAACATTTCCTGAAAGTATATTGAGGACTTTCTTTAAAAAAATTCGATTTTCACCATTGACAAAGAACCACTTAAGCTGTTCTATTGTATATGACTAATAATAGTCCAAAGTTAAAATTAAAGTCCATATCATTTTCTGAACAAAATATAAATCGTTCATTTTGAGAACATCATCGAAGCTGCCAAGTTGTTAATCCTTCGGCCTTAGCGCCGGTATCGTTTGGTCAGCATCACTGATTGATTATCGGTACCGACTTGTTGCTTCTCTTTATGAAAATTTTAGTTATCATTCAACAATATTTGAACTGTGTATACTCTCTCTTCAAAATTGATATATATTTGTGCTATTATCAATGACGACTATTTTCTCTGACCAAATAAATATGAGCTCTTGAAGCAGCGGAGTTTCTGCAATTAAATTTGTAGTCAAACTAAAAGACAAGCCGCTCTTCACATCTAGTGCACTAAATAGCACCAGCCTGAGTGATGTCATCGATGTGAAATTACAGCGCTTCAAAGTACAGTCCAGCAGCTAGTGAACTATCATCAAGAATATTGCATTCAACAGACCTTTAATGACAAAACGTTGATCAGAGCTGAAGGAAGAGACGGGAGTAGAAATCTCCTTGAGGATGAGCCAAAGCCGGTGCAGCTAGAGACGGCCGATAGAGCGGTGCGAATTATGGCAGTGGCAGAACCAGTTGGTGGTGTGGGTGACCTCTGCCGCCGACTCTTGAAGGAGATTCGGTACCGGGTGCACCTGAGCTGAATTTTATGTGTCGCTGTCATCACTTGTGCACCTGTACCTAACTATGCAACTAAAAGTATTTCCCATCTGAACGCTATACCAAAGTCTCTGTTGTTGTGCACATGTATTGATTATTCGAAACGTTGTCAGCTTATGACTTACATAATGGCATACGCGTAGTAATTCATTGAAGTGATTATGAGTTATATTCCCAGTGCATATATATGGGCAGGGTTCATGTATAGAGCTGTTGTGCAGCCCTCTGCACTTAATTTAAATGAAAAATGAAAGTTTTCTTGTTACTTAATAGTGCCTTCACAGTTGCCGAAAATATCATGCATCAGATATTTTCATTCCCTACGCACCCCTGGAGTTATGCAGAAGGGAAGCTCGCATCTTACCGTGTGCTTAACTTGGATAAATACATTGGGGGTCCGCAAAGATTCGAACTCGGGGACTGGAGCATGGGAGGCGCGACCGCTAGGCTAACACTGTATATTTATACGCTATGCAGATATATATTTACGATTTTTGCGTTATTTCCCAGTACTGTAGTAATACAGTCCCTTGAAAATCGTTTCCTATAATTATATCGATGTGCGGCCCTTAATACAAAATTGCTAGGACTTTTTCACTCAACGAAACTCGTTTCCTGCTGCAAGTTCATTTCGGTTTATCCTAAGGGCACAATTGGAAGGTTTTCTTCTCAGCACTTGGAGCAGATTTTTTACGTGAGCAGCAGCCGTGTGGCTGTCGTCTGTGCTCCAAATCTCTGGAGACTACGGGTGACGGGTCGGCCCGAGCGCTGTTTTGTGGGCCGTGGGACCGCAGGACGTGCAGTGCTCGCAATCTCTATGCTAATGCACGCCCGTCACTGACGTCTTTCTTGTTCCTCTGCAGCCCTGCTCACTCTGCTCTCTCTCGCCTGTTCTCATTTATTCGGGGGATTTTATAAAACGAATCGTTTCTCACGAGTATAAAAGGCGGCACAGAGCTGTTCTAGGCATTCATTTACGCAGTACCGTAAAGTGAGGTTACTTTATCCGCTTTGGGGAACTTGTTGGAGTCGTTTTTTTTTTTTCAATTTGTATAAAGTGGACGGTTGCACCGTTACCATTGAAGTAGCATACTTCGTACTGCTGGAGTAACTCCCTCAACTTCTCGATTTTTTTACAATTGAAAAAGAAGACTGCACAAAGTTGCCCCATGGTGGAGAAAGTAATCTCACGTTCTGATATTTCATTCATCTTCCTCGCCGCTGTTTCTCTGTGGTTCCCAACGTACTTTACGTTTGACACTCTTAAAAAACTTGTAATATGTCCTTGCAACTTTTACAAAGTTATGAACTTATTTGATGACAAAAAATGAACTTCATAGTAAAGTTTGTGCAACAAACTTTTTTCAGTTATGCTTTGCATGACGTGGACATAACCCAATATGTCGCCCCTCTTAAAACATCTCGCGCCCACAGGGGGTGCGGACAACCAGGTTGGGAAGCCCTCGGCAGTCTAAATAAAATATTTTGTTTTTGCCCTTGACATTCGAATTTGCTCGTCTCGCTGAGTTTAGTTTATCGGATTTTTCTTTTGTGAACTGAATTTTTCCTCCTTTTTTAATCTATCATTTTTTTGTTCATGGAAGGGGATTGATAAAAAGAAAAGGACGCTGTGGTTCAGTAATTAGAAGAGTTTGTTTACCTAGTCACTTTCATATACCTATAAGCTGTGCCCTCCGTTTTCGATATTTTTTTCCGTCTGGTTTTGTCGTGAATGCTAATCTTAAAACCTCAGCCTTCGAATCTGTTCGCAGCTGATCGTGAATTGTTAAGGGCTCTGTTCCGACGCAAATTGCGTTTCGTATCTGTTTTTTTTTTCTAACTGTTCCTTTGTGTGACCTGTCGTGTCCTCTGCTGCCTTCCTTGTGTGGGCCGAGCGAGGGCCCATTGTCCTGCTCGCTGTCCCAGTCCCTTTGATCTTCGGGTGGCCGGCCGAAGATAGCTACAACTCGATACGTCGGCTCTGTTTTGCTAACTTAAAGCCTGCTAAGTGGATCTATTACGCTTCCGTGCATGCACTTACGGAGCTGGGCGTCGCCCTATGGCTGCAGTTCCCGATAGGATGTCTAGTTTCCTCACCTCTGCAGCAATTTTAATTTGTGGTGTAAGTGTTGCGACCTGCAGTGCTGACCCTTTTTGTTATACGCTTTGCGGGAACGGCCTTGCCATCCGCTTCCATTATTGCAGCCATGAAATAATTTCATTTCAGCCGGGTAGCAAGGCCGCAAGTTTCCAGCATATATATATATATTTTTTTTTTTGAGGGGGGAGTTAAGTGTGAACAGAGTTGCAGATTCGGAATCCGATATTTACGGGCTAGGAGTCGAAGTCGGGCAGTCGCTCATCCCATGAGTCGAAGTCGGTGAAATAGGCCCGTTGAAGAAGAGAGTGGGAGTCAGACATTTTTGGAGTCCATGGAGTTGGGCTTTGTCCAACTCTGCCCCGTGGCTGACAGGCGCGCTTGTCATGACAGTTTGCACCTGTTGACGGCCGGGAACCTCTGGCCGCAAATGGACGTCGTGCAGCCTTGAGGGTCGCGCCCAGCTCTGCGCGGTACTGATGCCGCAGTTGGGCATTTGCCTTAGCGCAATTCAGGATCGTTTTCGTTGTGCTCTGATCGTGAATATCATATTCGTAATGCGAACAAATCCCTGTAAGTGTCTCTTTTGTTGAGGAGCTGTCAGGTCTTCGGCTCCACCGATATGCTCAGTGATTTTTGCTTCTTCACTTCTTATATTTCTGTGCTTAGACAATAGTCTCGTGCCGGCAAAAGAAATTTATGCGGTGCAGGCGAACAACATTTATACAGTGCACGTAACATAATTTAGTACGTACTGTGCAGGAGAACGAAATATAGTATAGTCGACACGAACAAAATTGAGCGCGGCGCAGCTGAACGAACGAAGGAAGGTAGCGTTGAAGATACTTTTTGTCTTTAGGAAGAAGATAGCTTGTACACGATAGCGTGTTAGTAGGATGCTTATCGTTTAAAGCGATCCGGTAACAGTGGTATCTATATACCTCTCTCTTTCTGCGACCTCTGCTCCGAGCTGTTCTTTCCTTCGTATGCCCTGTGGCCCGCCGTCTTCAGCCGGTCTGCGCGGCCCGCCCGCTGTTGCGCTGAAATATTAAGTGCGCACCTCATATTTCATGTTTTGTGTGCACACCGGACAATGCGCCCTCTCTTTGTTTACTCCTGGAGCCACTGCAAACAAGGATGGATTTTAATGCTGGAAATCGCCCGATTCGTGCATCAGTGGCCACACGTCCGTCTGATGTCAATGTGCACTTTTATTTGAGAAGAATTCCGGCGATATGAGCTTTGCAAGTTATTGTTGAGTTAAGGATTTCCTCTGTCTCTTTAGTTGTTGGGTCGTCTTTAGAGTTTGCGGAATGGGAAAAGTTTTTCCAGTTCTTCGTACATTATTTAGCTACTGTTTAGAATTGCTTCAAACCTTCAAGCTACCTACAATAACTTGCCACTCCGCACGCTTTACCTCTCAACGGCACTAGTATTGTGCGGATGTTTTTTTTTGAGCAGTTTTACGAGCACAACTAGAGAATTTTCATCGAAAATATTCTTATGGAAGCGTTCAAGTTTTTTTTCTTGTACGTTTCTTCATTCCACCCTGGCTGGTTCTTTTTAACCCTGTTTCCTTATGAGAACAATAAATGATTTATTATTATTATTTCGCAGCACAGCTGTGAGCGTGTCAGTGGGGCGGTACACAGACAGCGATTTGTAGTTTGACGTTAGCGCTGCGAACGCGAACTTTCTTCAGTGTGCTAAAGTTTTGTTAATATTACAGGGCGACATCAACAAGATGGATCAGAAGGCTGTGTTCCTGACGGTGCACGATCTTGGCTGTAACCGTAAGTGATTGTGTTTTCTTCGTAGACTTAAGACTAATCGTTGCTAACTACTGTAGTCAAGTTCCACCCAATCAGTGAATGCTGCCTAATTTTCAGTTCACGTAAAGAACGCTTTAGTTTATGAATATTATTTATGACTTAGTATCTTTATTCTTTCTTGGTGTTTCCATTTGTTTAACTAGCGAGCTTTTCTCAAGTTGGTTGTGTACAGCAAGTCGGTTGTTGCGTCATGTGAGACTCGTGGACAACGATTCTTTTCTTTTGACGAGTTGCTAAACTCGTAGATTATTTAGATTTATAATCACTGTCTCGCCATTACTCTGGATATTGTTTATAAAACAGCAACGGTAGTTGAGAAATCGGACGTAAAAATCCATCCGAGTAATTTAAATATTTTTACCGTTAGCATGGAGGGCATTTCTAAAACATTAAAGGTAGCACACCCGCCCCTGCACTTTGCACACCGAGAATAATAAGTGCGGCACTTGGCTGGGATGTAGCTGAAGGGCATAAAATTCAATAGAGTCCCAATATTTGGCTGGTCCCTTAGGGCTGCTGCTGCCGTCGCTCCCTCACTGCCACCCTCCCAAGTTTGCTGTTGTGATTCTGCCGCCGCACGCGGCATGTGGCAAGAATTCTGCCGGCAGAATTTAGAATCGCTGAGCGCAACGCGTGGCTGGAATAGACAAGAGCGTCTTAACGACTCGCTTCTCTTTATTCGCTAAGGTTACTTTGGACTTCCACACGTACACGAATGATTGCGCAAGTGTCTGTGTGTTTGACGCCCGTATTGCTTTTTTGGCTTAATGATCGCTCTTATTGCCACACTACGATCTTCCTGGCGGCTGCTTATGTCAGCCTTAACCTTGCAAATGCCAAATACAACGTCGGTGTCTCGAAGGAATAGCATTGCATGTGGAACGCTCGTCCTTACCTGCCGGGTTAATAAATGTCTGGCTGTGCTCATCCCAGGCCTAGCGTCCGTAGGATGGGCATAGTGTGTACGGTGCACGGAGTTTACGATAAGTGTTGCAAGTTGCAGAATCAAAATGTTGCGTCCGTTTCTACAAACTGGCTATACCCTGAAAATTTCTCGTTCCGATAGGTATGTCTTTGCCGTTCGTACACGTGTTTTCATCGCATTGGGTCAAACTGCTGTATAATGGGATGAGCATTTGACATTTTAGGAGCTTACAACTATCAACTTTCCTCTGTTGTGCGCATATTTGTAATATGGATAAGCTATTTACCGTACAAGGCATGTCAGAAGCGTAACCAACACACCGCGTATTATTAACTGAGTAGCGCACACCGCGACAGACACGTCGAGTTTGCAACTGTCGCTGGCAGAAGTGATGTTTTCGATTTCCTTCATTAATTCCGTACAAAATCTTTCTCTTGTGCGCTCCGACGTACCAGTCGATTGCGCAGATCAATAGTAACGACTTCTATAAGATATTGCGCCTGTTTACAATAATTCTGGATGTTGCCCACATTGGCATATATATGCTTCAAAACTGACCGAACGCAACGTCACAGATTCAAATTCTGTTTAACAGTCACTTTACCGTGGGAATTTCCGCTTTCATTTCTTATATACCTACAGTAGCTATGTTGTGAAATGCTTTTCAAATAAGATATATGAACGTTCTAGCCTGTGCAATGTGTGCATGGCGACGCATGCAATGAAGCCCTCCTCTATGCTCTCAGACACAATTGCATAATGCAGCGCCAAGTAATATTCTTATCTCAATGGGAATCTATTTGGCCGTCTGCACGAAAAATGACAATAATTCAATGAGATTAGTCTTCCTTTGAAGCTCCGCTGGGAACTGCA
>LQNS02278094.1:6214328-6238874 GCA_001587735.2 Parhyale hawaiensis | reverse complement strand
TCTGCAGCCATATGAAAGTCCCATTCATAGTCTGCAGCCATATTGCTTGCTTAGAGAGCAGCGCTAACCTCACACCAAGCTTGCACAATGTGAACTGTCAAAATTGTCACTGCACTGCAGACACGAACACGCGCACCGCGCGTACACGTCACCATCACTTACCATCACCGAGAATGTCCAGGGTTCAGACTAGTGCCACCGGGCGCTGCTGCACTCGCCCGTCGGCGGCACGTACTGTATTTGCTCCCGTGTCACGCAGGTGCTGCGGCCCCTGTGGCGTCAGGTCCCCTTGTGTCATGTGCTGCGTCAGAAGTCTTAGTTTTAAAGGCATAATCGATTGGCGCTGTTACGTCGAGATAACCATATTTTGTGAGATTTAACGAGTCCGCAGCTCCACTCATGTACGTGTACTACGACGCTTCGGATCTACATAGTTGTCGGGGCGTAGCATCTCAAACCGATTAGCTATATACTCTTGAGACGGCTAAAAAGTGAATTGTAATCCGCGTGTTTGAATTTACAGCCGGCGCTAGGGCTCCCAGTTTGTGTTTAAGCCCGGGAACTGAATGCAAAGCAGCGGAACCGACGCTCGTAGCTGAAGTTCCGAACAAGTTAATGCTAATAAGATTAGCGCGTATCGATGATACCTAAAAGATCTACCAGCATGTCCTCAGTCGCTTGGTGTGATGTCTGCACTTCCTATTCTTATTATCTCGCATTTCAAACTAGACGAAGCATGCGCGTTCTTTGCTTGTTGGCACAAATTGGGATCAGCATAAGATCAGAGCTCTGCATAGCGACCTCCCGCACACCCAGTACTATGCACGCGGGTAAGATCATTTAACCGGTTTGCTCCTGAAACTTTGTTCATGCAAGAATGCATTTTCCTGTGTTCACTAAAAAGTACTTTCTATCGTTTATATGTAGTATTTAACTAAAGCTGCAAGCATTTCAGCCTGGCCCTTGAAAGTGCTGCTGAACTTTTGGGAGAAAGAAACAGTGCTTTTGTTTTGAGAACCAAGAAGCGATGATGGTTCCTACAGTTACCGTCTGTACCAAAAGGGTTAAACTAATTGCCTGCCCGCACTCAGTCTCCCCTCTTTGCGTATTTGCTCTTGGAGTCCGAGGGCTGCCAGCACGACTGGGGGCAACGCTGACAGGGCGCGGCCTCGCCCGTACAACAAGAGGTCGAGGCTTTGGGAAGTGACCGGCGTAAACATTGACATCAATGACGCATGTGCTCTTTCCTGGCCTTCTGTGTCGCCCCTTCACAGTACCGACAGTATGTTGTTCCATGGCTGTTATGCTGTTAACATGGCTTCCCTCAGGGCCAGGACTGTAGAACAATAGGATATGCTTGGGAGCAGTGAGTTGGAGCCAGACACCTGTCTGTCCTAAGAGTCGGACTTAAAAAGAATGGTATTATTCAGTTTTGTTAAGGGATTGCAACGGAGATTTTAATGCAACGATTCAGAGGCGGTCAATGTTAGGTCTCAGGAATGGGCCATGGGGAGGAGTCCGACTCCTCAACCATGTTCAGGGCTCTGGGAGTAGTTAGCAAATGATGCTGCAAAATCTCAAAAGTCAAAGTCTCGTCCGTCGTTAACCTTTTTCCAACTAAAACAAGCTCAGTGATGAGCATAACTTGTTTCCTAATAATCCCTCATATATGCGCTGATTTCAGTGGGTGAACAGCATTTTCCCAACGATCTGGACTGTCTGCTGGAGTTTGCTGCGATAGAAATCCCGTGCTACCGTTGATAATTAAACTTGAATGGTATTTGAAGCTATCGCCTGTAGTAAGCGAGTTAGTATTGTACGCCAGGCCATCAGTTGTGGACACACTGGCCTCGTTAATGAGTTGAACTTCCCGGGCAATCAGTTGGCATTGCAGGAAATTTATTTTGACACTCCATCAGTCAGTTGGACGCTCCAGTAAGTCAGTTGGACAGTGGGCACACCTGAAAACCATTGAAAACGTCGAGGAAGTCAGTTGATGGACACAGACACACAAAACAATCAGTGGGACACTTCAGTGAGTCAGTTAGAATATACGAAATGTTTATCTGTGATCGATAACGCATTTATTTTTGCTTTAGCTACATCGCGAGCAATGAGTTTGACGACCTCCGCTCTCTCCATCAAGCTTTGACTGTTTTGTTTACAAAACACGCGGTCACGTCATCGACTTGAGCAAAAGTGTGTTCGTTCGATCAACGCTTGTCCTGCCCAAATTCTAAAATGAAACAGGTTTATCGAGTAACTATCTCTTTGTTGTTCTCAAACGATGAAGCCCTAATGTCTTACAGAAAGTAATTCTTCTTACATCATGCATTTAATAACTTCTGCGCTGGTGCTAATGTACTGGCCAGCTGGTAATTTTCTCCCATATTAGCTTTACGACTGGATACCTCAAGGTGCTGCGCCCTTAATATGTTAAGTGCAGCATCCAGATGAGGTAATAAATGAATTTTCTTCCCTTCAACCAACACGAAGGCACCTTTGTCGCATTCATATCAGGTGTGGATGACGGCACGGATTTTTACCTAATTCTGTGTTTTTAGATGGCAACACCGATTTTAAATGGCATCACCGATTTTAAATGGCAATATTTATTTTGGATTGCAACACTGATGCTGTTCACGTCGCAGCTCAACAACAAATAACGCCGGTGAGGTCCGTGGCGAGACTTCATGAGAGTGACGTTAGTATGGCCGGCCCAGCAATGGAGCAAGTTACAAATCTTATTTGATTAATCCGGTGATCCCAGTTCCAGTGAGTCTGTACCGCCGCCATGACCGACACATCTTATGAAAGCTGCCTCTGTCATGGACGCTTTTGCATATTAGTTTTGTAAGCCTTGTGGATGCGCTTTCTCTAATTCCAGTTTCGAACCCTGAAAACCACCATCAATTTTGCGGAACCCACTCACATTTTTCATAATTTGAAGACCGACAGAAAATTCTCAGATAGTTCTCTGTTTCTACGATATTTTTCTTCCATTTTTTAGAACGTCCGCAGAAGCGAACTATCCCAAGGTCACGAGCTGCCTTGTTGGCCACTATTGTCCGCTGCGGCGTGTAGTGCGGGAGATCCTCCTGGCCATCTCTTGGCTATTTAAGGACATCGCGTTCGGCCAAATGCTCTGTGGCCGAGCGCAAAGAAGCCATAATAGCTTCTAATGACTGCGCCAACCTCTCCAGTTCCATGCCGAGCTGTTGACTCAGTCACTTCGAGCGGAGGCCACTCGACTCTTCCTATCGACAAGTTGGCGAGAGCTGTTCGAGGGGCGACCTCTCTCTGTCATCTTTGTGACGTCCTATATGCCCGGTCCGACTGCTCGCTCGGTCGAGAGAAACTTCTGTTGTTTTTCTAGGGCCGCAACTTTTGTTTACTAGTTGCAGACAAAGGGGTGCGCCTCTTTCACTGAGGAATATCAAAGGCTCGAATGTTACGCTAGCTACTGTGCCGTGAGGATTGATGAGTACAGTTAATGTTGCCACCAACTTGATGATAGAATGAAAAAAATAAAATTGATACTGCATTGGATTAGCGGATGACATTGTATTTAGCACATTGTAGTTGTGTGCGTAACTCAGACGGTATCGAATATTGCGGTTTTTTTACTTATTCATACGTTCGTACTTTTGCCATGCGTTGCTGGAAAGAACTCTGCGCTGATTAGGGATTCTGTGCTGCTTTGTACAAAAAGAAAACGCCTTTTATTAACCTGTCGTATCTTCTGCTTAAGGCAACTGTCGCATTATCACTCTTTATTTCGTGTCGCGAAAGTTCTCCTTTATACACCACGTTCTGTAGTTCTGCGCCGATTACGTTAGTATTTCTGTCTATTGACGTGTTCTTTCGTAACTCCAAAAGTCGTGCCTTCTGATGCAATTTTGCTGCCTTAGAAATAGTAAGTTTTGTTCTTTCCGAAAATTGATATTTGTGATTTTGTTGCAAGTGCAAAGTTATTGTGCAGCACCGTTTCAGGTCTACATTTCCTTGAAGTCAATATTTTGCCTAAATTTATTGTGGCAGATGTCGGCACAAAAGTTGAGCTACATACAAAGTAATCGCTAGTTAATGTATCCAAGGAAACACTTAGGTCGTGATGATAGAAGACGACAGTTTTGTTTTTGTTCTAGATGTGCCACTTGTAGCTAGATCCCAGTCCCGGAAATTAAGTTCCCGGATAGTTACTTGTTATATTAATTGTGTACATACCATATTTAATACGAAAGGCTCTCTTCTTTTACTCCTCACAAGCGACTGTTTGGTTGAAAACCTGCAGCATTTTGGTTATAGTTACTTGAAAGTTGAAACTTCTCTCAGTGTATACTTTGTACCGCACCACCCCGCTTCTACTTTTTCGAAAGTTATTACTTTCAAGAATTATCATTATAAGTTATTCCGTCGAAAGCAACACTGCTATGCTACACCTTTCAGCTCTGCATTTTATAAAAATCGCAACTCGTCACTAAGCATGCAGCAAGATATTGCGTGTTCTTGATTCGATTTAATTCTTTTCAGGAAGCCTTTCCCGACGATGCAGCAGATCGGCGAAGACCTGCCCGCTGTATTGGACAAGATTGGCGTGAAGATCGCCATCGGCCTCGGTGAGGGCGCTGGCGCTAACATCCTCGCCCGTTTCGCCATGGCTGCCCCTGACCGCTGCATGGGACTCATCCTCATCCACTGCACTGCTTCTTCTGCTGGAGTCATGGAGCATTTCAAGGATAAGGTTCGTTTGTCCTTATATGCAATATGCCCTCACTCATATGGATATTTGAAGTTCGAGAACTTGTTGGGTTCTGACTGATGTGGAGAGCGTCAGAAGCCATACCAGCTGTTAGTCGTTACGTGCGCCGTGGAGATAACTCTGTTGGCTTCCCCATTAGTCTCAAATGACGCTTCCAGGGATAGTAACGCAGGCTTATGTCTGGATATATCCCTACGGCCGCGTGTAATAGTCGTATCTGTGTCTTATTGATGCCTAATATATCATTGGTATTTCACACATTTTGTTTCTGTTGAGTAAGAAACAGAAAAATTTAACACAGCAATGTGAAATGACTTACAAGGTCACCGAACTCCGAAGACACGTTACGGTATAAATGTACGTAGTAAGGTTCGTGAAGGCAACAAACGAAGGGCACCGTTTCCACTTGTAGTTTGTTGTTGGGTACCTGACCTCCAAGAGGGTGGACCGCAAGGAGGAAAGAGGTTGAGACGTTTCGGGCCTGCAGCCGAGTGCTGCAGGCCCCGGTCCACGTTACCCCTTGGGGCCGGGGGGGGCGCCTCAGCCACTGTTTCCGCTGTGCTCTTTTAGTGCTGAGGAAGGGCAGAGCTGGGCACGTGCGGCCACCAGCTGCGGGGCTAACAAAGGTCCTAAGGTCTGCGGGCACCGGCATTGCAAGTACCCTAGCAGATGGGACCGCAATTATTCGCCTTTGGAAAGGGGTAATAATTGAGTTGTTTAAGGCTTTGTTTCCTCTATCAAGGTGATCTCACAGAAGAAGAAAGAAACTGCACTTACTATATGCTGATAGAAAGATGGAACCGATGTACGAGAGTGTTCCCACACAGGATCAACTCGCATGGCAACAGCGAGTCTGGAAAGAAAAGGGGGAAAGACGGAAGGGATAATACTAAACAACTTATATGCATACGTATAGCTCCGATCTTCTATTCATCAACTGCTATCTCCATTCTCAGAAACACAACTCTGATTTTAATTTTCGCTAATGATGGGTCTGGATGCTAGCAACTTATTTAGCTATAAACAACACAAACTTGTGCTTTCATATAATTAGCCTTGCTGTTCATCACTCGAACGCCGTTAAAGCAACCAGAAAAGTTACTTGAATACATATATATATTCATTTAATTTGCCTGTACTCTTTCATAAGTAGCAAGAGCACGAGAATTATATAGGCCTATGTATATATGTTTTTTCTTCATGCCAAGTGTACACTGCATGACTAAATGTCCTTTTTGTGTCCGTGCAGTTCATCAGCTGGAAGCTGTCGAGTGGAGTCCCCTCATCCGCCGAGCAGTACCTCATCATCCACAAATTCGGCAACGTGAGTGACCTGTTGCTATATTTGGTTCAAGACTTGGCTGTCCCTATGATTTATTGATGTTGTCCCGTATCTGTGACTTTTTAACTGTGGCATTTCAAGCTATTTTGCCTTAAGCCTTAATTTTGTTCAGAAACTGTCATGTATGTCTTCTCAAAGATTCTCTTGTAGCTTAATTCTTGTGGATTATTGTTGTTTTACGTGTTAATCGCCAAGAGAATGCATTTTCTTTTATCTCATTTGGTCAGGTTGTAAATAGGCTACAAATGTGTACCTTCTTACAAATGTTGAATGCGTTCTTTCTTTTCACATTCCCGCTATGTCGTCATCTCGATCGTCTCAACGTGACCTCTCCTTGCCTGATTCCCTTACATCGGTACCCATCCCTTCCCTCAACCTTCATCATAACGCCTCTTGCCTGCTTCCCTTACATCGGTACCCATCCCTTCCCTCAACCTTCATCATAACTACCTCTTGCCTGCTTCTCTTACATCGGTACCCATCCCTTCCCTCAACCTTCATCATAACGCCTCTTGCCTGCTTCCCTTACATCGGTACCCATCCCTTCCCTCAACCTTCATCATAACGACCTCTTGCCTGCTTCTCTTACATCGGTACCCATCCCTTCCCTCAACCTTCATCAACGACCTCTTGCCTGCTTCCCTTACATCGGTGCCCATCCCTTCCCTCAACCTTCATCATAACGCCTCTTGCCTGCTTCTCTTACATCGGTACCCATCCCTTCCCTCAACCTTCATCAACGACCTCTTGCCTGCTTCCCTTACATTGGTGCCCATCCCTTCCCTCAACCTTCATCATAACGCCTCTTGCCTGCTTCTCTTACATCGGTACCCATACCTTCCCTCAACCTTCATCATAACGCCTCTTGCCTGATTCCCTTACATCGGTGCCCATCCCTTCCCTCAACCTTCCACATAACAATTTTTTGCCTGCTTCTCTTCCCTTGGTACTTATCCATTTCCTCCACCTTCCTCACAACTACCTCTTGCCTGGTTCTCTTACATCGATATCCATCCCTTCCATCCACCTACTTCGTAACTACCTCGTCCCTGCTTCTCACACGTCCCGCGCTTCTCACTCCTTCTATCACTCCCTTGCTTTGGTGCTAATCTTCGCTCCTTCTTTGTCTTCTGTCCTGAGTCATACTTCTTTTCTACCTTCTCTCTTGCATTGGTTCTCTTTTCATTGCCGCTTTTCCCTTATGCTCACCTATGGTCGACATCTTTCTCTTGCCTTCTACTCTGCGCTAACTGCCCATGCTCTACATCTACCACCCATTTGCGGCATCGCCATTATGATCCTCCTGAGCGCTTTTTATCCCGGATCAATCCCTGCCATTTTTATCCTAATTTGTATCCGTTTGTTTCAGTATAATTTCACGTCAATCACTTTTTCTTTTACTTCATTTTCAATGAATATAATTCTTTTTTCTTTCTCGCTGTCAAGTTTTCATTACAATGTTTCATTTTAATTTGAAGACATTTTCCCTATTCTCCATTTTTCCGTGTTCCTGTCTTTGTGCGTGCTCTCTTTTCTAATATCCTTACGGCACCTCCTATTGCTGGTTTGCTTTCGGTTCATTTTCTGCTTTTCATGTATGACCTTTCATACTACCATCGCTGTTTTTTTTTTCACGACTATATTATGCGATCGTAAGACGTGTTGCACCTGATACCTACTCCTCTGCGCATCATCTAATAATTTGTAATCTTCGTCTCTGCTAGTTTATATTGATTTTCTTTCTTTTCGTTTCGTCAACCCTTTGCTCCTTGATATCACCCTAATTCTTTCTCTTCATCTCTTCTGTTCTCCTCTGGATTTCCTGGCGGCCTCTGTTCCACGGGGCGGTCGCTCCACGTACGGAAATTCATCTCAGCACTTTTTTTTCCTCTTGCCGGCAATATCAATTTCCCACCGAGCTCACTGGATGGATGGCGTATACCTACTCACGCTTACCCTCACTCCCTCACATCACTCCCACTCCACCAAATCTCTGTTCTGGATTCTTCTACTCTACATCTACATTACCGCTGCTCAACTCTGATCATTTCTCAGCGCTTCTGTTATTTTGCTGTCCGTTCTTTTCTTGGGTTCACTTCGTCCCTTCTGTAATTCCCATCACCTCTATTTTGCTCACTTGGTATGCGTGTGTCCATTTTGCCATCACGCGTCTCGCTGCCCCATCTGATCTTCTTAAAGTAACCACCACACTTCTGTGATGTATTCAATAAATGTTTTTCCAACTGCGTTCTGATAGCTCCGTTTGATGTGATGCCATCCACGCAAATAATGTTGCCGTCTCTTGGATTTTGCTGCCAAATCTTGCGAGTTTTCCTTGACACGGGCCTACTTTTGGAGTTATTATCGGCCGTGTTTTGTACATTGAACATTTATTTGAACTCGAGCTAATTGCGTTTTCTGCTCAATTTTTTCCTAACAAGCTCAATTTTTGCAACTGTTCTTATATATAATTCACAATGTGCTGGTTTGATAATCCTTTTAACATCGCTCTTAATTTTTCAAATGCTTAACCGTACGAAAGTTTGGTTATTTACATTTAATACTCTGCCGGCTGCACCTTAAGAGTTTCTGTACTGCGCTTCTTTTCAATGATTTCACTCATACATCTGTTGTGCGGATACGGCTCTGGGAGACCCTTGCGTACGTTGCCGTAGCTGCGTGCGTTACCGGCACCATCTTCCCTCATCACTTCTTTTGTCTTACCACTGCTGTGTACGATTAACACGTCTCTTGGTGTCTTCTCCAACTCACCGTACCTTTTCATTGTGTCACGTTGATGTCATCTCTTTGTCATCCTTAACCACTACCGCTCCGTTTCTCTTCGCGATCCACAAGCTATAATTACTGTATAAGATTAATTTGATGTCTATTTCTGAAACTTGTCCGTCATCTGTTCTTCAACTTATTTCCCCTATATATACTGTTCTACAATCGTTGGTTCCTCTCCCCTACATTAAACTTAATCATTTGCATTTCCTTTGCGGCTGATCGTATACTTGGTCGCACATTGGTCATTACGCGATGCCGTGTTTCACCCATATATCTTTCCTGTCACTGTGTTTTGTGTATGATGAAAGTGCTCTCATGTCTTGTGTCGCCAATCTCTGTATTGCTGTATCCCGCTGTCATCTCTATCGTAACTACTTCGCTATTTTCATTCCCACGTCCCTGTTTTTACGGAAAGTTCTGCTGATCTTACCCCTTCTTTTCCTACACGTCGCTTTGGTTCTACACCTAGAGTCACCTTGCTTCTATGGGTCTTCTTTCTCTCCTGTATCTCTTCTCTTGGTTATGATTTTTTTCTTCTTTCCTCTTCTGCGTGTTTATATAATCTTCTAATGTTCTCTAATTCTTTCCACAATTCTTCGTTCTATCGAAATTATCTCGCGCCCTTGTTCACCCCTTCGCTGATATAACTTCGTGCTCCTGTTCCCTCTCTCCCGATGTATTTTCGTCACGGATATCATCTCTCACTCTTAGTCTCTCCTCTGTTCTTTACCTGCATCCTGTCATATACCCCCACACCATATTCTCCCGACCTAACCCTATCCTCGATCTCACACCTTCTGCGTACATGGTGCCGCCTGCAGCGTCTCGTCGAGGTACAGTGGCCTGACTAGTGTGGCCTCCCACTAGCTAGTTACTCTGTCGCTGTAGTAGCGCAGCCTCCATATACTCTTGCTGCATAGACTCGCTTTTTGTTCCTTTAGTTAGTACGCTCACGTAGACATTCGAAACACTTTTATTTACTAACTCCATGGTACCGTTATGTCTTCAAACGTCCAACTTATTATGGGCTGTTCCTACCATTTACTGGATCAGCATAAGCACTGCCATCTGAGACCGTGTGCGTGCGTATATACATAGCTGCTTCTGTAGCTACTGCTATCAATAACAATAACATCAGATTGTTAAACTTGTGAGTATTTTCATGCCTCTAACGGCTTCTGTAGAGATAGTTATCGCACTGCAATACGAACCAAGCCGACACTGTGGTTCTAACTTTCTTTCATTCATTGCACGATTATATTATATGATTAATTTCACGTTGGCCTCCTTCACGTATTTATCAGCGTTTTCTAAGCTTTTCTCTTGATCCGCGGGAGAAGTTTTTCCTACGCTGGTTGTGTATTGCAACATCTAGGTACTCATGAACTTCAGTTTGTGCATTGTGTGAATAGATTTCGATGAACGTATTTGAGATACAGGAAATGGTTTGGTAGACAGCTTTGACTAGTACCGAGTCGCACGATTGCTACCTATCAACTGATGTAAATGCGCTGTATGCGATATGTTAATACGTCGCGTATCTTTGTTGCCTCCTGCCAAACATTCCTTGTTATTGCTCGCACAGTTCACTTGCTCCGGTAAAACTTCTTCTTTTGAGTTAAGTAGTGTGAGATAATTATCAAGTAGCTATATTTCAAAACGCTGTGATGATGTGAACGGAACAAAATGAAACAAAGTGGCAAGAATTAACGACAAAGCACGTACTTCTAACTTATGTAAAATAGCTTCTATTTAAGCTTTCTTCCGTTTCAATATGTGCTAGCATTCGCGTGGCATTTACCTGTTAATGGCTAATAGAAGCCAATTAACACGAATGTAGGTAGTAATCACCGTAGATTTTTCAACAGCCTTCGTGCTGAACGTGAACAGAGACTTGTGTTTTGCTTTTAACTGTTGGGTGCGAGTTTAGATATTTTTGACCAAGCTCATAATGCTCCCTGCTGTATAATGTGTACGGCAGTTTTCCGTAAATTTGTGCTCTGCAAAGATGTGCATGTGCTCTGTTGGTACCGCCAGTTGACAAGAAAATGTCGATGGGAACTTTAGTTTTCTTGACACAAGCAGCGGTTCGTTGCTAATCAAGGATTTCTTTACTTTATATACTTATCTTCATGTCGAGGTCATTTTAAACTGGAGTAAACACGAGTAAAACTCATCGCATACCTAATGCCAGTATTTCCTGAGTGGTTTATGCTAAGCGCATCACATACATCCTTCTCGTGCCAATGGAAATTTGATGGGAGGTAATCCAACTTATTTTCGATGCCGCCCTTACAGACATCAGATAAATGCCTGTGATTTTCCGATGTATTCCGCCATGCACGATACGTAAATAAAGATCTGTAAGTTTCACTGTGTCTGTAATACAGGAAAATTAAGCATCAAAGGACTTGACATTCTAGATGAGTTCTAATCTTTTACCGAAATCGTTCTATCAGTTGATTTACGAATATGCGAACAGAAGAGCCTTGTAAGCTCTCGAACAAATGATAAGTAAATGTGTGTCATAACTACCGTAGAGTTTTACGCCCTGACCCATAAAAGTTCTTCTTATCCCAATTTAGAGTTTATTTTTGGGTTCAGTAAATATATGACTGCGGAGTGCCATTAATTTCATCCACACTGCAATGGCGCATACATCATTTGAGCAAGTGCTGAGAAAACGTAGTAACTAGCAATATCTTACTGGCTTACGATATGGAAGCAAAATACTCGCAGTCGGAAGTAAGTTTTCCCGTTCACCCTTAAAATTGCGTACAGCGAACATTATTTTTAATGTAGGTATTCTGCGCGGTCGACTTGTCCGGAAGTGCATACAAGAACTTTAGCTTCATCACTTTGAATCTTGATACAGGTGCTAGAAGCAGCCCGATCATGTTCTGCCTGTTGAAATCTCCATTTTAGGGAGTAAAACTAAGTTATTGAGAGTCTCGCAGGTAATCAGTTACAAGGGTCAACGTCTAAAACTTACATCAACAAGGCCAAGCCTGGGCACCTCTCTGAAGTTTGGGACAAGTCGAGCCTCAAAGGCTTAATTTCTTTGCCCAGTCGAACGCGCCCATAAGCTGGCCGATCGTGATAATGGAGTCTTGGACACGCAACTCCCTGCAACAGAAAGTGGGAAGTGTGTAGTCCCTTGCCTGCCGGGCTGTTGCACAACACACAGACACACACACACACTGTTGCCGTGCAGATTGACAACTGAAGGTAGAGCGGCCAGTCTCCGGCAGCCTGGCATTTAACGCAAAGATGTGCTCAGCTCCAACTGAGTCATAGCACAAGTTCACTCGAACCAATCATTTGGCTTTTCCATCTCCATATTCCGATCGACTGCACTCTAATGCATGGCAGCCCGTTCGACCTCCCTAAACGTTCGAGAAGGCAGGAGATAAGCGCCAACTGATTACTCTTTAGAGTACGATTGTGTTTTCGGCTGTCTCGGCCGTAATCAGTTTATAATTAGCGCCTGAAACTCGATCTAAACTCTTTTGTATTGAAATTTTGGACAGTTTAAATTAACCGAATTGCAATATCTCGATCAACGTGGGCGAGATGGAGACACCCTAAGCTGAATTAACGTGCAAGCCATCTGAAGACCGGCAAATACTTTTTACGTCTTATAAATTTATTAATTTGTGCAGTTATATCAGTAGTAAAAAAGTCACCGATCTCTAGTGTAAAAAAAAAATAACAATCGAAAATTTCCGATACAATTTAACTTAGAAGCGAGTCGCTGGACTCCTGTGCTGTGTCAGTATAGGGCTCTGTACTGTTGTTGCAGAATTGTGTTGCGCCAATCCTGTGAGGTTTGAGGAGTGACATACCCAGTTCATAATTTCAAGTGTCATCGATTGGGAAAGTTTCTTCACCTCAATCATTGGATTGAACTGTTACGGAATTTCTTTTATATGCGTTGGTTTCTTTATTTTGAATGAACTTACAGGCGTTAATTCCAAAGCGATTTTTCTTGAGATATCCCAAATATACTGCTCCTCAAAGAGTAATTGGTTTGGGATTGACACCTTGTATAGATCCAGGCATAATCCAATCCCGCCGGGGTGGTCGGTGTGGGGTTGATACTTGAAACTCGATCCGAAACAGCGAAACCCATCCTCATATTGAGCTTCCAGCGAAATTAGAGTGATTCTCCCATTCGATGGTGCTTCTAATGGTTTGTTCATTAGCCGACTACAGTGTTGCTTACTGTGTGCCTTACGAAACTGTATATAGCTAATTACCGTTACTTTTTGATATCGCTTCATAGCCAGAGGTGTTAACTGCTCTAATAGGCGAGTGTTTAACACAAAGTATTGGTGACTGTTTGCCTTGAGCGTGTTCGTAACAACGCCCTGCAACATGCTGAAGGCGGCATGGTATTGTCAAAGCATCTTGTTTTGAGTGTTTCTTTTAAAGTTTCTGTTATTTTCTGAGTGTATTTATATATCCACTTTATATATGCTGCGTACTAGCTTGCGCTCACGTGTCATTCATTTGCTATGAGGCATATCGTTTTTGGAAAGCTGTATTTAAATATATTTTGGCTGCTGCGATTGCCCGCTTGAGCTGTAATATTTATATTGCGGATGTTCAAACGCTTCTGTTTAGCCTTCGTCTAATACACTGTACAACTTACTTGCACCCACGTACTACATTACACCATCAGTATTTTTCCGACAATTTTTTCAACTATTTTAATTTTTATCTTTTATATCTCTTTGAAGAAAAAATTTAGCTAGCGAATATTACAGGTGGAATGTGTCCCTCAGTGACCTAGCCAGTACATTCTAAAGTTCTAAACACATATTCTTCTCTAATTAGTGTTACAATTTACGACATTACAGCAGTTTTTCGTTTTATGATACGTACCGGAATCACGCGTGACTGGAAATTCCGATGTCGATGTCATGTACTCGATCTTCACTGCGAACTTACCAAGTCAACGCCGTTACATTTATCTCGGAACTCGTCTAACTGCCACGTAATATGCAGTTGTTAAGTGTTTATGAATGAAGCATGATTATTTGTTCTCATGTTCTATATCGGTCAAAATCGTCTAGATATGGTTCTCGGCAATAGCCTTTTGCTAACTACATAATAACTTACATACATAGATATATTCTATCTATGGATAGAAAACTTTGTTCAGGTCGTATCTAGCCACGATCTGTCGGTACCTGTCACCCAGCTGAATATTTTTAGGCAATTATCCGCTGCCGCTCCATCAGGCATCGCAAATAGGAATCATAACGCAGCGCGTTGGAGATGTTACAGTAAGTGCACTTTTGCGTAACGGACTTGTTGTGCTAGCTGCCTACACGTTACTTAAATGTGGATGGTAACTATAGTTAAATGTGGATGGTAATTGCTAAAACTATTGACAAAGACGAATATGACCCTCGTACGTGTACATCAGGACAGGTTTAGAAGTTCATTTTCATGCAAAAGGTTTCCTAGTTTTCAGTTCTTGCTTTTAAATAAAGAAAATGTAAAGAGCCAAGGAAAAAAAGTAAAGTTAAACGTTTCGGCAATCGTCATGCATCCAAGCATTCAGTAACAAGTTTGAAAACAAAATAGAGACGAACTTTAATTTATCCAGTAATGAAAAATAAAAAGTTCATCTTCATTATTTTTTCCGACATGTTTGTGCTGATGACGGGATTTGGTCTCCAAACGTTTAGGTTTACAAAAATTTTTTATCCTTTTTATATTTTTATTATTTGAAAGCAAGAACTTAATGGGTCCCTAACATTTTTTGGTGGTAGTATCTTTGGTACGTTTATTCTTTTCCGAAGACTGGGTTTTGCCACTTGTTGTTATGACCCAAGTGTGTATTTCTTTATTGAAATTAAAATGTACTTTATAAATATACAAATATATAAAAGTGCACAGTGACTTCTCAAACATCCTGTATGATTACGAAGGCTACACTTCGCATCTCAATTGAATGAAAATGCGTGAAACCTAAAAATTCGCTATTGCACTTCTTCTCATTAGTACGATACCGTTCTTTAGCCTACACTTGCTTTTTCATTTGCATAACTTCGTAATTTTCCTCCCATAATGTGCTTTGCTTGGCATTGTTTGTTTCTTTGTACGGCACATATTTATGGTAATAGAAGTGCTTGCCGCGAAGCCGTCGTTTATTTCGTTGATATATATATGAATGAAAGGATATAGTATCGAACGGTACTTTTTACAGCGCATTTCCGAAAGTTTGTCATATGTCAGTCATTGATTTTTTCATAGTTACTCGCAGTGGACATACCATTGCTCAGAACCTACCGGTATATTGTTGTTCGTTTCGATCGCCCCCGACATTTTCTATTTTAAAATCATCGGCAAAGCTATACATAGGTAGCGTCAGGAGTCGCCTGATGAAGTGCCATTAGCGTGTAGGCTTTAAAAAGGAGATTCATTTCTGACGATGCCAACTTGTGCATATAAAAGGTAATAAGTAATTACCGTCATATGGCAGAAATTTCTTGAAAGAGAGTGAGGTGAGTTGACATTTTGAAAAATCAGCTACTATTAATTCCAGCCTACCCCTAGTTGTGCACTGCGACTAGGACGATATTAACACCCGCTCTGCCCTTACAGCAACTGGAGACTGCGGAGAACAAGGAGTGCCTCATCAAAGAATTCCAAGCCCGTCTCCAGTCCAAGATCAACCCCCGCAATCTTCGCAAATACGTCGAGGCTTTCCTCAAGTGAGAACCGATGCGTTTCTTGACTTCACTTGCCTGCTTCTTGTTGTTTTTTTTTGTGTTGTGGGGGGACTCAAACATTAATGGTACCATGGACCGTCATATAGAGAACGTCTTGTGGGGAACGGTAGGTACCTACTTTGCAAAGGTGAAAGCTCACTCCACGGTATAATCAAGGGTTGTGTCTCAGAATTGAGAAAAAATTAAATAGCTATACAAGAAAGGAAAATCCCAAATATCTATTACTCTAAACATTGTACATAAAACCTGACAGCTTAGAAGTTAAAAGCTAAGCATCGTTCTCAATATATACTCATGATTGAAGCGCAAATACATTGCTTGCACAGTACTTCGAAAATTTCTTTGTTCGAATGGAAAATTCAACTAAAATTTCGAAAAAATTGCTGCACTTGCCCGACATATATTTTTCATCGCAAGAAATTAACTGAATATATGTATAGGAGTTACTGTGCTTCATTTGATGCGCATTAATGGTAAGAAATATTAGCTATACATACAGTATATAGTGGGAACTATTTTTTGGCGAAATCCTGTGCCCAAAATTGATTACTGTAGAACCACTGTATGTATAATAAGCGGGTAATCAGTGGCGTCGAGCCCCGGGTCAGGCTGTAGTAAGTTTGAATCCCAGAGCCTCTTGCACTTGTGAGGTGCAGGTGAAGCTTGCACCAGGTGTGCTTACACAAGGGGCTACTCATGGTTAAGTTAGTAACCAATATTCATACAAGGTAGGCACGCCAAACTGGTGTAAAGTATGTAGGGTGCATCACGTGAATATTTGTCACCCCTTTAGTTTTCATTTTGTTTGATAGTCGAGTATGTAGGTAGGTTGGTACTTTTAATTTTTTGTACAAATTGTGGTACAGTGCACCATTGTAAGCTTTCCTGGAAAAAAACAAAACGAAGGCCGAGTAAACTTCTCATATTAGTTACACATTCTTCGGTCCATATCTAAATTATAAGCGGCTCTGCTGTTTGTTATTCTTTCTTATTTCTGTAAGAATTAGAGGATAGCTACTAACTTTACTATATCGTACTATCCGAGACCATTCTCTAGTTCAGGAGAAATACAGCACCTCCTGACTTGTATAGCCGTTGGCCAGAACTGACAGGAATATCATTCCAGGAGCGCTCGAGCGTTTAGGATTGGGCGCCTCAACTAAGCTCTTGAGGCCTGACTTGTCTGAAACTTGAGACAGAACTTTTGGTTTTGCCACTTTGGCTCGTGCCGCAAGTGTTAGAAGGTAAGTATGCGAATACGCTGGGCCGGCTGAAAACGCCATTTTATGGAACAAGATTGAGTTTCTGCCTTTCTGGAACTCTCAAGGGTATAACCTACTCAGGATCATTGCCTGAAACTCTATTCAGCGAGTCGAAGCCGGTGCACCTGCGTAAAGTTCCAAAGAAGTTAAGCCTCGATGGCTCAACTTTGGCGCCCAGTCGAACATGCCCTAAGACAAGCTTTTTCCCATCACAGGCGCTCGGACTTCTCAGCCAAGCTGGAGGCTAAGCTGGGCGTGGAGACGCTGCTCGTGACGGGCTCCAAGGCGTCTCACGTCAACGCCGTCCACACCATGCATCAGGCGTGCAACAAAACTAAGGCTTCTCTTCTTAAAATCGACGACGTTGGCGATGTTCTTTCTGAAACTGTGAGTATTGTAACTGACGAGATCAGTTTCACTTCAGTATTAGTTACTTACTGGCGGGATTGGTGCAACTGTGGTGTTGGTAACAGGCTGACAATAGTAGTGGTGGAACTTTGGTGTTAGTTACTGGCGGGATTGGTGCAACTGTGGTGTTGGTAACAGGCTGACAATAGTAGTGGTGGAACTTTGGTGTTAGTTACTGGCGGGATTGGTGCAACTGTGGTGTTGGTAACAGGCTGACGGTAGTAGTGGTGGAACTTTGGTGTTAGTTACTGGCGGGATTGGTGCAACTTTTGTGTTAATTACGAGCCGACGAGCTCAGCACAAACGTAGTATTAGTTACGAGATCAGTATAAAGGGCATTAGTTACGAGATCAGTATAAAGGGCATTAGTTGCGAGATCAGTATAAAGGGCAATAGTTACGAGGTTTCGGCATTAATAAGTAGCAAAGTCAGCACAATAGTGTCGTTATTAGTGAGATCAGTATAACAGCAACGATAATTAATGTGGTCAATATGACAGCATTGTTAGTTAACGACATCAATATAAGAGTATCGTTTAAAATTAGATCAATATAATAGTTTCAGTTTTATTGAGCTCAGGGCAATGGCAGTACTAGCTTTCATTATCAGTAGAGTGGCGTGCAATAATTGCTGAATGACGTGTACTAAACCAGTGTGGCCCCATTCACTTTTGACATTCTACCGATTCCTCTACTTTATGATGCTCGTCAAAGAACTACTACCTATACTTATAATGACATGATTTTAAATATTACTGCAGTTACAAATGTTGCTATTAATATTATGGCCGTGCGACTTGACAACTGATTAGTATTGTAATTATTACGGCCTTGTTACCCGCCGAAGGGTTAATACCTCCGCCAAGGAAGTTATGTTTTCGTCGGAGATTATCTCTCTTACCAAAATAACTCAAAAAGTTATGGACGAAACTTGTTAAATTTTGCAGGGAATGTTAGGTATGTCAAGAGGAGCAGATGATTTAACTTTTGATGAAGATCTGTTCAACCGTTTGTTTATTTCTTTGTTTGTCTGCCTGTTTTTCATCGTAACATAACTCAAACTGTTATGTACGGATCTAACTGAAATCTGCTGGAACTGTTGGGAATCTTCTAAGAGCAACTTATCAAATGTTCGTGATAGATTCAGTACGTTTGTTTGTTTGCTTGTCTCTTTGTCAGTAACTTAGCCTAACCCAAAAAGTTGTGAACAAAGCTGAATGAAATTTCCAGTAATTGTTAGAAATGCTGAAAAGTACAAATGGTCAAATTTTGGTGGTGATCCGTCGGTCCGTTTCTGTGTTTGACGACATATGTATATGTTTATCATAGTGCTTAGCAGAAAATAGCTAAAATAGATACGGACGGTTTTCGAGTAAATTATAGGAACTGTTATTATTATCAAAAGGCACAAATGACCGAATGATGGTGATGATGAAAAGGAAATCCTAGTCTCAGGGCCTATTTGCATGTGTTCGTTAACATTGCCATGCTTAGCGGAGGTATACGCTGTCAGAGTGTCTCTAGTTATTGTGTCATGATCATCACAGTAGACGACCCAAGAAAGGAGTCTCACTGTTATTGTTACCTTCCAGCCCGACAAGTTCGCCCAGTCGTTGCTGCTCTTCTGCAAGGGCCTGGGCGTGCTGACCTCCGTCCCCCTGACCGGTGTAGAGCGCAACAGAACACCCAGCGCCTCAGGCAAGGGCGGCTTGATCCGTCAACGCACCATGAGCATGGAGGAATACGACACTCCGAACCTGAGGCGTTTCTCTTTCTCCTCCATCACTCCCGCCAATTAAGTCCGCCCCTCCTCACCACCAGGGGGCGCTCGTCACGCATCAGTATAGTAGCTCATCACACGCGTTGCCTGTTCTCAAGTTAACTGCCAGATAATCGTCATATTTTATCGCCCATTGCCTTGAAGAAAGCTATACTTTGAATTCAATTTCGACGCTAGGAACCAATTTGACGCTTCGAAGCATTTGTATATTGTATAGCGTATCGTCTTTCGCTCTGTTGATAGCTAGGGCTTAGATTTCTTCACCCCTCCGTAATTTTGTACCGTACAAGTTCTGTCTCCGTTACCTGGAGCAGCTCTGCCTCTGAAATGCACATTTATTCGGTTGCCACAGCGTCGATTAGAAAGAGCAGTCAATCGATCGATCCTCATACGTATCCTCTCTTTCGTATGTATTTAGGAACACCACCTGTGCGAAGAGCTCATATGATATCAAATGCTTGTATATAGGTACGCATTTGAGGAAACGGGAAAGCACTTCTTTTTGGTCGTAACAGTTGTTTTGAGTGCGCTGTTCCTTCCGTTGCTCAAATCGTAATGGTTACGCCAGACCATGCAGGTCTAATGTATTTTCTCGTTTCCTAGCATTCTATCTTAGTATTAAATGTTTATCGATGATTACTCTTGTGTTTGCTAGCCTTAAGAATATTTTATACGTCCTTTCTCTTAACCTTTGCCTGTAGTTTTGTTCACTTCCGGGAGTATTATTGGTATCCTGCCTCTGTTTCTTTTAGATTTTTTTGCGAACTACATTGTATTAAAATTTATGTTAGGGTTATTAAACTGCTAATATTTGCAGCGGTAGTAGTTTTGCTATGCAAGTTCATTCTGTGTGTGAAATGGACGATAAGACTTCGCTCGGCTTCCCTGCCTCGACGAATATTTTCCTCATGACCGTGTGTCTTCTTGCGCCCACTCTCGACGATCCGTGGGTTCTGGCTGTGTGGCCCGAAGCTTTGTTGCTGTGTCGCTTACGTTCCGTTGGTGCAGGCGGTTAGTTTCATGATGTTGACGTTAACGTTTTATGAGTACAAACGTTTGTTTGCAGTCATGGCTTCGCTGACGTTCCTTGAGTGTGCAACCGGCTATATGTAGGCATGAGGTCGTTGAAGTGTCTCAAGTGCAAACTTCAGTTTCCAGTCTTCAAGACTCCCGACATCCTGACGTTTCATGGATACAGATGCCTGTTTGCAGTCATGGTTTCGCTGACGTTCCTTGAGTGAAAACGTTCAGTTACAGTCGTGGCGACGCTGACGTTCCTTGAGTGCAAATATTTGTTTACAGTCATGCCGACGTTGACATTTCCTGACGTCTGTTTGCCGTCACGGTGTTGTACTGACGTTCCAAGAGCAGTAGTCTTGCTAGCACTCACCATCATCACATAGTGGAACTGTCGAGGGCTGCATCCCCAATAGTAAAGAGTCATGAGTTTGCAGTTCGTCACTGCAGTGGTGTAGGGAAGAAGCTTCGGTCGTGCTTTGCGTATCCAGTAGTGGCCTGGTCACCGAAATGACGCCCCTTTTTCCTTTTCCAAAGTTCACGTGGTCCTGCCTGGCATACATCGCGTAGATAAAGTTGCAGTGGTTCTATCTAGCCCGTCACCTAGTAAATGATAAATTTGTTAGTAACTATCGATGAAAGTGCTTTTTTTTGCAACGCATTGCCAGGTAGAACTGAGGTGGCTAGGTATGCTAAGTGTGAAGCCGTTCAAAATTTGTATGACCCTTCTAACTTCCTCCCGACGGTTGTACAGGCAGGCATGACTAGCCTATTCTAATGGACCTTTACGTGTCTTGCAAGCGTACCTGTCGCAGTTGTTGCTTATATCTTTCACTGTTTGCATGGCATTGTCTCCTTTATGCCCATGTTGCTTTATAAACGCTTAGAGGATCTAGTTTCATCTTGTAACGGTAGATTCTCTTTTATGGATGCACTGGCATGCACGCGAGAGTAATTACCTACTTAGCTTTTACCTTTAGGTGATAACTGTAGCTGCCTGTTGTCTCTGTAAAAAAAAAACAACACTATAGATTTTGTAGGACCATCTTCATACAGTCAGTAAAGTAGAGGCGAGACGCTCCATGCATCGTTAGCTTAGGATGGCGCCAAGCAATAACATTTCGCATTAGCTTAGTTGTCTTGTGCCGGCCCTAGGAACGCCCACTCTCTGTACACTCTCCATGCCGCTGGCACTACCGGCACCTCTCCTCTCTACTGGGCGCCTACCTGCACGCTCGAGGTGATATTTTCCTTTTCTAAATTGTGTACTCTCAGTAGTTGAGTAGTTTCTTGGCTGGGTTGTTCTGTAGCCCCGACTCTCCATGCATTGATCCAACTGCTGCAGTTTATTGCTTCGGTTGGACTGTCGTGCTCTAGTCCTAGTTCAGTGCTGAACTTCTCTGTGTAGTGACGGCACTCAGGACTGTAGTGACTTATCCACTCTATATTATTCATTTGGTCTGATTTCCTGATGTCAAAAACAGTCACTGATATACAATTATCTCATGTGATATGTTCCTTCGGCAATGTTTCACCCTGACGGTTACCCTGGGTGAGACGTTCCTTTACAGGCATTGGCTGAAGTTGTCGCCTAACACACAAGTTCCTGAGGTGCCCACCTGTCTCTCACATCCCTCGGAATTTTGTCCCACAAACCGTAGCCTTCAGAATGTTCATTCGGTTCATTGTTGCCCGTCGTTTTAATGATCGCAAATGCAATTATTTTTCAGTCCACAATATGTCGTGGTAGCCTTGATTTTGCGTAACTATTTGTTTTGTTGGTCATGTTTCATGCGTACGGTTAATATATTGCTAAATATGAATTATATGATGTACAAGATTCACACTTAGTGCAGATAAAACAGGTATTTTTATGGACTCGGTGTTTTTTATTTCCTCACTCGGAGAATTTTGCTCAGAACGTCATCGCCGAACCAATTGAGTCGAATGTCCCTTAACATTAGCATGCCTTACCGTAAAAAATGACGGCAAACACACACACACACATCGGCATACCTTCATTGGTGATATTTGTAATGGTGATTCTACTGTGAGACGTACCTATGCACTGCACGTAATACAAGTTACGTGTTAAACAATTGCGTTTCTGTGTATAGCTCGGCAATAAAAGGGAGTCTGTTTCAAGCTGCTCCTCACCGGTCATAGATTCGCAGTATTATGTGGAATTTAATCTTTTCACACTTTGTATGTGAAGGCAAAGTTGTCTTACACCCCAACTAGAAAATCCACAGTACGTTACATTCTTAACACAAGAAAAACCTGTCAGAATTAGGGCTACGTAGAAATACTCAGAGCACAAGAAATGGTCCATTGATAAAACAGCAATGGTGCGGCATAGTCACATGATAGGTGCGACCGGACAGGTGCAAAGGGGTAAAGGTAAACTTCTGAGACGGGTGAAACTTCTTAAGCTTAAAACCATTTTGCTTCTAGAACATCGGAAAGTTAAAATCTAAAACTTCATTACATAACAGTATACGAGTACATTCAAGATGAATTAAAGTGAAAGCAATATTAACAAAACCACAGCTAATCGAACTTTCTGTACTTGACGACAACATTTTACCGTGTTTTGTGAGTGGGTGCAGCTCAATCAAGTAGCTGGCCAGTCACTAGCGAGAGATTGAAAGAATTAAGTCGACAAAAAACGGGGATGTCAAACCTTTAAATATGCTCTATGAAGAGCACTGTGAACCGAATATGAAGTGAAAATGAAGCTATAGTGCAAAACAGAAGTTAAATCAAGTTGCCATACCGCCCAAATTTTGCTGTTGCAGTGCTGTGCAGGTTTCCACCAGCTACCACTGCAATTTTCTAACGATAATTGTTGATTGCTCGATAAGTATATATTCTATTAATTTATTTATCCGCTTAATAGACAAAATTCACTATTTACGACGATTTTTTCTGGCAAAATTAGTTAAAATACTGATACAGCGATGACACACGCTAGTCGAAAGAACGAGTATCGTCATCTTTTCGTACAGAACGTTGTGTTGAACACCTGTAAACACAGCTTTGAGGTTGCCAAGAAATGGTGTAAAAATATTTACTATCAGTTCAGTTTACTCAGCAAGTGCCGTTAATTAACTTTCGGACATATCATTCTATCTGGAGGGATTGATAACCAGGGGCGCCGGAACGGGGGGGGGGGGCGACAGCCCCCTTTGCCCTCACAGTGGGGGGGGGCGATGGGGGGGCAGCATGTGCCCTTTCAGTGGAGTGGGAGGGAAACACGGCATGCATTCAATCTTTGTTTTCAAAAGATGTGAAGGTGTAAAATTCAGAAAATTTCAACACTAGAAAAAATGCCACATCGACATACTTGAACTATCATTAAGAACTTACTTTTTTCCATACATACACGTACACCGAATATATTCCATTATTTTGTCTTCTATAGATAAACTGAATAATTTTCGGTCGTCACCCTTCAGGGGGCATAGGATGGGCCATAGGATTAGGTTACTTAGGATCGCCCATCCTATGTTATGGGGAGTAGCGCCCCCTGGGGGTTTGTGTAGGTTACCTTAGCCATTAGCTAGGCCTTCGGGACGGCTGTCTTTCGTGCCCACTTTGCTTCCTTCAAATTTTTTACTCCTACTGATCTTTCTTCAATCTGTTCTTACTTTTCTTTCCCATGCTGTTCCCATGCGCGTTGATCCTGTGTGGGAACACCCTCGTGCTTGGGTTCCACGTATCTATCGTCACACTATGTGTCTCTTGCTTCTTCCTCTGTTAGATCGCCTTTGCTGTGGAGACGGAGACTTAAACACTTAAACTACTCAATATAATAATAATAATTTTCGGTCGTCAAATTAATGCAGGTAAATCAAAAACTTCGTTATTTTTCTATGAGTATAATCGCTAGTGATTTGCACCTATTAATGATTCTTTTTATCGTTTCAACAAGTAACTATCTTGGAAATGCTAGACGAAAATTTAGTTAGTGCTGGTCGCACAAGGGGATTCCCTCAGTTGATCAGTGAGCTCAGGAAAGGCGATGCAGCGATCATGTAATGATGTGGCATTCTCCACCGTCTACCAACCAGCGACTGAGCGATACATCATTTCTTCAAATGCCGCTCGCATGGTGCTTATCTAAGTAAGTCATGTTTCGTTTCATGTAGCATAAATTTTAACATGTACTGCTGGTGCTGCTCGCTAGCCAACTCAACGAATTTGAGAGTATGACCACCCAAAATTTCAAGATGGAGCTCGCAACACTATTGCTGCTTCCTGGATTCAATTGTCATATGCGCTAAATATTGCAAGCCACCTGCCTAAAGCCATCCACTGGCATACATGTAAGTTGTTCAGTTTGTTGCCGTAGCAGCGACAGGCCGATATCTGCTTGCTTTGAAGATATTTTCTAATAAACTTCGAATTGATATCAATTCTAAAGACATCTGGTCAGGG
>LQNS02278094.1:6109092-6143520 GCA_001587735.2 Parhyale hawaiensis | reverse complement strand
TTCATGTCCATGCACATCACTTTTACACTGCCAAACTGTACTATTGTCACTGCAACTATATTACTTGCACAACAGTAAATTGATTGGCCAGAAACGTCTGTTGATTGTCCATTCTCGAGCCATTTCCGAACTCCACCCTCCAACAACATTAATATCCCAAATGATGCAAAATATCATTGTATAGTACAATACACCTAGCATCTTTAACTTGATATGTGTTTATACTAGCAAAAATTATTTGGACGTGTTTTATGTTTACATCAAATGTCTACTAGTTGGACCTAGGAGTTGGAGTCGGGAGTTGGAAAATCTTGAGGACCAGGAGTTGGAGTCGGACCTTGAACCCTCCAACTCTGCAACCCTGTTAAGTCCCAGGACTTGAGGAAGATTAGTAACTAACCCAACTGGACCTAGCAATGATCTTTTCTCTTTCCCTTAGCTCTGCAGGAGCTATAGGATGGAATTTTAGAATTTCCAGGAGTTCAGAATTTGGTCGGCTCTATGTCTCTCTCTGGCCCGCTCACTGGAAAGGAATTCCCCCTGCAAGCTATTTTTCCTTGAGGAAAGGGCAGGGAGCTATAAAAGTTCAACTTTTCTAACTTCCAGAAGCCACTCTTGTACCTTAGTCAGTTGAAGGCCACGCTAGATTCCAGAGGCTCAGGTACTCCAGAGACTTCAGGAGAAAAGTTCTTACGATACTTCCAAGGATAGGTCTAGTCTATCTACGGGCTACATTAAGTTCATAGGGAATATTTGCGCAGACGTAGTTGGCTGGGCAGAGCTATGTCCACCCAACAAGCAGAAGATGTTCACTTAATATCAGCGAAAGATCCTGAAGGGGAACTACTAGTAGGTGCCCTATAGTAGTACAGTTCTAACCTCCAGGAGACTGCATTAGAAAATGCAGGTTGGTTCCCAGTGGGGTTTCACCATAGAGAAACCCTAGTTCTCCCTGAGCATTGTTTTCCCAGGAATGTAAAGTAGTATAAGATACACTAGGTCGAGCAGGAGTTTTATCCCTTTAGCTAGAAGGTAACAGGGAAACCCGAGTTTCCCAGGTTGAGCCTTCTTGAACTCAGTCTTACAGACCTGAGCATTCGACCACTTCAGGAGGGGCCAGGCTAGGCTGCAACACAGGTTGTGTCTGCCTATGTTAAGGAGTTTCCCTATTTGATAGGAAAAGGTTTATAGTCAAAGTGAGGCAGATTAAGGCAGGGTCCCCCTTGGATTTTGATCCAAGCCATTTAATATAGAGGAAGACCTCCCTCCAGCACGGGATGGCCCTCTAAGAGCAGGTTAATTCTGCTCTCCTGGGACGAAGCAAGTATAACCTTAAGCCAGAGTCGCCTAGTGGACGTCTACCGAGTCAGGTTTTAGCTGGGTAACAGCTGAAAGCTGCAGTATAGATACATACTAAAATAAATTTGTAACAGGCTTAGATAGTGAGTCTGTCACCAGGAGGAGACTGGACTCAGATAGAAGCCTGGAGTGGTAGGTACCTCTGTTCAGCTGACCAAGATCCCTTGTAGTCTTAAGACCAGAGCCTCAGATAGGCTCAGGTCTCCAAGACCGAAGGAAGGCCAAATGGCTTACTCTTCCCCCCCCACTCACAAGGTCATCTTTGAAGGTTCCTCTTCACCTTGTCTGAAGTGGGGAAGCTTTATTCACCTTAGAGTAATTAAGGTCAGTACAGGAACCCCCTTGAGGGTCCTGTCAAAGTTTGCTCTTCTACGACTGTAGAAAGCACCGGAGTTGCAAGAAAGCACCGGAGTTGCAAGAAAGCGTCCTCAACTACCACAAGGGAATTGTCCTTCCCATAACTAGCATCTAATGGACATCAGAGGCTAGTGCTCCCAAACCTAGGAGGTGACTTCCTCCTCAGTCGTCCCAGTGAAAATGGTACTTATGGAAGTACCTGTAATGGAAGTGTGAGCTTTCTGGAATTAAGCTGATATTACTTGACTTAATCTGCTCCACCGAGCAGACAGTTCAAGAGGCTGGCTAGTCTGGGTAGTGGCTTTAAGCCTCTATGGGTTCCCCTGTCAGGAACCTAGGATCTAAGATTCTCAGCGGAGAAATCTCCACCTAACGGCTGAGACAAAGCTGGGGAAGACTACCTACCCCAGAGTAATTCTGGTTTACAACAGGTAGTCGTTCGGAAAGACCAATAAACGAGGTAAAAAAGGTGGAACGACTGTTTTCAGCTCGAGCTGAAAAGCCAGCGCTCTCGGCAGTCGACCACTTCTACAGATGGCCAGGTTTCGGAATGATCCGAAGCGGGATCTGGAAAGGATTCAAAAGCCTTCCGTGTCTAGTAGCCAAGCACAAAGCAGTACCAGTAGTTCTAATGGTCCAGGAAGGTCTGAATTACAAGCGATCTTACTTGCCGGCTAATATATCCACAACCTTCAAGCAAGGGTTGAAAGCAGCAAGAATCCGGGTTAGAACAGTATTGTCCTAAAAATTTTGCTTCATAGATTTGTTCTGGGACAATCCAGAAAAGGCAGTTACTTATAGTCTATCCTTTGATAGAGAGTGAGGGGTATGGCAACTCATTGGAGATGGTTACCAGGTATCCTCAAGGTTAGAGGTGACTTACAGTCACTATCCTGCCAATGTTGAAACAGCTGGATTGTCTGCAGGAATAGTCAACAAAGGAGAAAGAGAATAAATCAGTTCAGATCAGGATCCTTTGCACTAGCAACTCAGGGGGAGGGGGCATCAAACCCCTCCCTGCTCTGCTGTGGGCATGCCAGGTGCTACCGACAGAGGTGTTTTGTCGTAGCGAGCCACTGAGAATGGATAGTGTTGCAACAAATTTTTCTCAGTGGTGAGCAAAGACAGAACACCTCTGGAGGATGAAACAAACCCAAAGCCTCTTCAGTTCCTTGGTATAGGGTGAGGTTGAGGTATTAGTGCGCTCGTTGTGATAAAATGAGGAGTGCTGCTGCTGGACTCCTGAGATAGAACCCCGAAAGATGTCTACAATGAGGGTTACGCCTCGAAGCAGTCTAAACTACCATTTAGACGCCCCCAGAGTTGGGTGCTGTCGCGGGTTTGGTGCTACCGACAGAGGTGTTCAGTCGTTGCTCGCCACTGGCAAAAATTCGTTGACACACTCTGTCCAATTTGGCAATAAATTTCAGTGAAAATTTCACAGAAAGTTAAACTTATGATGCTTAAAGTGTGCAAATTTTCAAACGACTAATTGTGCTGCTTCTAGAAAAATGTTCTTTGTCAATTTTATCTACTAATTTCACTGAGTGGCGGTAATAGCTTTTTGACTAAAATATAGAATATTCACAGTTTTATATCCCCAAAGGAGCGAAAACAATCAAAACACAATTGAGAAAAGTATGTATTAAACAAGAAATCATTAATGAAAAGTTTACAATGACTGAAAAAAGTGTTATTTGCCTCCATGACCCCCATGACGTTTAATAATTTCAATAATCCTTGAATCCATGCAGCCAGTTAGTTCCTTTATTGCAGAAGGTGGAACTGCCCTTGCTGCTGCAGCAACAGCATCCCACAAGACAGATTTTGAATTGTACTGCCTTCCATCTGCGAAACTTTCACTTTTCAGAAGGGCCCAGAAGTTTTCAATTGAGTTTTGATCAGGTGACCACAGTGGCTAAACCATCAGTTTCTTTCCATGGAACCGCAAAGAGTCCAGAAATGCTGTGGTAGTATGGGAAGAGTGAGAAGTGCATTATCATGCATGAAAATCAAGTTCTGAAGCAATGAAAGGAGTATGTCATCCAGTCATGGGACCAAGGCATTCTTTAACATGTCACCATATGATGTAGATGTAATTTTCATGCCATCAGGTAGATACTCTAACTGGACCTGCAAGTTGATTCCCTATGATACCAGCCCATATCATAACACCACCTCCCTGTTGATGACACATCCAGGTGCAGTTGCACCCAATCCTTACTCCACCCATCAGGTCCATCAATGGTTGCCCGGGTTTCATTGGTGAAGAGAACATGCTTCATGTTGATCTTCATGTATTTCTCTGCCCATTCCATCCTCAAAATTTTATGTCTTGGGGTCAGAAGAGGCAATTTCAGAGGGGATTTGACAGAAGCAATGGAGTGCAGGATGTCATATCTTGTGGTTTTAGGCACTTCAGGTAGCCAGCAGCTATAAAAATTGATTTACTAGTTGGCCCGGGCCTTTTACTTAGCTGAAAAACCACATGTCTCGTGTCCCTATCAGTAACAGTCCTTGAATGCCCGGCATCTGATCGTTTTTTCCGTGGTGAAAGGTCCTTCAAGAATCTTGTCACTGTGTCAATATGGCATTCTATTTTCTGGGCAATAACATCAGGATAGGTGCCTCCATGGGTTCCCAGCCATGCCTGGAAAACATGGATATCCTGGAAAAATCAGGGAAAATGAAAAAAGTGCTATAAATCATGGAATATGACACAAAATTTGTTAAATCTTGACAAATCCTGGTAAAATCATGGAATTTGATTACCTATCCAAAGGTGCAAACTTTTATTTCATGGTCTGATACAAAGTGTCCGTTGCTATGATGTCTTTTTAGTGTAGCTACGTGATTGTGGTACACTGAATAGCCAAAAGGAAGGAACACCTTGCCTCCAGAGCTCTTTCCCCTTTTACACCATAATGTGGTCTAAGTTAACAGTATTGTTTAAAACCATGCACATCTTGCCTTCAGAGCAATTTCTTTAGTAATGAGATATAGATACCTAACTGTATGTTTGCCCTACAGGCTATAATCGGGTTTACAGTTATAGTTGGATCAGTTACAATGGAAAGATATTGTCGATTGCAATAAGATTAGCTTTGTGAAAAAATATTCAGTGCTTGAGGTCATTTTATTACTTTGTGATACTTGCCTCTATTTATATTAAACAAGTGCTATCAGTGCACCTTTCATGATGTTAAGTATTGCAATTAACTGTGGTCTCTTCTCTGGGTTGGAAAAAGGGAGTCTGTTTTCATCCTGGAATTTTGTATTTTCGTCATGGAAATATCATGGAATTTTTTTTTTTTTTTTTTTCAAATGCTGGGAACCCTGCTTTAGCAGTTTCTTGGATGATAATTTCTTTCTCCTTGTTACAGCTTTTCCAAGTCCCATTTTAGCAGAATATACAAAAAGCTATTATTGTCGTTCACCTCAAAAAGAGAAAAAATGCAAAGAGTTGTCAATCAGAAGACACAGCAATATGTAAACAAACTCAACAGAGTTGCCATAAGATGTCACGATTTCCCTGCAAGTTGCATGAAAATTTAATTGTGCAAAAATGAGGTATGGTAATTTTGTACCAAAGTGTAAAAGAGGGTGAAATAATTTTCCAGAAATATATACCTACTTGATTTTGCGTGACAGTACTAGGATTTTATTGCCTCCAGTGCAATAGCGGTTCAGGGTCGCGGGGCGCAGTGGGGTTCACAAAAAATTGGAGCACATCGACTTCGCCATTTCCTGGAATTGGGTATCATTGAGTTAAATAGCTAAAATTTGTAGAGAAATCTTCAACTTGCGAACTCAGTCCTTGCACTCGGTCTTATTTCTGAAGGCTGTCTTTTAGTCTCGATCACGAGCTGTATCTTCAGTAGTGACAGTTTGTTTTTCAGTTGCTTTCTTGACGGCTTGTTTCCTGGTCATCGTTCTAATGCTGGATTATTATGCTGCTCTTTGGTCAGGGAAAGCACTCGGGAAGTTTTTACTTCGTTATTTTGCTGTTCTGTATTAGCTGCTCGTCATATTCAACTGGGCCCAGGCAGCGTTGTAAAATATACGAAATTCTGCAGCGATCCCCATTTCCTTAGGGTTCTGCAATAGTAGGTACTGGCTAGCTGTAATAATTTTGCTGCTTTCTGCAACGTAGTATTTAGTGACTAGTGTGGCCGCAGAGTATATTTGTTGCTACCACTCATCAGAAAGTTGAAGGCCGTCATTGAAGGAATCGGGTACCACAGCCATGAGAAGTTTCCTAACTTCAAATCTTCATGAACTTTCTCATCAGTGTGATTAGTAGTTCCTTTGCTTTCTGGTGAAATGTTTGGATGTTTCTTCAGATTAGAGTATAGGGAGAGAGACAGAATGAATCTCCTTCAACTGATAAACTTTTTATTATTGTGTTGGTATTGTCTCGCTATTTCCAAAACTAAGATGATCAATTGCGATCTACGATGATTTACTCGGCTTACAGCCAGAACCACAATATTGTGCTCAGGCGGCAAGAGATGGATGAAAAAAGAAGAAGACAGAAAAAAGAAGCGCCCGTGTGAACAGGTCCCCCGAAGACCTCCGCACGGGCGAAGGTAAGAGCCCCGCAGAAAAATTCGGCCACCTCGATAGGCGGACCACCTCGCAGGACAGAAAAGGAAATTTAGAGAGCCTACCTAACTTTACAAAACTAACCTCGTCAGCAAGAACTGCGGCAAGCTGCAACATCTGTGGAAAAGGCACTAGGGACCCTTGGCTGCGTGATGCCCAAATATATTACGGCAGGGAAAGGGCCCACCAGAGTATACCCCTGAGGGTTTCAACTGATAAACCATTCAGTGATGAACTGTTAAGGAGACCAGGTAGAATCAACTGCTGGACGACAAGTTTGTATTTCTTGAGCTGTTTATACATGATGTGCTTACGTGCGTCCCAAGTTCACGGAGCCTTCATGTTTTTCTGTGACAAGCTATACCTAACTGGTTCTGCAGGCTTGCATGGAACAGCCGCCAAACAGGTGAACAAAATTATGCGCAGAAATTTACAAGTGATCTTGAAGAAACTACTTTGTTAGCCAAGCTTGCCGCTGGAGATATGATAGCCATCGCGGCCTAGAACCATAACACATGCTAGTGTGAACTGTATCACAGAGCAAAGCACGCTGTCTGCAAGAATGATGATGCAGTAAATAACCACTTCCACAGCAAAACCTAGCCTTTGGAGAGTTTGTGGTACCACATTCACAGACAGGCTCAATGACAAAGGTAGCTCTCTTGTATTCAAACTTAGAGATCAAGTTGAGCTATACCATGTCAGACTGCAGAAGCTCAGGTTAATGTGAACAACTGAAGTCATGTCATTAGATTAAAGAACAGGCTTCTTTTAGAGTCTCCTGAGCTGAGATTTTCAGAAGCAAGAGACATCTTTCTGACACTTGTGGACAGCTCTGGAATTGCTGATTCCCATATGAGCTAGCCTTGGCATCAAGCAAGGAGCTTCAATGGGAGGAGTACGCGCAAGCCTTCCCTGGGCGAGTAAACACATGGCTTTGTCACGTGACTGAAGCTGGCGTTTGGAGATCTTAAACTGGCTGAAGTGGCAGTGGTCAGCGCATATAGTTAAGGAAGATACAGGCAGGCAGTTCTTCAATATTTTTGCAAGACAATCGTCTCTGAAGATTTGTATCCCACTGCTCAACCCTGTTTCTTTTCATCATAAGCTGGTATACAGTATACGAGTTTCCGTTACATACAGTAGGTACTTCCGTCAGCTCGGAATTTTGTCGATGGTTAATGGCTGCAAAAATTTGAGCTCAGGACTCATTCCTACGTGAGGCAATGCCTCACGTAGGCAATGCCGCTCTCCGATTGGATAAGCTACTCAGCCAGTTTAAGGGAAAAGTTTACTCGCAACGCTCCTGTAGAATAAATAAATAGGGTGCACTCCTCTCTATTAGAACCTCCTTGGCATCAAGACACTACACACCCGAGCCACATCGCAAACCAGTGCAGACTCTGATACTTCACTAACCATGTCAGGAAGTCTTCATAGTAGCCAGTAAAAATTTTAACATTCAAAAGCCTTTTTCAGAGTGATGACCCCACAGGTCCATAGATACACTTTGGCTGTTTGCTGACAATGCTATCTCTTGAGCTTCTAGTACATACTACGGCACATCATATCTTTTCGGGAAGAAAAGTTTCAGCTTTCCATGGACTGTACACAATTACTCAAGATAGTTACTGATACATAGTCGCGTTCTGACGACCCTTAGAGGCAAGCTTCCTCACGTCGTGGGGGGTCATTGCTTCCAGAACCAGAGTTGCCTCACCCATCTGACTGGGGCTGGACAAGACGGATGGATTGGCAACCTCTGGGGACAACTTCATAACTCTTCCAGAAGTGGCAAAATTTGGCCATGAGTTTATTTGCTGTACCTGCAAAGAAGGTTGCACAGAGGCAGTACTTTGGTGCAGTGTACTGTGCGTCTGCTCTGGAGATTGCTGAGCTCATGCTTCAGTTGCTCGGCAACTATAAAAATTTCAGACGCTGTAGGTCATTAATCCTGTTAGCTCACTTGCTATAGTTCTCTAGTTCGGGTACCCGCTAGGCAGGTGAATATTTGCAATGTGTTGCTTGCGGCGGTAACGTTTCTGGCATTCATACTACATCGAAACCGCTGACAAACTAGAAATCGGAATTAAAGGTAAAGTAAGCTTTGAGCGCACCCTCGAATGGGAAACCCCCTCGTACTTATTTGTAGTGCTGATATAGGCCCCCTAGCCCCAGAGGATTAACTGCGGCTGCAGCCGACCGCGCATAACTCACCTTTGCAGCCTCCCGCAGCCAGGGCAACCCCCAAGGAAGGGAGCACCAGAACAAAGAGGCAAGTGCAAGCACAGCCCCATGTGCCAGCAAAATTAAACACACAAATCAAGCCCCTCAAGAGCTCAGCTGGAAGGTGTGTGGTTGGCTATCAGAAAAACCAAGGAGAAACCCATACAAAAGCAAAGCAAACAATGATCACTACTCGTCATCAAATAAGGCATCACCCAAATGATGAGCTAGTTTTCTCTTAAACACCGCCAACGAGCTGGCCAACACAACATCTTCAGGCAGTGTATTCCACTGCCTAACACATTTCGGGGGGAAATGACCTACATCCTATATCTGTGCTGCAATATGGACGTAGGTACCAACTTCATTGAGTAGCCTCTGGTTGCTCCATCCGTAACCCTCAAGAACAGCGCAGACATGTGGGCAGTACCCCCATGACCTGGAAGAACCTTCTTTCACTTAATCAAGTCTGTATGCAGCAACCTGCCCGGAACAGAAAAAAGTTCAAATTTCTTGAGTCATTCACAATAACTTGGATCCCTACAACCCTCCACGCACTTAGGTCACCTTTGTTGAACCGACTCCAGCAGCTTGATATTACCAATGCATCCTGTATTCCAAGCAACTAGGCAGTAATTCAAGATAGGCCTCATTTGTGCCACATAAAGTGCAACCATAAAATCAGGGCTCCTACATACCGTGGATCTTGATAAGCTCTACAGTTGCAGATGCCTTACTAACTGCCTGTCTAATGTGGCCGTGAAACTTTAGGCCCGAATCAACAACTCCCAAGTGTGAATGAACACCTCTCAACGTAGATAGCTCCAGGAGGTATGGACATTCTGCATACTCCACCAAATTTTATCCGTGGCAGAACCTCATCGACACTTTTCAGGATCAAGCATACTTGGCAACCCCAAAAAGAACATCCAGATCTCTCTCTCTCCAGATGGAACCTCGGGGATAAGACCTATACAGTACACTTAAGAATCGTCAGCAAACACCTTGACTGAGCAAGACTTCAAAGACACCAGTGGATCAACAAGAATTAAGAATAGGAGAGGTCCCAAAACCAAGCCCTGGGGCAACATCACTAAGTACCGGTCGATCACCATTAAAACAGCCATCGATATCTACCTGAAAGATAAGACTATAGTCAATCCAGTGTAAGGAGTCCGATGGGTGTGGCTAAGAACGCAAAGCAACTTTGCCAAATCTCACTGAAGCGCGGGGTATAACTTGTCTCAATCGATTGAATTAAATACTAATGAAGCAAGCCCTGCACAAGCTTTTCTTCTCCCTAGCTCCCTAACCCCCCATCGCACTCCATTTTACCCACATCACGTGATTCCTCTCCTCGAGACGAACACTTTGATATATAGCTACACACCCCCCAATCGCTCAACATTGCCAGAGGCAAAATGCTGTACAGAATCTGTACCAAGCCTAAAGCACGGGTTAAGGTAGACAGACTTCGTTATGACTGTTCATTTTGGTTTAATGACGGACGTTAGTTTGACGGGGTAGGTTAAGTTTGAAATGCTGCCATAGGTCAAGCAAAAGTAGATGAAAACATTGTGAAGTTTCCTCAGCTCCTGTTAGCATAAATATATTTATCAATAAATATACACAGATTGTGTATTATTGTGTATTGCTGATGGCTCTGTCTATGCTGTATGGGATGTAGCACCTTCAGGAAGGCAGTCAAGTTATGCTGTGTCAGGAATGTGGGACAGCTGTACTTGCATGTGCGCCGTGTTTTGTTTTAGTTCTAGCTTTTCTGCAATTTCCCTTGCATTTGTATGTTATACTGTTGTGTCTGTAGGTTCAACAAATTCATCGAATGATGGAGAGCTTCAAGACTAGCAGCCGCAAGAGTGGCACTGCCGGCCATGGTGGTGAAGAGTCACATGACCACCTGTTGTCACAGCTGTCGCTGACTCTGGAGCAGGGCAATGCCCTCACGCCACTTGCTCCGTCTGATGGACGTCACTGGAACAAAGCACCAGACTCTCCCGCTACTGCACTCTCTACCATTGATGAGCATGGTGATACCTTAGGTGAGCTCATGTCGTGTAGTTTTATTGTAGTATAGATCTTCATCATTACTGAACTTACTGATTTTTGTATTTGGTGCATTTCCTTTTTTTTTACAATTTCCCTTACCTCTGCTTTTGCTAACATTTTCCTTTACTTCTTCATGCGGCTGAACAATTTGTCACAAGTTACAATTGACCAGATTCATGCTGTTAAATGCACTACAATATTAGCTAGCTACTACTGACAGCATGTACGCAGGTTGCCAGTTTCGTCTGCATGATGCTGTTGCTGGCTGATGCTTCTTCGGACTCCTGTGGCCTTGCTGTCAATAAATCCCATCTTTTGAGACCCAATTTTCTTGTCATTTCAAAAAATTAGTTGTATAATGGAGAACTGCACTGTTATTAAAGAAATTGACTATGTAGGTTCTCTTGTCTTATTAGGGTGATACATCGCAATGAAATGTTTCAGGTCTTATCGTTTTGTACACTTTCAAGCATTTACCTCTCAGGACGCATAGGATGCGCCTTTGGGTTAAGTATGGTACACCAATCTTATGTTATTGAGAGCAGCGACCCCAGGAGGAAGTTGTACATAGGTTACCCAAGCCATTGTACTTGGCCTTTGGGACTTTGCTGCTTTCCAGTTTCATTCTTCTAGGTACCAGGCATGTTCCCCAAGAATATATTCTGGGTAGTGATTATCAAAACATTTTCTAGAAAGTGGAAAATTTTATAATGTTCAGTTCATTTACTGCGCAAATATTTGCAATTTTGTAGGAAATTCCTTCATTTTTCTTTATACATAGTAAAGAAGTCAATATTAGGATTTTATTTATTTGTTCCATCTTTCTTGTAGCTAATTGCTGAAAGTTCTTGTTGGACATTGTTCTCCTAGTTTAACTTTTTTTTATTTTCGGTGCAAAAACTTCTCCACAAAATGGGTTGTACCTTGTGACAATAATTAATAGTAGGTGTACAAAATTTAAACAGCTTCTGAAACCTTTGTTCAAGGTTTTATTTGAAAATCCAATTTTTCGAAGTTTTAACAGATATACCCAGTAGGGCAGTGTGAATTTCATTCAAAAATTAATCTTTCAGCCATATGCTTTCACTAAATGCAAAAAGTAATTATAAAAACCAATAAAGTCTATTTATTGCACTACAATCGCAAAAAAATTACATTTTGTTGAATTAAACTTTCACCAGTTGTAAAAACTTTCTTTAGGTCTAGAGCTGCCACATGTTTTAGCTTGTTTCTTCTCGTCCAAAGCTAGATTTGAAAGAAAAATCTTAAAATCAACACTATCTGCTTGAAAACAAACTGAAATGAGTTGAAGCTAGTTAGAACCCTCAACAACTTGTAAGTGAGGCGCAAGCACGCGCCAACACACCACTACAGCTACACAGAATTGTGGCTGCCCAGCTCCTGTCTTTCAGCGGTGTTGCTAGCCCGCCGCGGCACGAGCATCGCACAATTATTGTATCCGTTGCATTAGTACTAAGATTCAAAGGCAGATGCAACTTGTGCTTACCACATGTACAAAAATGAAAGAATTTGCATTTCCTGCATCATAATTTTTCGAGATAACCTTCATAATTTTGTTATATTATTAAATGTAACTGCTAGCATCTTTTGTGTGGAATAGGCACTGCCTGTCTTGCCTAACCTTGACGGCGCGTGTCTGCTAGGTACTGATGCTTTCCTGTGTTCTTCTTCTACGTATCCGACTGGCTGTGCCTATGTGCGTTGATCTTGTGAGGAAAGACCCTCGTGCATGGATTTCTCGTTTTATTTTGTCATACTCTGTCTCTTTCTGTTCCTCTCTTGGAACATCAAATTTGTGATAGATTCTAGAGGCTTAAACTAATCTATAAAATAATAATTCAGCAATCACGGCCGCCAACTCAGTGATTTAGTTACAGTATGTATAAGTGGCTTGGTCATCAATGGAGTTATGATATGCGAGGTAATTTTGAATTTTATTTGCATTTTATTTGAATGATTCATATAAAAAGCGTTTCATTCACGCCCCAGTTCCACTATATAAATGCGTGAGAACTTAAGAGGGAAACTTGAATGTAATGGGTTTCCATATTGTGTGAAGGTTGAATGTTACCCCCTCCGTAGATGCTGTGTCTGACATTGATTTGACGGAGGGTGATGACCTGGATTGCTCATCCATGCTGCTGCGCTCTGGTGCCAGCTTCAGTAAGGATGCAGCTGCACCGGCCACAGTGAGGAAGAGGCGCAGCAGTGGTCGTAAGCGTGCCTCTGCTGCTGCTGATGAAGAAGATGATGCCCGATCGAGAAAAATTCCCCGACACACCAATAATGTCGTAAGTGCATATTGTGGGTTTTATAAGAAGAAAATGCATGTCAGACATGTTAAGTATATCCTGTATTCGCTAATTAAAAACTGGGATGATTTTAATCACTTTTTCCAAAGTGTGGATAATACTTCATCTCTCTGGCGTTTTGCGATTTTGGGAGGAGGAAAGGTACGGTGTGTTAGGTTAGGGACTGGCATCAGAAACCTTTGACAAATGCTTTTTACAAACCTGTATCATAAATATGTGGTAAAGGCGTGTATAGCATTTATAAACAATGAAATTGACATGAAATTACTAAATGAATCCATAGCTGTGTTAGGTATGTAGTCTAAAGTCGGAGTCCCAGAGTTCTAACGTTTACTTGACATCTGTCCATAGCTACTCAACCTGTACGACGACGAGCATGGCGTGTCATGCATACGGGAGATAACAAATTCTGTTCCATATATTGACTAAATTATTGTGTTTAAAAGTCAGTAATGTATACACAGGTTGGGTAACATGTCTAGTACCTGTCCATCGTGCTAGTAGCCGTCCACTTGCACAAAAACTGCTTGTGTGAAAACTAGCAGTGCTAGAAAGCCGTACATAGGCTCAAACTGTAGGCTACAACTTAGCTCACAGTTTAAGCCTATCTACGAATTTCTAGCACTGCTAGTTTTGACACAGGAAGTTTTAGTGCCAAGTGGACGGCTACTAGCACGGTGGGCGGGTACTAGACATGTTACCCTACTGCAGCTCTGGCCAACCATGCCAGGAACTTATCCAGAGGTGTAACGGCTCACTAATTATTGGTTTTAAACCCATTCTAAATTACTTCCAGGTTTATCAGTTTTGTTTGACTAGTAGTAGATTTTAGCTTGAAGCCTTCCGTTTTCCAATCGAATGTACTTGGGTTTGCACTTTACAAGAGTACAGAATTAACATTAGTATCCCTTTTAGGTATCCTTCTGTTATTGAAGTAGAAGAAATGTGTACTGCTGCACATACAATGTAGCTATGTGGGAACTAGGGTGGGAGTTTTTTTTGTTCATCCCAGAATCTTTGTTGTAATTATGGAACAAACATCATCTTACTGCATTAGCTATACAGGCGTTTCTCAGCAGATCACTACCTACGTAGGCATCCTACGTAGGTATATAAAGCTCTAAAATATTGCAGTTGCTACGATTATGAAGTGCAATGTGTCTTCTGGCATAGGCTTTTCAGGGTGCAAAAGTTATGGTTATTGTTATTGCACTCCAGGGTTTGCTAGTTTAAACCACGGTTTAAGCTAACAAAAAACATGTTTGTTTTTATTTGATTTTTTTATTTTTATTAAAAATATTGCAAAATAAACCCAAAGGAGATGCACTGGCCCAATGGAGACGCACCTACGGTAAGGGGAGCTGTGCGGCGGCTGGACGTTGTGAGCTATGTCCAATCATACATCATTTATAGTGGGTGTATAGGAGACACATTAAGCTTTTTTTTGCAGGTATTCAGGTATTTGACATTTCTTGCAGCTTCCGTTCGCCGCGTCCCAGCCTTCCTACCGTAAGTGCGTCTCCATTGGGCCAGTGCGTGTCCTTGGGGCCACTTACCCTAATGCTGTGGGATGTGCATTTCGGCGAGGACTCTCGTATGTAGATCGCTTGCTGTTGGGCTAAATATTACAGTGATGGAATTTTACTGCGATTGCGTTGGTCAGGATTGTGTAATTTTGTGCGCAAAGTTTGATGAATTGTTTATAGAATAAATTAGTTGATGCTGACTCGTGTACCTCTGCAGGAACGAAAGTAAGTCTAGACAGAGTTGTATTTTAGGCTGGCTTTAATCTCTATCCTAACTTAAATAGCGGCGTGTGACATTGTATCCGTGCCGCCTGTGCTGGTCATGAGAGTCGCCAACACCGGATGGCTCACGTATGTGCTGCAGCGGAAGTTAGGGTAATTTTTTGCCCATACCTACCAGTTGCTTAATTCTGGTGACCCTTGTGGATGTGGTATCCTAGCATGAAACAAAACTGATCCATGCTTCTGTTGTCAGTGCTTACTCAGCTATAGCAATGAAACTATTATGCCCTTCCTATAGTATTCCAAGTCCCATTTGCTATGTCTGTCTGGTCGAGTCTTCCTAAAAATGATACCCGACACAAAAATACAGCAGAACCGAGGAGTTTCTTCATTTCTGCCAGTCCAACTATACGGTCAATGAGATATTGGTGCGACGTGAGTCCGTACCTCCCCATTGTATCTCACTGTCGCCAGTGTTTATATGCCCATCGCATCCTTACTATCAGGGTTGGCAAAAACCTTGATGTTTTTGGTTAAAAAAAGATGTTTTTTTTGTAGATTTTGTTGTTTTTTCTAGTTCTAGGAATCTTATCCAATATTTAAAGTAGTTTCTGCTTTGTAGCTAGCTAATCAGCAACAATCTTAGTCACTTCATTTTGACTTCCTATTGTAGAATACTGATTATAAGAAAAAATGGGGTAAGAAAAAGCAGTTTGAAGGGTACCTGTATTTGCTATGGCTGCAGTTAATATCCGAACTGCAGAGATGCTATGATTTATAAGCTATATATATATGCCTACATCTTTCTCATGAGCTCACTAGCTATCTAATAACAACTACAACTACTACATCTAATTTTCAGTAGATGCTATCTTACAGAAGGTAATTAGATATGCATCTCTGAAATTAAATAACACAAAATTCAATAAGTTATAGGTTTTATATAAACATAAGCTATAGTTCACCCTAACTGTCGTAACAGACCAACAGATTCCTAAATATAAACTCACTAACTCATCCTTTCAGTTGTGCAACTAAAATTTTAATAATTTGCAGAAGTACCTAAAACTGTTTATTTTGTAATATTTATGATTTATCAGTAAAAACAGCAAAAACTCAAATAAAAACTGAAAATCATGTATTTTTGGTTGGTTTAACCATTGTTTTTTAGTTGGTTTAAATCAGCCAACCCTGCATACTATAAAACTTTTCCACACTTCGATATTTCCTCAATTGGGCTTATTTTGTAAATTTTGCTATAAAATCATCTCACCTGTCTTCAAGCTCTTGTGCATTTTACTTACATATGAGTAAGGCCACATAAAGTTGAAAAGTGAAGTATTTAAGTGTATATACAAAGTCCTGCGAAGTTTCATTTGTCTCTCAATGATCAGGCTTTGTCCTTTGATTGCTGCAAAGGCATGTTTGGGTATGGTTGACTAATCCTATTCTTATTACAGATCTTCTCACGAAAATAGTACTAACAGTATGCACTGTGAATACTCCCAGGGAACTGTAGCAATTGCGTGGTGCCTCTCTCAATCAAGCATATATTGCTTGAATGCTCGAACCATAATGCCCTGCGGCTGTCTGTGTTAGACCGCCGACCTAACGCACTCTCTGATATCTTCCATGAAGAAATTACAAACTATCAATGGCCATTTCAACGTCTCTTATACGCCCTCCACCTATTAGACTCACTCTGACTTTGGCAAAACCCCTCCAACACTGTAAATATTACATATCTGATTAAAACCCTCTTGCGAAACTCTTTTGCTGCCACATCTTTCAATACATACTTTCCTCGGATTCCATACCCTTAATTAAAAATGTATTGCTGTTAACCCTTAAATGCATAGCGTGCCATATATGCAGCATATACCAATAGTGTTATTTCTACGGGTGTGCTATGATTAAATCAGGCATTTAAGGGTTAATATAGTCTTTATGTCTGATTAGGCGGGAAAATTTGATTATAATAATAATAATAATAATACTCCCAGGGAATCGGTAGCGTGCTTTGTGATAAACGTATTAGCCATTCTGCATAGTTGTTATCGAAGTATTGAGTAGCTATTACTTAAAAATGCTCTCCAAAAATTCCGACAGCAGGCTCTACATTTCCCCACCATAGCTTGCCAGGAATTCACCTCGGTCATTGTTGCTCATCCACAGGGGACGCAACAGGAGGGACTGTACCCTGCAGTGCCCTCAGCGCCACCCCTAACTGAGGCTGAAGAAGAGTGGACCCTGACTCGCACTCCAGCTGCTCTGAAGAGGCAGGCTCCTGTGCCTCCTACTCCTCAGGTAGCTAAACAAAACTTGCCGCAATTTTAGTAGCTTAGTCTTAGCGTTAACTCTCCGGCTTAGCCTTAATGCCTAAGTGTCCATATCTTATACGTTTCTCTGTACACACCTCCTTGCAATTGTTAATAAAAGGCCCCGTCCTGCCAGCCCCTCTATCAAAAGCTGCTGTGCCCCAAGTAGCGCTGGCATCAATATTTTCGATGCATTATGAATGCCTGAAGTATTTTTTTTCCACTGTTGTAAGAGTCATTGAGTGTTGAATTTTACATAAAGGTTACGCCCTAGTACCGTATTTCAGTGCTAGGGCTGTGTCAGCAATAGAGTCAGTGTAATCTTCTCGAGGTGTAGGAGCTGGTAGGCCGTAACCGTTCTGGGTGGTAGGGGCATTAATGAGTGCGCGGTAGGCCGAAATCCTTCTTGGTGGGAGGCAGACGCTTGCGGCGATGGCCTCTCCTGGTGGCTCCCGATGATCTTGCAGTTGCTGAGGTTTCTGCAGTCTCCGGTGTCACGGGGTGACCGTCCGCGTTCGCAGCTGTCTGTGGTCTATGCTGATCATGGTTATCTCTAGTTTTGTTCAGTGTATCGCTTACTACAACAATGGCGGTTTCGAGTTCCGCAGCAGTTCGCTCAGACAGTCTTGCCTCAGCCGACACTGGTCCTATCTCCGTATTCTCATTACCTGACGCTTTCCGTATTCTTGTATGAACTTCTGCGACTAGTTAAGTGAGGTCCTGGAAACGTCACGCAAATTCTGCCATCTTGGTCTCAGCCATTTTCTCGCGTTGATCGAAGGCTTCCAGTATTTGAGTCTGCGCTGCCTCGAGCTGCTCTATGTCAACGTTCCGTATTTTGGTTTCCAATCTTTTGATCCTGTTCTCTAAAGGACTCCGTTCGTTGTCTATTGCGCTCAATTCCGGCATGGATTCAAGCTTCTCGACCCTTTCCTCAACCTTTGTAAGCCTTGAAGATATGCGATCGAGGGCGGCTTTTGTTTTTCTGACTGAGCTCACAGTGCTTGCATGGGGACTGCAGGTCACCGTCGTCGGAGAAGTCTCGAAATAATGCTGGGCACATCTTCCACGGCAGCTCGAGCACCGATAAATTAGAGGCGGCATCCTTCAACCGCTACACACTTCAGGTTCACAAAACAAGCTAGTGTTGCTGTCTAAATTCACTTCACCACTCAGCAATTTATAGAGCCGGGCTGTAGCAAACTTGCTATGATCACCTGTAGCGGCCCGGCACTCTCCTCACTTTAAGTTATTGAGACGCACCAGCCCAGCTAAGAACAGCTCCTAAGGAATCTGTAAATCTGGGTTCACAACCTGTGAGAGTATACCGGCCGCGTCTCACGCCAGTAAACAGTTAAACTAGGTAAAGGGAAGTGTGCAGCTAGCCTTCCAAGATAGTAAACAAATCGATAATGCTTTTTCATCGTCCATTTAATGGTCAGACTCACTGTTTAATACCAGAAAACCCAAAAATGTTGTAAGCACATGAAAGACGCCAGGTTTGATTCAGAAAAAAAGAAAAAAAATCTTATTGCTGTGGCATGATATCACTCCCATTGGTTCATCAGGCTATAACTATTCTAGAAATAGGTTGTTCCACTTGAAATCAGGCCAGAAGATTTGGGATGGGAATTTAACTTCCAACAGACTTGAAATATAAAAAAATACTATCTCATAACTCAACGTGCATTGTCGTTTGTTTGAATGAGAGACTTCTAGTTGTAGACAGTGATAAATAAAGTTGACGCACAGATCGTGTTCTTTCTTCTACGCATTGAGATTTTCTTTCTTCGTGCTCAATTTACTTCCGTTTTCATACTTATACTGATTGTTTATTTTGTTGTTTTCCGACTTGCCGTGCACTTGGACTTGCTCCAGTGTTGAAATTTAGAGCACCTTCATGCACTCTCCGTGCGTCTCTCTGTGTGTGCTACATGACGTTTGCTAGTCCCCTCTAAGACGCCGTTACTGTCACTAGATACGCTCAAAGTAACATTATTAGATTGAGTTACTCTGTATCATGCTGTTATATAGTCGCTACCTAGGTATACGATATAATTTCAAAGAGTCGAGTACAGTTAGCTCACTTAGCTGCTATACTTTCGGTTTCTCTTGGCACAAGGTGAGAAACTGAAGCATTTGCTCGTTAGTAGTGATTTTTTTTTTAGTTTATGTTGTACTCATATTTTACCATTTGCTTCCTGCATTGCAGCAATGTACAGTAAGTGAAGTAATGTATATTTTAAAAAGCTTGTGTATTCAATTGATTATTGAGGTACACTTTATTATCCGTAATGCTAGGGAAATATCAGGTTCCAAAAAAATCGTGCCCATTGATAACAGCCACTTGTCTTAAAAAATATCTGCGACTTTTTTAAGCTCGTAGCTGTTTCTAATGTTGGTCAGATTCATGGTTGTGGAGTTGGATGTTTCAAGTCCAACTCCGACTCCTGGTCCTCAAGATTTTCCATCTCCCAACTGTGACTCCATGTCTTTGATACAATTAGTGTAATGTAACCATTAATTTTGTCTAATTACTTTTTACCAATATATGCACTGATATTAAACTAAATAAAATATCTTTGTGCAATATTTAGAATGATGTTCGGTTTCATTCGCACCTTTTGGAGTGTTAAGTTTTCATATATTTATATTTCATTAATGATAATCATCATCCAGTAAAACTTTAAACAGGCGAAGTACTGAATTCCCAAAATGTGGACCAGCTTAAGCTTCGGAAAATATTTTATTGGTAGCTATATGAAATGGAATCCTTTATTATTTGCACCAATTGGGACTGAAATGATCAAATTTAATTTATAAATAGGACAAGTTAGCGTTAGGCAAGACTCTGTTTACACCATCTAGGTCCTCCACTGTCAATGGAAACACATGGAATCAAGTCAAAAATAGTGTTTTTCCACATTTACAAAATCTTTTATTTCCTGTAGCTTGAAATAAAAAATTTTGAATAAATTTGAAAAATTGAGATATTTTCTACAATGTGTTCTGGAGTGAGAGTCATGCTCAAAATTCTACTTATGACTCCGACTCCTGGAACAAGTGGGTTTCTGACTCTGACTTCCACAAATCTCTCGCTCAGGCCGCCTCCGACTCCCTCGTTTGGTTAGCTACATCATATCGCGAGAACTTTTGAAAGATTCTATCACATAATTTCTAATGTGTATTTTGTTTCTTTATTGTTTTTTGTTATTACTGAATAATGATGTGAGAATTTAATCCCAGCAGGTTGCAGTGACGCCTTCCAGCCAGTATGCCACTCCAACTTTGGGTTCTCCTGGACTACGCAATCACCTCAGTGCGTCACGAGTGCAACGGGCCCATTGCTTCACCACCAAGCTCATGTACATGTCCGAGTACTGCCAGCCTTGTGGCAAGAGGTCGGTATTTCTAAACCTTTTGTTACCTCCGCCAAAGAGGTTATGTCTTCGTCGGGTTTGTCTTTTTGTCTATCATCACGATAACTCAAAAAGTTATGGACCAATTTTGACGAAATTTACAGGGATTGTTAGGTATGTTAAGAGGAACAGATGATTAACTTTTGAGGAGATCCGTCCATCCGTTGTGTTTGTCTACCTCATTTTTCTCAATGCTATAACTGAAAAAGTTGTGGACGAATTTTTATGACATTTACATGAGTTGTTAGGTATATATATTATGAAGAGAAGATGACCATATTTTTGTAACGATCCGTTTGTTTGTTCGTTTGTCGCTGTTTTTTTTTTTAATTTTATGCTTGGTAGCACAATAACTAAAAAAATAATGAATGGATTTTCATGAAATTTATAGGAGTTGTTAGTAATGTTAAAAGACATAAATGATCAAATTTTGGTGCAGATCGGTTTGTTCGTTTGACTAATGTTTGTCATAATACTTGTTAGCAGCATAACTCAAAAAGTTATGAACGGATCTTAAAATAAATTACTGAAGCTGTTAACACTATTGAAGGGCACAAATGATTGGATTTTGGTGTTGATACAGAGAAAATCATAGTCTCAGAACCAATTTTAATTTTTCATAACCGTTACCTTGCTTGGTGGAGATATGCATTCTGAGAGTGCTCTAATTTTCATTGCTCTAGAATTACTAACATTGATTGCAATCAATTTATCATTGTAGCCTATGCTGTGCGCCACAGAGATAAATTCACCTGACTTAGCAACAGTAAGTTCAGGTCACCACTTCGTGCTTATAGCTACATGTCGTAATCATAATTTCTGGGTTACTAGCGCTACAGCGTTCCCCCTGCCTGTAAGAAGCTGCGTTACAACAATCACAATCCAGAGAGCGCTAACTGATGCACCGCGGATGACAGTGACGTAGATAACTGCTCAGAAACATTCATTTAAAAAAATGGAAATGATATGGACGCGCAAAAGGTAAACTGCATAGCCCAAAGTAAGTCACGGAAATCAGGTTACTTACTTTGAGGATCCATCGGTCAAATTATGAGTAGCGCGGGGGGGGGTTACATTCCGGTAATGCTACCTGGCTACCCAATCCACAAGCCTCCAGAATAAAAGTCAGATAGTTGCTGGTACTTGCTGGTCGTTGAGTGCCGATAGCCAAAACGATCGGAAAAAAGTTGCTAATTTGTCACTCAATTGTTTCTCAGAATTTTATGGAAGAGTTTTAGTTCTACCAGCAAGTGACATTGTCCAGGAGGGTCGCTTATGGCTTCCACTTTTTGCCAGTAAGTATGTCAGAGGCTCGACTGGTTTCGGAGCTAGGGACTTGGCACAGCAAGGCGCAACCGCTAGACCAGCGTTAACACAGCATACAGGCAGGCCTGCAGTAACCAGCTTACTGCGGAGCACTGCCTACGGAGCGCTTACCGTCGTTTGTGTGTGTGTGTGTGGGGGGGGGGGACGTGCAGTCTTCGCGACATCATACCCAAGACAACTAAAGTTTTTAGCTCAACCAGCAGCTTGCACTATCCAGGAGGGCCACTTACAGCTTCCACTTGGCGCTAGTCTAGCGGTTGCGCTGAATCCCTAGGTTCAAAGCACGCCGAGCCTCTGAAGCATTTGATCTATGAAAGAAGTCATTTGTGGGACACAAAACGAGAACTCCCGCTGCTGCACCACGACTGCGCCTTGACCCACAGCGAGTTGAATTAGGTTAACGAGATTTTGACAAGTAAACACCTTCCTGTGGTTCCTCAGCCGCCTTATTTAAGAGGCTTGACTCCTTATGACTTTTCCTTTCCACAAAGTTGAAGGTTAAGACATTGGAGAAGACTCGTTTAAACATAATCTCATGAAGGTAGGTAGGGTGTAGTCTATGGCTGAAAACACTTGGCTGAGTTTCAGAGCTGCTGTGAAGAGTGTGAGGCTTCCCATGGCTACTAGTCTGGAGGACAATACGAAATTATTGTAATGAAACCAAAGCAGTTACGGAACATCACTTGTTACTTGATCTGTGCTCACTTTGTATATGTATATATCTGATAAGTTGTCGGCGGGAAAACCCTCAATATAATTATAATAATCTGATACTTTAACAAATGCCAGATAATCTATTTTCAAACAGTAAGTTCGAGCAATGTGTAGCTCGAGCAATTGATTTTCGAGTAGTTTGCCAGATATCCTTGATATATTTATTTTAAATTTGCGCGTTAACTGGAAGTTGTGAGGTCTGCGTAAGGCAATCGTGAGGTCTGCAGCTCCAGTGAATATGTTTATTTACTCCTCTGCTGTTACCCATTTGATACAAGGGCTTGTGAAGGCTATTAGCCGTGCTTTGAGTTTATGCATAGATTACGATAATTGACTTCGTAAGTGTGCTTATCAACCACTAATAATCCCTGCTGTAGACTTTTTGTAACTGTACTCTCTCTGGGAGCATGGGATGGGCCATAGGGTTAGGTTTACCTATTCTAAGTTATGGGGAGCAGCGCCCCCTTGGGGACCCTGTAGTTTACTTTAGCTATTAGCTAGGCTTTCGGGACATCTGTCTTTCATGTCCACTTTGCGTCCTTCGTGTGTCATACTCTTACTGATATTACTTTCTTTTGGTATTTCTGTTCTTTCGAGACTGAGTCACTTGCTGTTCCCATGCACTTTGATCCTGTGTGAGAACACCTTTGTGCATAGGTTCCTCATGTCTATTGACATACTATAGGTCGCTTCATTTTCCTGTTAGAACTTCATAGTACTCAATTAGAGCGGCTGAAACTATCTTATATTATATATAGNAACAAGAACTACCCCGTGAGCTTCATATGTCATAGTTGTTTCCTTTAAGTTTCTTACTAATATACTCTACCTGTTACTGCGCTTCAGTGTTGCTCTCTTGAAAGCATAGCATGTATTGGATCTATTCAAGCCGTTCCCAGGCATTCGTATGAGCCCTTAATAGTTCAATTCTCTTTGTAAAAATGATAAGCTGGAGGAGACCGGGGTAAGTGGTGGCCTAAATTCTCGTGATTACCTACCTGAATCCCAGGCAGCTCGTAGTCCATGTAATTTGTTGTTAGCTTATGGCTAGTGACATTATAGTACTGAAACATGCTGTAGCTCAGTGACGTGAAGGCAGTACAATCTGTAATACGTTAACATTATTGGCTTATGCCCAGAGTCGCACTACCTGAACGTAGCAAGGATTTAATCATTGGGGACCCGGCAGATTGGTATGGTCATGCTATCCCTGTGGGCCCCTTTAGCTGAAGCAATAAATCATATCTTCCGAAAATAAAGTGGCTGCTCTATGCTGTTGTAGTGATGTGTACGTGCTCAGCAAAGGGTCAGTTTCTCATCTAAAACTGGTCCCTGCTTAGGCCAAGGAGAAGGGTGAAGGGGAGGGGAGAGATACGCGAGCTCTCAGGCTTCCCCTTTGGCTACGCTTTTGACGTAGTAGTTCGTGCATTTACTTCGTAACTGACAAAAACCCAGTGATTGATTTGCAAATTGGCAGTTCTGCTCACTAGACCAGTCTTGCTTGGTCTCTCATGGGTACATATTAGTCTATTGCTTTACATGCAATGGATAAACTGGCTCTCTTAACGATGGTAGAAGTGGTGTGATCATGAAGAAAAACTTAAGTAAATCTAAGGGCGTCTATTGTTGAAAAATTTTCTATTATCTGTGCCGGTACTTTTCTTGTGCATATCCTTGGCTTTTCGTAAGAAAATTTCCACTTCGAAGCAACTGGTCGAAAGGCCTTAGCTATAAATGTCAATGTGTAGTGTGGACATCTATGGTCATATTTTTCTCACCGCAGGGCAGCATTGCTGACTTCACGCCTACAGTGTCGCCGATGGTTCCTTCTCTCATCGTGCACTGCACCATTGAGATCGAGCGACGAGGCTTCACCGAGTTGGGCCTGTACAGAGTCTCTGTACTCGAGAGAGATGTAAAAGCCCTAAAGGTAAAACTTAGCAATATTTGTAACTTCGTTGCTAGGAACTTATTAAGTCAGGTTGATGCAACTCATAACTCATGTAGCTACCTCCTTGAGCTCTCAACTGACCTGGTGGTAAAGTTTCTTGACCTATTTGTGTTATTATTGTAAGCGGCTACAGGTTATCTTCTGCGTCGAGATGAGTTCTTGAATCGTAAAGTATATTGTATTTCTTAAAATAAATACATATGTGTGTTAAACTGAATTCTGCAAGTAACTTGGGATGTGCTATACGGTTATGTTGGTTAAGTTCGCCCAGCTTTTGTTGTGAGGAGCAGCAACCCCAGGGAACACTGTAGGGTACCTTAACCTTAGCTTGGCATTCGGGACGTCCGCTGATTTTACTTTTCTCTGTTCTTTCTCAACTTGCTGTTTCCACGCGCTTTGATCCTGTGTGGAAAGACCCATCATGCAGGGGGTTTTTGCCTCTGGCAGACTCCTAACACGGTTTCAGACCCAAGCACTCGACTACCATCTTGCTCAATAATTTCAGTCTGGGATTCTGGAAGGGATGAATGAGACTATACTACTCCTCCGCACTATGGTAGTAGTCATCGGTATCCGCAAGGTGTTCAACACTGTGTCACGACACGTGGTAACCTCAACCCTGCCTGTAAGGAACAGGGTTCTATAGTACCCTATCCCATCCCTCTTCAGCCTCTTTTTGCACGACATTCTACTCCCACGGTCCCACCCTACCTCCCAGTCCCCCACCCCGGATGGGCCAGCCAAATGGCTGCAACCTTATGTGCAGTGCTTGGAACAATGGTTGGGGCAAAAATGGATGAAAGTATATACGAACATATGCTCACTTACACTTGTCGCACCCTTCAACCAAGCATATAGACTGTAGCCAGGCGTCACAGAGAGCCCACATCAACCTAATTTTTACCAAAGATACGTAGTGACTGTACATCGAGGCTTCACTTTCAAGCGCAATGTCATCGGGATTACTGCCTGGAGAAAATCGCGCCTTTACGTGCTACGTGCAATGACAGCCACCTCCTTCGGTCTATGTGAGGAGTCAATAATGGCCGTGTACAAACATTTTATCTGACCAATCCTAGAATATGCCTCTCCAACCTGGATATCCAACCTGGCTGATGCCCACCATGACACCCTTCAGCTAGTGCAAAGTTTGTCCCTTCAGGTAGCCACTGGGTGTGCAAAATCTCCCATGCAAGATCTATAAGCCGAAACAAAGGTGCTTCATCTGCGGCCAGATATGGAGATGAGGGAAGCACGGTTCTTTGCTTTGGTTGCCGCACGCGGCTCTTCTTGTACTGATCTTCATCTTTGTCCACTTCCTTCCGATTCATACTTTTACTGATCTTACTTTCATCTGTTCTTCCTTTTCTTGCCCGATTTAATTTTCCCATGCGCGTTGACCCGGTGTGGGAACACTCTCGTGCATGGTTTCTACTTGTCTGTCGTCATAATATATGTCCATTTTTCCACTGTGATATCGCCTTTGTTGTAGAAACGGAGACTTAGACCTCTGAATGTAAATGATCATCATCTTCATTGACTGAGGTAGACTGCAAACAAAACCTGTTATGACCCCAGCCGCCTATCATGGAGGAGTCCACTGAGCCCATCCAGCTTGCTTCTCAGCCGCAAAATGCATACATACAGTGTTTACGTAGCGGGTGGCACTGCAGCCAGCCCCACCCAAAGTCGACGTTGGACCCTTCCCTCCCCTCGGAGGTGGACCCAGGGGAGCTTACGTCCCCACTTCCCGACCAAGTTCCAGTCGCTCGACGTAGGTGCGAGTATCACCCAGGTCTCGTGTCCGTCCTACCCGTGCAGAATTGGTGACGAGGTCAGGATCCGTATCGCAGATGCATTAGGGCGCCGGACACGGTTGAACGTCTGGCTACCTTTTGTCCAGCTGTGGGTCACCTAAGATCTGAAGCGGATGGGTGTCTGATGCATACTCTATCTCTGGCGGAGACTCGCTGAGGCGGTGAAGTTCTTTTAGGGCCGTCAGAGTGCTAGACCTCTAGTAATACCTTCCCCCATCTCCCTTTCTTTGTATATTCTAGAGCCAAGCCTTTGGCGGTGCGTCTGGCCGCCTGCGTCGTTCTGCAGGGGGGCGCGGGAGACGACACTACTTCGTACTGTATATCCATTCCTTCTTGCTGTGTGAGATAGCCCTTGTGGTGGAAAACTAACGTTCTTGCTTTGTGATTTCAGGAAAAGTTCCTAAGAGGCAAAGGAACACCCACTCTTGCAAATATTGACGTCCACGTGATGTGCAACACCATTAAGGACTTCCTGCGCAGCCTGAAGGAGCCACTCATCACGCACACTCTGTGGCAGCAGTTTGTCAGTGCTGCTAACAAGCCAGATGAAGAGGACAGTGAAGCTGCTCTCTACCAGTGCATTTCTGAACTGCCACAACCTAACCGTGATACGCTTGCTTGGATGGTACTTCACTTGCAGAGGTCAGTGCGACTGTGTGACTAGAGTTTCAAACTTTTGAGTTGCTAATAGCTGTTGTTCATTGTAGCAGTGTTACGTGTGAGTGTAAATTAAATTGGCCTGAAAAATGTAATGCCAGCAATATGCTAGAAGTTATACCTGAAATGCATATAATGGCCTGGCTAGTTTTCGAAAAGTTATTAATTAGGTCAAACTTCCTGAGTCTCTATTTACAACACTGTTGCCGCCACGGTAGCAACATGCTTCCGTTCTCAGCTCTAACACCTTGTATCGCTCGCCGGTTCGATGCCCGGGCTAGCACGTGAGCTCTTTGCAAATCTTGGTGTGCTGACTCGGCAGTTGTGTGTGCATGCACGACACCGTGGTGGAACTGCTTTCCTCAGAGATGAGGGGGGTGGGGGTCTCGGGTCATTTGTTCCTGCCGTCAAATTGGCGCCATTGTTCTTGGTGACCCGATGGCGACTGCGACTACACTTACTCATCTGGGGCCAGTGGCCCTATACCTGCAGCACAAACCAGTGCGTGTGGGTTTCCCAGGTGAGGGTGTGGTCTAAGTTGACTTTACCTTTACTTTACTGTTCAGGGATTTGTTGACATCTAAAGTCTGCACGGGTATATTCTGGCTGGCCCTTTCCCTGCCACAATATATATATGGGCTTCACGAATCCAAGGGCTGTCCCGAGTGAGTTCTCCGCAGAGGATGTTGCAGCTGGCCGCAGTTCCTGCTGAGAAGGTTTGTTTATTCGGTAGGTTCTCTATAAATCCCCTTCTGTTCCTTGAGGTGGACCGTCGATCGAGGTGGCCGACTTATTCCGCGAGACTCCTACCATCGCCCGTGTGGAAGGCCACGGAAAGGACAGTCCGCACGAGCGCTTCTTTCTTCTTCTCTTCTCATTTTTCGTCTCTGGGCTGGTACCGCAGGGCTGATCGAATTCTTTCAACCGAGCCGTGTAGGGTTGGAGATACACGTGCTATATAAATTTAAGACACAGAACTAACTTAGCCGATGTGAGTTCGCAGTCACGCACGACCTTGCGGCAGAAATGCTGAGATAAAATATTTGAACTTTGGCGCGATGCGGCTTAGAATCGCTGCGCTAGCAAATTTTCCTACCTTGAACTTTATATACAGTTTGATTTTTATTTTTATACTACTATTATTTGGGTCAGGTAGATATTTTGGACCAATGTAAATATTGCGAGCGTCTAGCGGTCTGCTATTCACTGTTTGAAGGCACAGGACACAAGAGTCCTCCAAGTGGTGTCTAGATTTTAAGCCTGAGCACAGCACTTGCAGAGCTGGAGGATATGCAACTGCAGGGCTCGTCTACTGTGGCATTCAGCGGATATGGGAACTAACTAAGAAATTATGAGTGTTTTCAAATCGAGAAGGAAAGACTTGCCGGTGATTTACGTTTTAAGCGTCGAATGCTGGCATCACACCAGGTGACAAGTTAACAACTACAAGCTTTATTCATGCATTTTATGGTATTTTGCTCAGCTGCTATTTCTGATTGAGTACCTACATTTTATGTGGGAACATATTCGGGCATGGGTTCCCACAGAGACGATATTTTTTGTTTCTTTTGTCGATCACCTTTGTTGTCGAGTGGGAGGCTTAAACTGCATGGTCAATATATTATGACTTATGGTAAATAGATGCATTTATCATATGACCTTTTACATTTCATTTCAGAGTAAGTGAAGCGAAGGAATGTATGATGCCTGCTGTGAATTTGGCGAAGGTGTTTGGGCCAACGGTCGTGGGCTATTCAGTCACGGAGCCGGAACCTCACATGATTTTCCAGCAAACTCCTGATCAGCACACCGTAAGCATCTTTTCGTTCTGCTCTTAAGAAGTGCTGATATCTCAGTTGTGTATGCAAGTACACCGTGCTGTAACTAAGTCGATTAGTTTATCAGGCTGTTAAATATGATGGCATAGAATTTGTTTCATCGGCAGCTCGTCCTCGTTCTAGCTCATGGCCTGTGTCTGGTGTGGCTTGAACCAATTTTGCGGTAGTGGCTAAGAGCAACTCTGAGCAGGAAATACTTTTGTGCCTCCGGCGTAACAGTGAATTGCTGCATCACACGAGTACAGCACCAGCGTTTTTTCCCATTACTCTTGAGCGTCGAAATTTCAACTCTTCGTTGACGTCCTACTGTTCCAAGCAGATACCGCAGAAGTAACCTTTAATTCCACAACTTTTTGTTTGAACTCATACACGAAGTAAAAAGAAAAAGTCACGTCAGGAACTGCAGGCTGGTGAACCTTGGCTGTCTAGGTTTGCCCTATGTTGCGGGAAGCAGCGCCCCCCCCTCCCCCCACCCACGGGAAGGGGAAGGGCGGCAGAGGTTGCTTTAGCCATGTTAGGTCTTCGGGCCCTCTGTTCTTTCCGTACTCTCGATTATTAATTCTTGTTCTGTTCGTTTTCTTTCCCGACCTTCTCTTCCCTTCGCGGTAATGGTGTGAGGGAATGCAGTCTTTCGTGGCTTCCACGTTTCTATCGACATAGCCTGCTGCGTGTTCCTTATTTCTTCTCTGTTAGATCGCCTGTGCAGTGGCGGCGGAGACCTATACTTTACAGTGCGATAAGACGAATCATCTTTGATATCAGCAGCAAATATAAGTAACTGCGTACATGGTCGGCTGGTGTAAGGCTAGACTTTAACTCTTGGGATCAGCCACTGTCCGACTCCTACTTCTTGCGTCCGAAAGTTTCTTATTCCCTGCCTTAGCAAAACAGGCTGTTTGTTATCCATTTTCTTGAAATTCCAACCCTTGAGACAGGCGTGTGTCCGAATCCTACTCCATTACTTTGCTATTGTGACATCTAGAGATTTTAATTTATATTTCACTTTTGCAAATGCACGTTTCCTTTAATAGTTGCTGTCACGGGGTGGGCAACTGAGAGCAATTTCCCACCCGGTTAATAAGTAGTCGAGGCCCTCCAGCGATTTCATTGTTTTAAATTTCCTAGAGCTTTTCATAAGCTTGCTGGACCATTGTCTAAGCACTGCGATTCTGAAGTAAAACAAAAACTGCTATTTTTTCTGTTGAAGTAATTAGTATTACACCGCAGATGAGGATGCAAAAAGCTCTACTACATAAAGAACTTACATTTGCAGAGTCGTTAAGAGAATAGTTTTTCAGCCACCTCTTGAATGAATTTTTTTTTGTTGCGCTGTTCACTCTCGATGAAACTTAATTTTTTTGCACCAAGTTCTCCACAGCATTGCTAAATGAATTACTTCGCCCTTGTTTGTCATTACCTTTCATCAAAAAGTTTTCTTTTTACTGTACTCAGGTTATGAAGAAGCTGCTGGAAATCAGTAGCGACTACTGGGAAGCGTTTGTCACCGTCAATGACGAGAACCTGTTCACTGGGAGCACCAACGCAATCGTCGAGTTTGGCAGCACGCCTGACCACGGCCGCTCCAGCAGAAGGCGGAGCTTAGTGACCCGGACACCTCTCACCAAGGGTGTTTAGTGCCCTAAAGGACTTCCGCTGCTAACAGAACTCACTCATTGCGCTATTGGAATCGACAGTCGATGTAAAACTCATTGTCTTGGTTTCGTTTCTTTTTGATTAAGTTAGGTTCATTATTCATGGATATAGGACGCTTGTAGTGCCTGGGGAAGGTATGTTTTATGATTTTAGGGCGCTGTACAATGTACAGGTGCTTGTGCTGGCGTTAGACTGATGGCCAGTCCACTCATACTAGTATGTTGAAAAGTGAGCGTGACGAAATTGTTGAGGTACTCTGTTGGAGCGATGCACTCAACTGTGACTGCATAGCTTGCTTAATTTTGTCGTAGCTAGTGAATGTGAGAGTGGCCAAATTTATTTCCTCAAAGTGATGTGTTGAATACCAGCTGATGAGTAGTGACTGCTTCATACAGCAACGTGACTTACATGGGAATGAAGTTGAAAACGTACAAGTTCTATTCTTTATGAATTGTCCTAATTGGCACGACTGGCGCAGATTGCTTTATTTTGAATCCACTAACGGTAAGGTTAACTTTTCTTATCAGTCAGTGCATTTAGAACGCATTTTCTTTACTTTTTAGCTTCTAAGTTTACGTCTGTACTAGTTAAGCGCTTTCTAAGATATTCATCAGCTATTTTTGATTTAATACATAAGTACGGTATCACTATATCATATCTTCAATCATATGCTAGGCTACTTACGGTACTGTATATCGAGGGCTTAGAGCCAGAAGTGGTGATGTTCATTTTTGGCGTAATTGGGTTTTACTCACCAAGTGGGTGCTTGTGAGACATATTTTTAGTGTCACAAGTGTCTATGCCACATCTTTTCACAAGCACCCACTTTGTTAGTAAACCCAATCTACGCCAAAAATGGACATAACCACTTCTGGCTCTGAGACCCTCGATATTATATTCGTACTCGAAGCAAGAGCCCTTCCCCTCCCCCCTATCCACCCGATCTTACTAATGTAACATAAGTACTCGTATCAATTTAACATTAGCGGTCTATAGAGACCGCCAATGCATATCTGCTGTAAGGCATCACGGAGCCAAAAGTTTTGACGTTGAGTGGATGACAATGTGACATCAACGCCACTCAATTGTTGCCGTAATCGCTTATCGTTTGAAATGTGTTTTCATTTTTGGAGCACAGAAAGCTCTAGAAGTTCTCACTTGCGCCTCCACTTTTCATTGGGAGCGAGGCGACTTTTTGTTCCGTCAAACCTAATATGATATTCGCAATAATTTCTAACGTCGTTTTCTTATATCTTTTTATTAATTATGCCAGCTTGTACTTACTGGACAGATAGTACAAACCCGTTATTTCTTCACAACTTTTTCGTCTGTGTTTCTAGTTTTGGGATAAAACCTACCTGATTATTGTGTCATAGGTGATGTATCGGCCAGTTATTCTATCTCAAGGGGACATATGATGAGTCAAAAAAGTTACGTTAGTTTGGTTCGCTCGTTTGTCTGTGGAGTCTTATCTACAACCGAAGCCTTTACATTTAGCAAGGCCTTCGCTCGTTTCTTTGTTTTACTACCTACTTTGCTTAGTTCTATTGTCATATTCACACTGATGATGCTTTGTTTTATTTGTTCTCGAGGCGCTGTTCCCATGACCTTTGATTCAGTACGGAAACACTCGTGCGTGGTGTTTCACGATTCCGTAAATTTTCATTTATCTCTTCTTGTTTTGTCGCCGTTTGTACTAGTAATAATGCTAGTTATTCCATAACTGCGTTAGCCACTTCCAGTGTTGCTGTTTCTTCGATTTCAATGAGCCTCGTTTGCACCATAATGAATATTTTGACCCCATGAGCTAATAACTAGTATGTGTACATAACTTGAGTTAGTTACATTTGCTTCAATAGCAAAATTAGATCTATTATTTAGTGTTCCTGGCAAAATAATGTGGTTTGGTATTCAATAATAATATGTAATGCATGGAGGGGATACTGACAATCGCTACTGTACGAAATTTAAGTAACACTATATTTCTCTTGAACGTAAGTTTTAATGAAACTAGGGAGTTGTTGGGAGGCAACAGCGATGTTCCGTCAGTGTACTAGTGAAAGCATTGTACAGTAGTCTAGTAGTTTACTAGCAACTGCGGGTGCGTTTACTGAGTTACATGAGAACTTTGGGGCCCCACGATCTCCACAGTACACGAGTTACATACTACTGCAATTGACAGTAGGTATGGCCCTCATGGGTATCTTCTGGCGGTCCCTTTCCCTGCCACAACAGTTTGGTCATCACGCACCCAAGGGTCCCGAGTGCCTTCTCCGCAGGGATGTAGCATCTGGCCGCAGTTCCTGCTGAGAAGGTTAGTGTTTTGTTGTAGATTTGGGTAGGTTGTCTACATTTCCCCAACTGCTCCGCGAGGTGGGCCGCCGAATGGTGGTAAGCGACCCATCCCATGGAACTCTTACCTGCTCCCTTGTGGGGGGCCACGGAGGGACCCCCCGCACGACTGTTCGCTTTCTTCTGTCTTCTTCTCTTTTCCTCTCTTTCCCTGCGCCGCGTGGCTGAGCGGTTACGTAATCGTTCGGTCGAGCCGTGCAGGGTTAGAAATGCGCGCCGCGCCTTGTTTCCTGCCAGACATGGTGCACCTGGCCGGGATTGTACTAAAAGAGCTCATCGGAGTTCGACTCAACTTCTTAACTATATTATGTGAGATTCTATCGCTGTTTATTAATATATCGTCTTCGTTTCTGATACGGGGGGAAAACCCTCATTGTAATAATAATAATAGGTCGCGGGATGTGACCCGGCGCCAGAGTGTAGAGCTGAACATCGCTCAACCGATCCATTTTGGGATGTGAAATCCCTATGGTTATAATAATGACTGTGTAGTACGCCTTGCATTACAGTATCGATACTGTCGCTATTGCAGTAATAATACTAATGCACGCTGCTATGCAATAAATAGCTACTGAATAGTAAACCTAATCGTGCGTTAGCAATAAGTGAAAACCGAAATATTCGTACGACACGGCTCCAGTTTAGAAGTGACACCAATCTTCTCATTGCTTTCTCTTTTTGGCACTTGTCTTCGATGCTTGCGAATACCAGTTGCAGCGCAGCATTGCTTGTATGAGCTAGCAGTGAGTCTCTATTTTGTGTGGCGAGTTGTTATCGGAGACGCTGTTGGCCTCGCCTGAACACACGAAACAGTCTTGTCGCCGCAGTGGAACGAGACGGTAATAGGGTAATGCCACTGTCGTCATTTTATCTCCATTTTGGCAAATAAGAAACATTTGGAACCAAGTTTATGCTGCTGCAAAAACTATATCTATCAAGGTCTGAGAAGGCAGTGTTCGCTCGACTGTCTAATGCACTGGTTCTCTTTGAAAATACAACTGTGTCTACCGTAGATTTGCTGTTGTGTTAGTTGTCTTAGGAAGTGTCACGAGTAGAGGTTCAGATGTCTCTTTAAATTTGAAGTGAATTTAAACTCAGAACGATAAGCACTTTTTGTTTACATGGAATAGCAACACAGTCCGTTCAGTGAGGGGACACGTTTACTTGACTGTTGTACGAAGTTACCGTAATTTAGCAACGACGGCTTTTAAAAAGAAAGTGTTCTGTTGAGCGCGTTTTTTTTTTTCTCTTCTAGAAACTCTAGGTTAGTTAGTGAACAGTCAGTGGAGGACCAATGAGCTGCAGTACACAGTTTTGAAAGTTTCAGCTACTTGCCAAGTTACGTGCAAGTTGGTCTTTTAGCAACTTCGGACCTCCAGCGATCTTGATAGCTTTTAAATTAGGGGACTGCATTGCTCTGCTCGAACGATTATGTAACGGATTTTCCATTTCTTTAGATAAAATAGGTTGAGAACAGCGGCTGGCATTACAACAAATGTGTTGCATACGTACCAGTCAAATTATGGGAAGTTAAACTCACAATTAGTAATGCGATGCCAGAAGTTTTCTACCATTTCTTCTCTGATATGTTTCGTTCCCATAAGTGTAATATGCTCAGTTGCTCATATAAATATTAACTACTACTGTTGGCATCTGTAAGCTTTGTGTTTTTGACGTAGCTACTAGTA
>LQNS02278094.1:6084915-6101333 GCA_001587735.2 Parhyale hawaiensis | reverse complement strand
AAAAAAACACTGAATCGATTGACTCAGATTAAATCCATAATCAGATACAGTATTGGCCAATGTCGCGTAAATAAACGAAACAATGAGCCATCGTAACTGACATTCGCATTATCACTCGGAAATAAAGATAAGTCGATTGACCAAATGACCTAAATTCGTGCAAAATTGATATTGCCTTCCACCGGTATACTGACGTCCGTTTCCGGTTAATAAATGCATTCCCTGCGTCACCATAAACAGTTTGTTTTCCGTCTGAGGTCGCTTTGTTCATTGAGTGGTAGTAACAGGGAGAAATTTTGCTAGACGCGAGCAAGACACTCGCCTTGTTGCACAAAATGTAAGGTATGAAGTACAATAGAATTGTAAATTTGTACCCTAATTTGTAAGGCTCATTGCTATGTTTTACACTAGTTTTGACTTTTACTGAACAATTATTGTTATAGCATTATTGTATGAATACCTTCCTACGGGGAAAAATAAAAGTTTTCATTTCACTTCCTTGTGCCGGTAGATTGTTAATCGAAGAGATTTGACGTATTTGCTACGAGTGGGCCGTGAAGTGTATGAATATACGCAGCTGAAACACATGCCTGCGACCATGCAGTAGCCATTACCTCTCTCTACGTAGCCGCCAGGCAATTTCCAGTGAGGCCTCTTGTGGAACTTCTCTCTCACCACCAGCAGCTCCTGAGTGTCTTCCCTCACTACCATGGCACCCACTCCCACAACAGTATGGGCGTATCTGTAAAAAAAAGAAAATTAAGAGTGATATAAATATATAATTGAATTGGACGGCCGAAACCCCAACTCTGCCTATGATTCTTGGTGATCAAAAGCCTCTGACTCCTGCTGCTTAACGAAATAAATTAGTAATTGTTAACTTTCTTCCTACACAACGTACCCAAAAACAACTAGAACGCCTCGGTGGCGTAAGAACATCACCCGCGATAGGGGGCAAATTAAACGAAGTCATTTGTGATGAACGAGACTAGCGCACAGCCCCATTCCTTCTCAGAGATTCGCTCTTCAATAATAACATAGGAAACAAATATAACGCCCCGTTCTTCAGACGATCTGCCGCGGTGGAGAAAATTCAACTCCGTCATTTTCTATGGCTAGCGCTAAGTCTAGTTTTTTGGCATGGGTCACATCTAGGTCAACCCACCAAGCTCTCTACAAAAAATTATGAAGGTTGCTCAACTCCTTCGACCACTTATTGGGTGGACAGACAAATATACAAATATATATATATATGTATACAAATATATAAAGTTAAATCTTCAATGAAAACATTATCACCTCTCTCACTTTATTCGCGGGTGATAATTAACACTGAACGACACCGACTCCCAAGTCATGCTTATTACGCACACCGACGTGGCGTAACGTTCAATCAGGCTAAATAAAAGATCAAATTTATTAAGACTTTGCTACTTTTTATTACCTTCACCAGGCAGGTCATGTTTTTGTCGAATTTGTCTGTCACTAAGATATTGACCCTATAACTAAAAAGTTATGGACAGATCCTTGAGAAATTTACAGGGATTATTAGGCATGTCAGGGGGAACACGCGACTAACTTAAGGTGAAGATAAGTTCAGCCGTTTGTTAGTCGGCCTCGGCTTTCTCGGTACCGAAACTCAAAAAGTTATGGTCAGATTTTTATCAAATTTACAAAAACTGTTAGGTATGTTAAGAAAAACAAATTGCTAGATATTTATGATGATCTATTGGTCCGTTTGTGTCTCTGTGTTTGATTTTATGTTTGTCCGCAACATAACGCAAAAAGTTACGAACTGATCTTCGTGAAATTTGTAGGAATTGTTAGAAATATCAAGACATAAATGACCAAATTTTAAAAATGATCGGTTCGCCCGTTTGTTCGACTAATCAAAACAATATGAAATAGAACGTCTCGTCGCGTAAGACCATCATCTGCGGTGGGAGCAAATTTCATCGCCGTCATTTTTGATGGCCAGCTAGTTTTAGTGTTTGGTATGGATGACATCGACAGCCCACCAGACTCCCTGTAAAAAAAATCATGAACATAGCTCAACTCTTTCTAACGTTTTAGGTGGAGAGCAAATTTCACTGCCGTCATTTTTTATGGCCAGCTGATCCTAGTATTTTGGCATGGGTAAATCGAGCAAGGGCAACCCTCCAGACTCCCTGCAAAAAATTTTGAACATTGCTCAACTCCTTCAACCACTTATTGGGTGGACAGACAAATATATATCATGGTGTCTAGCGATCAGGACTTTAAAAACTCCCAGAGTTTTCCCTGAGTTTGCTTAAACCTCCCTCAGTGCCAAATTGTCCATTTTCTCTCAAATAATGTGATTTAATGGGTTATGGGCTCAATGGAACTGAAACCAGTACAAATCACCCTCACAATACAAGGATTTGCTGCAAAATAGAGCGAGACAGTCGCCCAGCTTTCCCCGGCACTGCAGAAAAAATAATCCTCATATGACTCAGGCTCCGGGGAACGCCCCACTCATAAAAATAACCCCACAAAATGAACACCATCCACTGTCCTGAAGAAATGCCCTGAGTTTTTTTGGTTCCTGGTCCCTTTTTCCCTGAGTTTTCCTTGTTTTACAGACTGCTAGACACCCTGATATATACACTTAAATCTTCAATGAAAACCTTATCACTGCTCCTCGCTGAGCTCGCGGGTGATAAAAACGCCGTCGTGTGTTCATTATCATACGAAAGAAGTGAGAGAGGAGATGTTTTCGTTGAAGATGTAAGTATATTTGTCTGTCCACCCAAAAAGCGGCAGAAGGAGTCGGGCAATGTTCATAATATCTTGCAGGGAGTCTGGTGCTTTGTCCTACATGTGACCGATGCCAAAAAACTACGACTTGCTGGCAATCAAAAATGACGGCGATGAAATTTGCTCCCATCGCGGGTGATAGTCTTACACCACGATACGTTTTAGTTTGTTTATATATATAGTCTTGAGATGGCATTACATGAATTACCGAAGATTACGATGAGAAGCATAAGTAGAAATCTAGTTATCCACGACGCGCGTTTCACTGTACCTCTACGCATCAGGGGTGTGTCGCAATCACACCAAAACTTGGCAACCGCAACCCGATAAAAGGTCACCGTAACCCGAAAAGTGGTTGTGAGAGCGCCATCTAGCGACGAACGGTGTAACTCAACGACATTGAAATTCCGTTTTCATTGAAATTTTGTCAACATAAGTTTCACGTAACTGATCTGATTTACATATTCTAGTGTACGGAGTTTACTCGTTGCATATTTGAATGAATTTAGCCCTTCTTTTATTCAACATAGACGTTTGGTTTCGGTGACCTGCATCACCGTAACCCGTGTCGCAGTCGACATATGAGCTTCGATTACGACACGGGTGGCGACTGGCTGGGTCACCGGTAACCTAGAAACGCTGATTGCGACACACCGCATGTGGGAGGCTCAAGGTTGGTCTTACTTAATTTGTTAGGATTTTGTGAAAATTTTGGCAAGATATAAGATGTAGCTATGATACAGAGTTTTCCAAAGATATAACGTTTCTTCAATTGTGAAATGCTGTTCGCTGAGTCGACACCAATTACTGCACGAAATGCAGACACACAGATACACCGGGTCAAGGAAGTGTACATTCATCCAAAAGGCGCGTTAAGGTCGGCACATCAGTATTGTAGACTTCATACCAATAGCTATAAATCCCGAAATAGGCGAAAACTCTGTTTTGGATTGTTTTGTAACGAGCGCGGGCACTAGAATATATTTATGCGTATATCTGTATCTTTCGTGTCACACTCTCAAAGAAATAGGCGAAAAATAGGCTATGTTGCAGATTTTGTACAGATGTTGCGTATAGATGGAAATCGATAGCGAAAAATTAGACCAAGTTGTAGAAGATGGCAGAGTGGAAATCTTTATCCTTACAGCTAAACGCAGTTCTTCTGCGGCAAGCGTTGAAATCTAAACAATGAAGATATTAACAGCTTCTCTTAGCGCTGCCATGGAGTCAGATTTTTATAACTTTCTCCATACTTGAAGCAATATTATTTGCTCTCACTTCACAGCTTGCAAATTTTATAAATGAGCAACGAAGCACAGGAAAGGCGATTTTTCACGATGCATTAGACGCAGAATTACTGTTTCAGCTTGGTTTCTTTTATTGATGAAATAGTTTTCGCTTGAGCGCAAAAATTTGAGAGCACTGAAACTATCACCATACTTTAAATACGATACGCAGCGGGGAATTGAATTATATTTACTAAGTTGGTCGTAGTAGCGCATCCTTCAGAAGCCTATCGTGACGAAAGTATGACCAGTGAAGAATTGTCATCACCAGTTCTTCGCTGTCACTTTTGTCAGCGCGGGCCCTCTAGCGTTTGTCAGCAACATAACTATACATGTTCTCAATGGATCTTTATAAAGTTTGCAGGAACAGTTAGCAATGTTAATAAGCAGTGAGCACAAATGAACAAATTTTGGTGATGATCGGTCCATCCGTTTGTCTGACCAACTTTTGTCTTAGTATTTGTCACAACATAGACAACATAGATGAAAGAGTTGAGAACGAATCTTTAAGAAAATTACAGAAACTGTATTACTGTTAAGAGGCATAAATGATCGAATTTTGGTGCTGATAAAAAGGAATTCCTTGTTTCAGGGTCAATTTGAATTTTCGTCAACACTGCCCTGTCTAACGGAGGTATGCGCTCTCAGAGTGCACTAGTAATTAACCTACCCCAGTTTAACTACCGCTGGTGCATGATTCCGCTCCTTATAGCATCCCAGGCACCTTCATCAATTCGAGAGGTAACAGTGTACAGTGCTTATGGAAACGCCTTTGGGATTGCAAGTAGCTAGTACGAAGCGCTTGTGATTCATTTAATAGTGTTTTAGGTATACCGAGATTATATGGCAAGCAAAAGGTATTTTCCAAGAAAATGATGAAAAAAGCATTCACGAGTAGACTCGTAGCGCCTATCAACACTGTCACATGGCGACGGAATATATACCTATATATATTATATAGGGATGTCTACGGCCGATATAGATGAATAGTATAAAATATGTGAAATTCATCTTTTTTAATTTCGTTTTGGATAATGACATTATCAAACAGTAACTACATATCTTGAAGTTTAACTTTGGATAATGGTATTAACACTAACAGTCCCTAGAACCCTACGATAATAAAGTATCATCATGAGTGACATGAGGAAAGCATGACACTACAACACACCTGGGCAGCGCTGAGGGCACGTCGGTTGGCAGCCACCGCACCATCACCACCACACTGTCTTCCCCACGATGGTACTTGAAGCCGTGCTACGGGAGAAATATTCCCCATTTGATAGAGATGTGTATTTAGCTCTGCCTCCAATTACAGCTCCAACAGTTATTATAGGCAGAAGATTCAAGTCTCCGTTTCCGAGCGGGATGATATCACAGAGGAAAGAGCAATTGACATATAGGCTAGTATATCGATAAAAACTGGGAACCCATGCACGAAGGTGTTCTCACACAGGATCAACGCGCATGGGAACAGCAAGTCGGGAAAGAGGAGGAAGAACAGAATAGAGCACGGGCAAGTAGGAGTATGAAATGTGGAAGGAAGCAAAGTGGACACGAAAGACAGACGTCCCGAAGGCCTAGGTAATGGCTGAGGTAACCTACACGAGCCCCCTGGGGTTGCCGGACCCCATAACATTAGATGGGCGAGTTACAGCTATAATACAAGACATGACTTTTTTACGGCGATCATACGAAAGACTTTCGCTAGTAAATGCATCGGCGCCGCTATGCCTTCAATGAGACAGAGAAAACCAAAAGGCTACGTTCATACCCCTATACCCCTATAGAAGCTTGAATGAGGTATAGCTGACGTATAGAAATAAATAGCTACGACAAGAGCTGGCATATTATAAACTTAAATTTTAGAATTCAGCTACCAAAATAAGAGACTGAAAACACCGTGTACTGGAACCGCTGCAGTATTTTGCAACAAATATAACTTTCGAGTATGAAAATATACTGTTCTGTGTTAACCTGTTCGAATCTCATAGCTGATCCTGATCATATAAGTTGCAGTAGATTCAATGGAGTGCAGTGCCATAGATAGTGTTCGCTGGGCTACACGAGGGATAATTGTCAGATTACGGAAGGTGCATGAGATGAGACGATAATAGTAGTCAGATAAAATCCATTAGTTCTCATATGCTGCTTGTTTTAGGTAAGACAAGGTGAGTAAGGTTAGATGTGGTGTACTTTGTAAGATGACGCACGTAGGGTTAGGTCGGCTGCGTTAAGTGAGATAAAGTGCGGTTCCTACAAATGATGGGTATATATGTACATACATATATTTGAAGTTTTGAACACACCAGGCGTGAAGCGCTTTAATGTAAACAAAGTGTGTTGAAGTTGACAAGATAGGTTATAGTAGACAAGGTGTGTTAGAGAAGATGAGGCACGTTAAAGCGGTCGAGGAGTCTCAAGAGCCGTAAGGTATGTAGGCTTTAACAAGGTTACGTTAGGTTTAACCTAACATACGGGATACTAGCGTAGCTTAGGTTCTTTGCAAAGTAGATAACCGTGGAATTTCCATAGGTCCCGCTAGTAGAGGTTAACTTTCCCTAACTTTCTGAAGACAAGCATTAAATTTTGGTAACGCCCAGACATGATGGGAAATATTCACACGTTTATCAGACATCATCTGATGCTGCCCTTACCGAAATTGGAAAATTCTTGTGCTTTTTCGATAGGGGAGATCGTGGTGGGGGGGAAGAAGGAGGTTGGAGAGATATTTTTTAGCCCAGAACAGAAAAACGTGCAGACACAAGGATTCTAGCTCATGCTTAAAATTTTGTCATCGCGCATTAGCTAAATATATCACAAAACACTAATAAAAATTATTTGAGGGATTAACATCGACACAATAGTGATAAATTGACGTAGAACGTCGTTCTTTTTCTACCAGCAACATCGGTTATCTTTGAAAACAAAGAAATAGTTATAGTTAGGAAGTTTAAGCCTCCGTTTCGGAGCAGAACGATATCACAGAGGAAAGAGCAAGGGACATATAGTATGCCCAGAGAAACGGGGAACCCATGCACGTAGGTGTTCCCACACAGGATCAACGCGCATGGGAACAGCAACTCGGGAAAGAAGAGGAAGAACAGAATAAAGCATGAGCCAGTAGGACTATAAAATCGAGAAGGAAGCAAAGTGGGCATGAAGGAGAGACGTCCATAAGGCCCAGCCAATGGCTATGGTAGAAAACAAATAAATAGACGATACGCCAGAGATAGCAGTTTATGCGACCTTCACACATCAAGAGCAGTCGTAGAGTACCTATATAGATTATGCAGCGGCAGAGGTGACAGCAGGCATCGAGCTGACCGTAAATGCACTGCACACGTATAATGAAGGTACAAATGCCTTCTCGCAGCGTAATGCATATTTACCATCAACTATTCGTAATAAGTTGCTATAACGAACAAACAAAGGGTATTAAAAAGTCTGGAGTACATAAGAGAAATTTGCGATCATGACCGTGACTCAAGAACGCATAAATAAAGCCCGTTAATAATCGTTGCACAATAAACTGCATCCAAACAAAGGAACCACATATTGGTAAAATAGTCCTTAGTACCGTACAACTAGATTGTTCTTCGCAATGGTTTAATTAAAACTTAAATGACAGATGTGCAGCGAGCGCACTACTTAGAACTCTTTAAGTATTATACACTTCGCAATTCAGCAGAAGGAAACCCCAGAAACAGCTGCATCACTGCCTTAAAGCGCCGAATGGGTTACTGTAGTCTAGCAACTTTATTTTATTGTATGATATATGTTAGTTTAAGCCTCCCTACACAGCGAAAGTACTTCGAAAAAAGAAAAGGAATGAACATGTAACGTTTAGCCCATGGAAAGAAATCTACCTACACAGGAATAATACGTATGCGACTAGCAAGTCAGAAAAAAGAGAAAGGTTAGAGGAAAGCGTCAATAATACGAGCGTAAAAATGGAAGGGAGCTTAGGGGGCACGATAGGCAACCTTGCGCTAAGTAGCTACTATGAAGCCATACAAATGCCATCGTGACACTAAGCTGCCAAGATATATGAAGTGGCAGCTAACATCGGTTACGATGGCCAGTAGCACATCGGGAAGAGTTGTATAAAGGTAACCTCAGAAAAACAAGCTTCAATGAGGTACAGCTAATTTTACTTTCGAGGTCTACCACACTGCAGTAGACCTTCTAGGTTCACCATAATGCAGCATGTGCAAATTAGCTACATGATGCTAAAGTGAAGTATAAGGGTAAACGCAAAAATAGTCTTGTGCAACTCACCTTTGCTAAGATAGGCACCCAGTGCACTTGCTGGAGATGTACTTCAAACCAATGAGGAGAGTGCGGGAGTCGGACGGTGTGGAAGTGACTACGACACACATGTGATTATTATAGTAGGTGTTAGTGTAGTTTCCATGTTATCATGTTCTGTTCGCATCTACTTTAAAATAGGCCCATCGCTACAATTATCAACTTTTCAGCAATAGTCAACAGAAATGTGGAACCCATGCACGAAGGTGTTCCAACGCAGGATCAACTCATCCGAAAACAGCAAGTACAGTAGGTAGGGAATGAAGATTAGATAGGCGGCAGTAGACGAACCAAGAGGCCCATTCCCAAAACAGAACACAGCATCAGCAGTAGGAAAATTCAAGGAAGCACAGTGCGCACGAAAGAGAGCCGTCCTGATAGCCTAGCTAAGGCTAAGCTAACCTATGGGTTCCTCTGGAGGTGCTATCCCCCTTAATAGACGCTATGCAAACTTAACTGACTTAGCCCTATGACCTCAAGATCATCCTATGCACCTGAGTTTAACAACCAATAGGCACCTTTGCAACCAAGAAAGCAAAAAAGAATGAACAATTATAAAACGCAGTAGCTATATCATAAACTGAGTAAAAGTAAGGGAGTAGGAAATTCTAAAGCATACATAAAATATAATGCTAACTTTAATGCACAATAAGTAAAGCAGAAACAATTATCACAACACCTGCTGTGTAACTCACCAAGTAGTGCTGTTTCGAAGTCATTGTCTCCTCTGTCCTCCAACTGTGATGTCACTGTAATGCCACCAAACCTGTCACGCGTGCCCTGTCAACACAACAATCAACATCACATACCTAGCAGCAGAAGCATAATAAAGCTTACCATCTAAAAATTCATAACAATACAATCAATAATAACAAAATTAATTATAATAAAAATGCTTACAATTATTCATGTCTACTGATATATTGATTGGCACAATGTTCAAAATTGGGTATAGGTAAAGATAAAACTACATTGACTACACATACAAACACAGCGAATTTACATGCTTTGGTTCCTGCTGTGACTAAATATCTATCAAGGCTCTCAAGATTGTTCAGTTGAAGTCGCCGCAGATTGGCACGGCTATGGCATCAGAAATGGAAGCAACCCCCTCTCCCTAGTAGGTATCCCCACGGTTGGTCAGACAGATCCGTGCCCTCATAGTAAACTATGTACGTCAGAAATGCTGATGCTGCCACCCCAGGACCACACCCCCTTGGTAGGATACAAGCTTTGGATCGAAAACAACTAGTGCGATACTTTAACCACTCCTACCACTTCTCAAAACATTTGATGAGTAGTCCGTGTACACAACTGTTAGCTGTCATCAAACAGCTAAACTACTGAGGATGAGCTATACTATAGTTAACTAAACCATTAAAAAGATGCAGGGTTGCAAAGTCAGAGTTATAGGTTTCACTAGGGTTAGAAAAATGTGTGACTTTGACTTGAGAAGCTCAATTAGGAAATACTTTATATATTGTCAATTCTTTTAATAATTTCAAGAATCCATCAGAGAAAACAAAGCAAGCAAGCTGACATTACAACTAGCTACCAACAAATACATTCTTGGCTTGACACATGTGTAAATTGTGTATATTATTGGCAATTAATTGTAAATGCGCAGTGAAAGTCCTGCCAAGTGGTAATTATGACATGGAATTCGAGTACTTGGAAAAAAATAAGTCTGAGTTGTCGCACAAACAGTGTTTTCTCAAGTTCGCCTTATACCTTCTAACTACAGAACCCTTCTTGAAAAGTTGTAAGCCAGCAGTGCAACAATGATGTTATAATTAGGGGTGTGTCGATTAATCAGTATTGGCGTCTTCAAGAATCAGTAGGTGCTTTTGAGGGTATCCACATCGGTGAGAATTGGTACCGGTATCAGCACGTGTTTCCCGACGTTGATTCTTTGGTTAAACTGACCTACCAATTACATAGGTCAACAGTCAAAACAATATATACCTAAGTGTTTTTCAACTGTCATAGGACAATTCTGATGAGCTGAATAAGAATGTGACACTAATTCTCTGAACCAGGCAAGGTTTTTGTGCTACGAGGATTATTAAAAAAAATTTGATCTTTTGATAATATTGATGATTCATTGATCAAGAACAGAAATAAGGTTTAAGTATTATCAACTGACTTAGTGTAATATGAATGTGCTGATTTCAAATGTCACATTGAATTCCCGCAATCAAGTCAGCTTTTCTCACAAGGCGACATGTTTTTACAATTTTGCGTACTTGTAGGAGTACCTATTTTCAATTTATGTGACGGCGGCAACAGCTATTGTGGTATACGTGATGTTCAGGTCATATATCCCATTTTATAACTAATTATAAAGGCTTCTTTTCAGCTAAATGATACGGCTTCAGTGAGAAGTCTTTAAAGAGTACGCCTATTGTACTTTGTTATGGAGAATATACTGTTCATAACAGGAATTCAGACGCATTACCTTTTATTATGTACCAATGTTAAATTGCGTTACCTATGTTTTAATAAATGTAAGATAGCTATCTAACTTTTCCAATTTCTTAAGTATGTTGCCTGCAAATGCTGTCTAATCAAGCCGACTTTATACCACAAGCAAAACAGTGAAAGAATAAATGAATAAAGGTGATATAATATATAGGTACAAAACTACAACTATCCATAAAAGGAAACAATCCAGGCGCTATATGTGACCTCTACACACTCGATTAGTCACACCCAACCTCCTTAATTTTAAACAGCAAATTGGGTTGCTGCCTTCCAACTTCACGAAATGGGTCTCCGGCCTTTATTATCACCCAAACATACAACAATTAAGCCCATTTCTAGTTTTCAAACATAAAGTGGTGGCAATAAGTATAAGACACCCCAGAAAAATGCTAATAACTTTTCAATTGTGCCACATTTTTTCCTGAAAATTTGAGTGTTGCTGCTATATGGCATGAGATGTTTATATTGTATCAATATATCTGTGTGCAATAATCTCACCAAACCCACCAGTGTAGCTATATATATAATCAGTTTCCAAATAAATATTCAGAAAAAAGTTATGACCAAAATTACAGTTTTAAGGGTGGAAATAAGTATAAGTCACTTTTGAAAAACTGGTCTATCCATTCTACTTCACAATGCCAAAGCAAGAATAAGCTCACATTCAGATCGTAAACAGCCCAAAGTGCCGTCACGAGTCACTAGAACACGTTTAAAGAGCGATAGAGTGGTAAATACAGCCTCTGTAGAATGCCACGGAATTACCCCATGCTGACTTCGAGAAAGGCAAAATTTGTGTTTACAACCAGATGGAAAATCCATAAGCTTCATTGCCAAACAAATATTCAGTTCCTGTACTATTGTAAGTTTCTGAAGGACCCTTAATCATATAGAACCAAACATCGGCCAGGCCGTCCACCAAAAATTACCAATGATGTCAGGCGTCAACTTTTTTGGGAGGCATTTTAGGGTCAGTATTGCTCAAGAGAACTGCAACAATCTCAAAACCTACTGATCACTTCAAGACGAGCTTGTCAACTGTTGCGTGGCTTCCCAAATTTCGTGTAGGTGTCGAAACAGAAAAACGGCTCCTATTTTGATTGCTCAGCACAAGAGGTTGTGTGTTGGATGGGTGAAAGCAAAAATTACATGGACGGAGGACAATTGGGACAATGTCATCTTTTCCAATGAAAAGAACTTTAAATTGGATGGGTCTGACGGATCTCAGTGCTACTGGCATGACTTGAGGAAAGAAAAGCATCTGCTAAAAAAAAATTAGGAGGATCAGTAATGATCTGGGGAGCCCCTTTTGCCTCTCGAGAAGTGATGGAAGGTAGACAAAACTCCGCTAGATACATTAATGTGCTAGAAGAAATTCTTGTTCTATTTCTGCATGACAAGAATGCAACTTTACAGCAGGGCAATGCAGTCAAGCTAACAAAAGACTGGTTGAAAATGAAGAACATTCAAATGGTATTGGAAGTCTCCAGACTTGAACCAAATAGAACATCAATGGAGAATTTTGTCACGGCGAGTTTACTACAATGGACGTCAATTTGCAGATAAAGAATCCCTAAGATCTTGTATGAAATAATATTGGAATGGAATTCCTATTGAAACTCTCAAAAATCTCATTGGTTCAATGCAGAACAGGTGCGCTGCAGTATTGCAGTCTAAACGGAATACCTACAAAAACTAAATGTTGGACAATTTTCTTATAAATACAGATACAGTGGAACCCCGTTTTCCCGGACTATTTTTACTTTTCCGGGGTTTTCCCGGAACGTTCCGGGAAACTGAAACCAAGCCAGAATACCAGAAAACTTTGGTATTTCCCTGGAAAAAATCCGTCAAAATACGGGAAGTGACGCTGCGCAGATACTGAAAATCGCCTATTGCGCAGCGTCTCTTCTGGGAAACGGAAGGCAACCTCTGTCATTTCCCTTCAGTCATCTGCACATCGTGGTGTTCGTTTAAGAAGTGCTATTTTAGTGATTTCAATTCAAATTTATGGCTTTAACTTTGGGTTCTTCTGTGAATGTGATGAATAATATTGAGTGCTATACTTAATAAAAGAAGCATAGCAATCAATATTATTCATCACATTCACTGAAGAACCCGAAATTAAACCCATAAATTTGAATTGAAATCACTAAAATCGCAAGTTGATTAATTGTATGCAGCAGGCGGTGGAACTGCAAATGTTTATTGGATATGCTGCTTACTGAAGAGCTTTTACGATCTCAAGAGGCCTACCATCGCTTTCTAACAAATAGATGCTTTCGTCCATTGAATTATCTTCGTCTGCATTCTGCGCTTCTAACATTTAATAAAGGAAGGCTAGAAAAGTCACTTATTTTTTTATTTTTAACAAAAATATCGCTCGATGAACTCGTAAGTCAACTCTAGCCCCTAGACTAGCTTCGCAGTCACTCAAGTACAAATGCAGAGTACCATTATGCACAGTACTATATATTTATGTTAATACGGTACGTAATGCACAATGTTAAGTAGATACAGTACTGAACTACGATGTTATTATGCATATAACTTAAACTACTTTATGTACAGTATGTATGCATTTAGGCACTGTACTTTGCCTCGTAACCTTTATTAATACCGTGCACTGTATACTGTACATACTGTGCAGACATTATGTTATGTGTAATAGGCCTAAAAAAAACAAATTTTTCTGGCATTGAATTTTCCGGAAATAGTTTCAATTTACCGGACAGACGTCCAGTAAAAAGGGGATTTTCCGGGAATTGTGATTTTTTCATTTTCCCGGAAATTTCAGTTTCCCGGAAGAGGCTCCCCCCGTGTTGTCCGGGAAAACGGGGTTCGACTGCATTCTAAAGTCTTATACTTATTTCCCCCCTTAAAACTATGCTTTTGGTCATAACTTTTTTTTGGGGAAATATATCACAAAACTGATTATATACACTTATTCTCATGCCGTATAGAAGCAACACTCAAATTTTCATGGAAAAATGTGGCATGATTAAAGCTTTATAAGCATTTTTAGGGTGTCTCCAACATATTGCCATCACTTTATTCTTATTCAATAGCCGTAAAAGGATATCTATGCATTTAACAAACTAGTTACTAGATTACCATGTTTCCCCTTACAGGACAATTCCTGCATCTTGCCAGACACATACCAATAGAAACAGTTGCATTTTTAATAACTGGACTCACTCTCCGACTCAGTCATTTGTGCATTTTTCATTACTTTTTCATTATCTTGTCTACTTAATTGCTTTCAATTACCTTCACTACCTGGTAGACACCCTGGTTTTACCAGGTCCTGGTAAAACTCCCTGGCTAACCTTGTCTAAACCAACGGTTTACTCTATTAAAGTATAGCCAAAAATATATGCACAGAAGCACACTCTTAAGAGACTGGAAGAAGCATAAATCTTTCACATGGATAGGTACAGAACATGCCTAACAGTGTCCACTTGCATGTGTAATAGCACTACTAGCTACCATAGCTATCACCAACCAACAGCTAAATTTGGTTACACAGGCTGATATAATATCAATAATATCAGAAATCTTGTAAATTTTTTAATAGTTGACATGGGAAATCAATTACAAATTCAAAGACAAAGCAAAAACTTAAATTACCGTACTAATGCTACGCTCAATGCTTAATCTAAATTTGAATGCTCCAGTCAATGCTTATATAACAGATTGAATGCTCCAGTAATGAGGGTATAAACGCCAAGTTAAATTTAAACTCATGAAAACTACTAAAAAATCTTGTAGGTACCTATCTAATAATGAAAATGTATTTTTATGGTTTATAAAGTGCTAAATCTTGTAGCCTGTTTATCTACCGGTTTTGAATAAGGCTTATATATTGTTAGATTTATTTTCATATGTAAGCCTAATACTTCAAGATTGAAACTGCAAATAGTTAAGGAATAGCTCTGCATTCGATCTAAATTGAAAAAAGAACAAAAGAATCATCAATATCTCAATGAGTCTTATTAACCATCAACTTCTACATTAGGAATTTGAGTTGATACAATAATCCTACCTGGAACGTAACTACAGCAGAACTGTTGCTGGGGTGTGAAGACATGCTGAATGTCACCGAGGAGATGCACACTTTCTCACTCTTATTGGCCACTGTAAACAAACTTAGATCAAGAATGCTTGGAAATGAAGCTTTTTTACTTTCATGCCATTGATACAGCCAGCCAAAACACCTCAGTTGCACCAACGACACGGGAGAAACAGGACAACAGATGGCACGCTGTGATCTTGCCAAAGCTACTACAGATCTACAGGTGCGGGGGTGAATGTAATGCACGAAGTGGCACACTGAAGGTAGAAATGCGTCACGTGAGGATCCACAGATGTTGAAGGCTGCCAGTGTGATTGACCGAATGAGGCTTATCTCAAGTAGGTGCCTGAGGAAGACAGATAACAGTGCACAACAGCAATCAGTCAATCGTTGGTGCAAAACCCCTCAGAGTATGTACTTAGTACAGTGGAACCGTAGTTTACCAGCACCTACTGTGATGAACAGTTAAAGCTTTAAAAATAAATGAACAAACAGAATCGTCTACCAATAAGCAACTTTGAGCAGGCACAGCAAAATAAAGTACAGTATATTTTTCAACAGCCTCTATCTCATGACAAGAACAATGGTTTTGGTAAACATCTATTTCACAGGAGTGAATTTAGGAATGAAACATGTAGCTAGCCTATATACCGGTATGTTCTCTAAGCAGTGTTATCCTGTCTATAAAAAACAAAAAAAGTTAAAAAAGCAGACTTGCAAGAATTCTGTGTCCCAGTCCCAGCTACCAAAAAAAAAAAACATACAGTACCTAGTACTTCATCTAGTCTAATAGCTATTCAAAGATTTTACAAAAGGTATCTACATATGCAGCGTGATTTCTCTTATTTACACAAAACTATAGTGATATATTTCGCTGGCTAGTCAACCAGTGCAGTGCTAGCACGATATTTGCTCACAAGTATGCTGACTGCTTCAAAGTAGAGACAAGGAAATAGCTACACTCCAAGTCTTCAGATCAGGACAGAAAAATCTAAAAACTTTTTAATCAAAGTAATCAGGAATTGACCTAGATAGCATATTTCCAACATGTACAGTCAATGGCAGTTCATACCATTATCAGATAGTGGCCAAACAATGGGCCGCGATGTAGTGTAGTAGACTATAGCTAGATACAGTAGTTATCAGCCTAATATTAACATAAGAACTAAGCTGTGCCTTGTGAATTACCTAGTACCACATCCCTATGGGTACCTATTAGCTACAGTGTATTACTAGCTAATTCCCATTTGATTGGTCAATATCTGAAAGTTTTCAATTGTCCCTCCTCTAGTGTGGACTAGTAGAAAAAAAAGCTGGGCTTCCACACACATACCATATAACACAAAGGCGTCACTCTCTATGAAGTAGGCAATGAAATATACGGTAAGTGATTCAAGGGGAATCAACACTAGAAAATGCTAAGAAAAACTTTAGCAATAGCTAGGTAGGTATGTTTAGGCCAAAACTGTACATCTACATAGTAC
>LQNS02278094.1:6033545-6045549 GCA_001587735.2 Parhyale hawaiensis | reverse complement strand
TAACAAAATTGTTGGGTTTCGTATTGGTGAGCTAGGTAAGGCGTATCCTCATTTCAAAAGCGCGATATCCGGATACACTTTCAATGAGCCAAAGAAGTGGCAAAACAGTTTCCCTGCCCTTCAAAATAATCATCATTATATTCCGAGAGTTGTCACATCAGAGTCTGGTGCGAGCAGGAGGCTCTGTGAGAACGCTGTGAGCAAATGCTGCGGACTACCGAGTGTTCATTCAATTACTTCAGTAACACATAATTTGTCTGAAGCTGGCAAAGTACGCTGGTAATGACGGGAAAAGGCGCAAGCAAAGGGGAAAAATATAACCTACCTACATACCCACCTACCTAACCTTGTAAGTTAACCTTATCAGTAATAACTGCAGATAAGATGCTACATGTCCCGCGGAAAGTCACTCAAGTGAGATCCACAATATACAGTACTAGTGGCCCTTGCCGTCATTATAAATGACGGCAAAAAATTAACACGTCACCAAAACTAGTAGTGGCATAAAATGCATCAATAAATGCTCATAAAGTTTTTTCTAATAAATCTGCCTGGCCTATTTGAAAAAAAAAAATAACAAGTTACTCATTTCGCGCTAGAGAGTAAGGCACTGATAGGGCAACAATAATTATTCCACCATAAATGAGGAGGGTTAAAGTAATTTTATAAAGTAAATTAGACTATGTTACCGTGATGAAATTATTGTACTTAATTAGGCCTGTGTAATTGCATATTTGGATAATTTTACCTACAGTTGTATATAAAAATTTGACATTTTCATCGAAGGAAACGAGCGTTTCAGTAAATTGCTTGTTTTTTGTACGCTCGCAAGTTGAACTCTTTGATACTTAAGTGAATGGGTTTTAAAATTTTATGATACGCCAAAGAAATTTTGATATTCTATTTCATCATGGCTAAGATTGTTAAGAAATAAAAAAAAAAGATTTAGCCTGTGCAGGACTCGAACCTGCGACCTCTCGTAAATCCGATCGAGTGCTCTGCCCCTGAGCTAACAGGCACTTATAATAACTTAGATGAAATTTAACTATAAGCTAGCACAATGCCCCGAGAAAGCCTCCTATCCCTTTCAGCTAAGGACCTGGCCAGAGCCACAAGATTTGCGTCGATAAAAATTGAGTTTAGATATTTCTAACTCACTACAGGTTGCGTCAATAACTGTATACACAGTAAAATGACTACCGTCCTGATTCAGTTAAAGGATGAAACGGAGATTTGTTTCGAGTTTTGTCTGGAATGGACAAACTCTCGACCCTCGACTTCGGGATTACCGCTTTGGTTCTAACATACTATAAACTCAGTCTTAGGCTAACTTGAATTACTACAAAACTGATATTTCATGAATGAACGCCTTCAACCTCTGGCACCACGACGAAACCATCGTCATGGTGACGAAAGTGGCAACGAACGTTCAGAGCACCGCGATGTTGCGGCATCGACACGTACATGGCCCGGGGGCGTAGGTATATAAGGGCGGGGTGCGGCAGGTGCGACGCGCAGCGTGCTGAGTGCAAGGAGCTTCTATAGAGAAGGAGGGAGCCAGTAGCCTAGCCCGTTGAAGCACAAGAGTCTCTTATCGCTGTCAGCCAGTTGTCCCATGCACCAATCGCATGTCAGTAAAGAGTCTCTTATGGCTGCAGCCAGTCACTTAAGCACCAATCACATATCAGCAACTCGGTTCGTCTGCTACTCCCCCGTGAAACTCACTGCTCCCCCGTCTTTTCCACCAATGAGCGTGTCAGCCATAAGAGATCTGGTTGACTCGCTGGCAAATCTGTAACTGGGCCACAAAGCTCCCTCCTTCTCTATTGAAGCTCCTTGGCTGAGTGTCATGCTGGAGGTAGCAGCGATGGTGCAACACCCTTGGCATCACCAAGCGCGTTGTTCTGACTCCGCCGTCGTTACGATAGGCCTAAGAAGTAATGGGAAACCTTGCTAGCGTGACATCCGGCCTAATAAGAGTGAGCCTTAAGCAGCTCTAAGGTTCACTCGTCTCCTACGCAATAAATCAGTTAATCGGAACAGTTATTGCATTTTTCTTCTCAATAATTATTGTATCCCAAAATACTATGGGGACTGCCTCAAAGTATATATTAGCTTAGAGTAGATTAGAACACGTTCGGTTCAACTAGCATAGCTGCCGAACCTTCAGGTACACATATTACAAATGAATCTCAGGTAAGGCTCACGATATACCGGCATCCAACTCTATAAAAACGGTGCAAACATTCTTGGTTAACTGCTTTATTCAAAACTTTACCAATAAAACATTTGTCTAAGGTAACAATCATGTATTGTTTGTTGTAGAGGGACTGGAGTTTTAAGGGTGGTAACTTCATAAAGATAGCATTAGTCCCTCCCAGGACTGTGAAGAAAACCTAAAACGGAAATATTTTTGAATGAGTCTGACTGCATGAAGAGGGATTTAGCAAAATCTATCACCCACTTCGCCACAACAAAAGTCAAGCCCAACTTTGGACTGTAAGCCAAGGTCACGTTTCAGGTTATTTTGTGCAGGTACCATGCAGTAGGTACCTACTATATTGCCCTGTGTTATCAAATAAAATCGAAATAGCCACCGTCAGACTAATTACAACCATGCAGAAGACGCCAGGGTTATGGAGCGCTATACAGCCCGAAATTATATAATAAATTAAAGCAAACTTATGATAAAGTTTTACTGTAGACGTTATTGTAGGCTTACTGTTCAGTGACGAACGTTGTAAGTCTCGTATTCTGGCAGCAACGGGCTCAATAAAAAAAGTGTATTTCATACACATTTCATGTATTAAATGCAGTTTTTTATTATATGGCTTGAAATGCATATTCGATTAATGCAGTTTTACATGATAAATTTAATACATCATCGCAAAATACTCTGTTGGGCCGTAAAATCCTGTTTTATTGATCGTATTTCTTCCCCTATATACCTTTTCTCGCAATAACGATCGTTAGAATTCTGCAACATATTTTGTAAGGATAGGTTTAGAAACAAAAAGAAAGTTCTCTATGTAGTAACTTGGAAATTAACATGTTAGCAAGTTTTCATAAGGCTAATGCAGACGAAAACCAAAAGTTGACGGGAGGGTAGTCCGTCCAGTGGGGGAAATTAGCGGTCTGGAGAGCGTATCTAGCTGGTCCGCAAGGCCAATATTTTGTCCGTCGAGTTGGAGCAATTCCAAGCAACTTGCGGGTTTCAGCTAACTGTTGGTTCCTCCATTTTCGTCAAATCCTAATTTAAATGCTTGCGGTGCCAAATGTGACGTCAAAAAGAGTATCAAATGGATTACTCACAAAGTTAGAGTTGCCAGAAGAAATCGTAGGATATGTGCCAAAACGATCTTATGCGAGCCCTATGCTTTGTTTCCTACACGTATAGTTAGCGTTCAAATACGTCGTTTTACTGATTCCTATTGCATGGAAGTTCACAGCTTTCTGGGTTTAATTCACTCGTAATTTGAAGAGATATTTCTGAAACGGCATTAGCGACACAGACTAAGCCAAGAGACGTGAAGATTAACATGAGAAGTATCCTGATGGACTCATAGTTTCGCTTACTAGCTACATGAACGCCCGAAATATGCGGTTACAGAGCTCTATGTAAGAAAAACATTGAAAACTGGCACGTAAACCGGCATCAAAATGTAATAAATTCATACTTTAAGGATGTATATTTTGCAATCTTATATTATACAAGTGTGCCCACGCTGTCATAAAATGACAGCGAATAATGTGTGTTGATCCTTCTTCATTAACCATGCTTTCCTTTATACAATTGCCAACTTTAAAGATCATCCAGATGAGGGTTCATGGCTTCTTAATCACCTTAATTACTGATTATCAACACTATTACTTTCTCACGTGAAAATAATTCATTACTTCTGCAGTCAGTTCAGCAACACTGAAAAGAATTGATTCGATTTGGTTTCATAGATACCCTAAAAAAATCGGCGAAATATTTAGTTCTGTTGCCACCGAGATGCAATCAGCGTGATTTCAAATTTTTGCTGGAAATCGGAGGATTCTCCGTCATATTTATTTCTTAAAACAGACTTAGCGTTATTAAAATTTTTTTTCCAGACCGGGAAAGTGTCTACGCCCTTTAACTTTTCCAGTACAGATTAGGAAAAAATTGTCACGATTTCAACTGTTTTCAGACCGGAAGCGTGTCAAGGCCTACACCATTTTTTTTGCTAGTGCACTGTAGACTGGGAGAACATCGGTACGATTTCAAGTTTTTGTTATAATCCAGTAGAGTGTTTGCACAATTGTTCTTTTCTAATACAGACAGAGAGGTTGTCACAGCGATTTCATATTTTATATTGGTAGAGTGTCTGCTCTATTTATATGGCAGGACCATAAACCAGGCAAAATATGGCAGGACCCCAAACCAGGCAGAATATGGCAGGACCCCAAACCAGGCAGAATATGGCAGGACCCCAAACCAGGCAGAATATGGCAGGACCCCAAACCAGGCAGAATATGGCAGGACCCCAAACCAGGCAAAATATGGCAGGACCCCAAACCAGGCAGAATATGGCAGGACCCCAAACCAGGCAAAATATGGCAGGACCCCAAACCAGGCAAAATATGGCAGGACCCCAAACCAGGCAAAATATGGCAGGACCCCAAACCAGGCAGAATATGGTAGGGCCCCAATTTCTGCTGAAAAGATTCCCGTGAAGTTATCAATAAGCGAGTTCGGAAGCCGCTCGATCCCTTTCAGTCTCACTAAAACTTTGCAATTAAATCTAGAGTATGTGCAACTCTCCTCATACAAAACTCACGATAAATGTCAGTAGCAACTTACGTGGGGCGTATAATATCTTTCGCCGACTGGGCGGTGTTCTCAGGTACACAAGAGCGAGTGATCTTTTTACCTCTTATGAGGTATCGTACCTAATTATTCATACACGTAATAGTGCCTACATCCTGCAGTTGACAGTGAAAGTTACATCGTTCCTATACCTATAAAGTTTGCTCCTACCCGAAATATCATAGTTCTGCTTTGAAAACATCTTTGGGTAAGGGTTGTGTGTGCCACGATAATTTACATTGCCGCAATGACTTTTAGCCACCCTGTTTCTTACCTGCCACGCCCCACCAATTCTCGTTTAATTTGTTTACTGAGTAGACGATCTTTATGGCTACGTGCAGGCAAATATATGCTCATTGCACAGACAACAATTTCATGCATTGTTTTCTTAATATAGCTACTTGAGCCTATGTCAAGCTAGGCCTATGTGTGTATTTGTCCAAGCCGAATTGAGAGAGGCGCGATTTCAGGGTCCAGTCAATGTATGGTGTGGTGTATGTACCAAGTATTAAGAAAAAGTTAATTCAGATAAATCAAACATCCAGTCTTATTCTAAAAATAAAGAGCAAGGCGAAAATCGCTAATCGTAAAGTCATTTTATTAAGATACTTGAATTCATCCTCTGATAAAATTGAACGTTTCGGACAAACAGTCCATCTTCAGCAAATTCTGTAATACAATAAACGAAAATTTTGTACACTACAACGAATCAAATATCAAATGAAACATGATGTGGGAAACTAATAGTTGGCAATGAGAAGGAGGAATGCACTTTGGGTATCATTTAGAGCAGGTTTGAATTTGAAGATATACAAAAACTCGAGGATGCGTAGATCTGATCAATAAGAGGTATTTGCCAATATTTTAAAATCATTGATTGTAACAGAGACAGATGTTTCCTTTTCATCCCGCACATTTTTTCTATTTTTTATTCGTTTTCCGTTTTCTGTTTTTGTCCATGGCTCTGTATTTTTTTTTCTATGTTCGCACTATAATTTCAAATGCTTATAGAAATGCATCGTTTTCTAGGATTATTTTAGATTTTATATTTGATTCGTTGTAGTGTACAAAATTTTCGTTTATTGTTTTACAGAATTTTCTGAAGTTTGACTGTTTGTCCGAAACGTTCAATTTTATCAGAGGATGAATTCAAGTATCTTAATAAAATGACTACGATTAGCGATTTTCGCCTTGCTCTTTATTTTAAGAATAAGAAGCATTAATGCTGATGTAATTTTAGATTCAGTCTTATGTATCACTGCGTGTAGGGATGCTACAACAAGCTGCTGACGGCTGCTATGGTCTGAGCAAGCCCTCTACGGCGTGATAAAATAATTTATTCTAAACACACAAGCAAAAATCGCATGAGGTGGGCAGAATAAACCACCCTGGTCTCGCTTTCCGCAGTTTCGAGATCTTACAGTACAGAAAAATCCTCATTGTGGAAATTTATAGGGCCGTCGCTTGCTGTCCAAAAGCCTTGTAGTTTTGTGGTCAGACCTTCTTTGAGCTTATGTAAAATTAATAAGCTTTATAGGCCCAGTCTTACTTGGACTGTCCTGTGACTCAGTGGGGCTCTTTCTACTATGGTATGTATCCTTACGGGAAGGAGTGCCCTTAATTGTGACACAGTGGGAGGGCTGGGTAGGATAGAAATATATACTTGAACAAGTTATAATACATAAATTAGGTGGATTTGTAACGTATTTTTTTAGCTTGTGAAATTATAACATTTTATTACTAGCTTTATCGAAAATTGGTATCATTAAATATATTTATATGTTTTCAGTGCAGAATCTATCACCAACTCTGAAAGTCGTTCAATAACTTGAAACTTCCCAATTACAGTCCCTACCTATGTATGATTATTGACTTGTGTTTAGTGAGTGGAAAATTATAAAATATTGAACTAGCATCAGATTATTGAGTATTTCGAACCTTACACCGAAAGATATCCCAAACCCTTCAGTAGTTGCAGTAGTCAGGTAATTTGTTTTAGGTTGAAGTAAGTACTATTTTTATATCAACTGAGCCCAAGGAACAGACACAAGATTTTGGTCTAATAAGCGCTTATAAATGTGCAAGATAAGATATGCATCAACAGACGCTTGCCACATGACGTGTAGCATCCGCTCAAAGGGCAACAAGCAGGCTCGTTTGAAAGAAGTAACTCTAAGATAAGCTTTCAGCTCTTTCGGTAGATCATCCCGCAAGTACTCTTCAGAGACAGAAAGCGCTTCTTTCCCAATTTCCAGAAGTCAAAATGTGGTCGCTCGATTGTTGTTCCGAGCAATAATTGAACTGTAGTTGCTGTATTGCGTGTGCCGTATAAGGCATATGCAACACATATAGCCCATACAGGTCTTCAACAAGTTTCGCTTGGTTGCGTGGTCGCGTTTCAGATATCTACCAGTGAAAGACATTTTCAATGTAAATTTAAGGGACTTTATACGCAGATCTGAGCTATTTTCCTGATGGGAAAGTTTTTCCAAAGTTTAAACTACATCAGTGAAGCTGAAATAGGCAGAGGTGGGTGCGCTACGGCACAATGTAGCGGCGTTACTATTAGCGCTACTTTTTCAAATATACAATAAAATTTCAGTACTATCATTGTTGTCTTGGAAAGTCACCTTATTTTCATCAGTATGTGTGTTCTCCCGACAGGCAAAATATGAGTCAAACAGAGATTCAGAAGAATCTGGTGCTGGTATGCGGAGAAGGAAAGAAGTAGGAATTGTGGAAAGAAATTTGAGCGCCAAAAGATTACGTTGTTTTCTTTGAGCTTTATGAACTCGTAATATTTGGATATAAACGGCCATGGTTCACACTGTTTAACACTTTGAGTGCCTGATTCACTTTGGAATTCTACCTCAGTATTTTCAACTGCATCATCTTCAACTTCTGTTAGAGTTGCTTCACTTGCGGATTTTTTGTAATGAATTTTTCCATTGCTTTGCAGTAAATGGTAAATTAAAGCGAGCAGAAACTTGAGAAAACTTTACCTTATGTCGCCACCAATATCATATGGCTCTGCAAGAGAAACTGAGTGGTGCTCCACTCCTTTCTGTGTACTGGGCGGTACTCTTGCGGTAATCGATCAGCCAGTAACACATGAAACGAACACGTATGATGCTCGTTCCACAGGCGTTCATTCTCGTAACAAACGCGTTCATTCCTTATTAGAAGACTTATGAGTTAAGAGAAGGTATGACTTAACGTCATACCTCAAGTGTTAAATTTTATTGTTTTATTATTACCTCCGCCAAGGAGGTTATGTTTTCGTCGGGTTTGTCTATCCTTCTGTCTATCTTTCTGCTATTCTTTCTGTTTGTCATCATCAAGATAACTCAAAAATTTATCAACGGATTTGACGAAACTACATGGGATGATAAGTATGTTAAGAGGAACAGATGATTAACTTTTGGTGAAGATCTGTCCTTCCGTTTGTTTGTTTGTTTGTCTGCCTATTTTTTGTTAGTACCATAACTTAAAAAGTAAGGGACGGATTTTCATAAAATTTACATTAGTTGTTAGGTTCATTATAGAGAGTAAATGATCAAATTTTTGTGATGATCTGTTTGTTCGTTCGTTTGTTTGTCGCTGTGTTTGCTTTATGTTTGCTAGCGCAATAACTTAAAAAATTATGAATAAATTTAAGAAATTTTCAGGATTTGTTAGTCATGTTGAGAGACATAATTAATTAAATTCTGGTGATGATCGGTAGGTTCGTTTGTGTGTTTGACTAATGTTTGTTGAAATGTTTGTTGGCGTAATAACTCGAGAATTATTGATGGATTTTTATGAAATTTTCAAGAATTAGTAGTTACGTTGAGAGACACAATTGATTAAATTTTCTTGATGATCGGTTGATCCGTTTGTGTGTTTGACTAATGTTTGTTAAAATGTTTGTTAGCGCAATAACTCAAAAATTATGGATGGTTCTTAATGAAATTTTCAGGAATTGTTAGTAATGTTGAAAGACATGACTGATTAAATTTTGATGATGATTGGTAAGTCTGTTTGTGTGTGTGACTAATTTTGTTGGAATATTTATTAGCGCAATAACTCATAAATTATGGATGGATCTCTATTAAATTTTCAGAAATTGTTAGTCATGTTAAAATACATAATTCTTTAAATTTTGGTGATGATCGGCTTGTCCGTTGTGTGTTTGACTTATGTTTGTTAAAATGCTTGATAGCAGCATAACTCAAAAAGTTATGAACGGATCTCCAAGAAAATTACACTGTTAATTAATATTATTAAAAGGCACAAGTGATCTGATTTTGGTGTTGATAGAAAGAAAATAATAGTTTCAGAACGAATTTGAAATTTTTGTTACCGCTGCCTTGCTTGGCGTATGAACTCTCAGAGTGCTCAATTTATTAATACCTTTCTACGTCTTGAAACATTACTTCATTACATTATTATTCATCACGATACATGTATAATTATTAACCCTTTCGCCCAGTCAAATTGATGCATATGAAATGTGTTTCCCCACAGATAGGCACGTCATGAATCCAAAAATTATAACTGCCCTTTGGGGAAACACCCACTGTTTGAGATATTTGATTTTAAATTCTACTATTACCTAGGCCAATAGGGTCATGTTTTCGTCCGGTTTGTTTGTCGGTTATTCTGTCTGTCACGAAGATAACTCAAAAAGTCATGGACGGATTTTGACAAAATTTAAAGAGATTGTTAGGTATGTTAGGAGGAGCAGATGATTAACTTGTGGTGCAGATCCGTCTATCCATTTCTTTGTTTGTTTGTCTGCTCATTTTTCTCAATACCACAACTCCAAAAGTTATGGACGAATTTTTATGATATTGTTAGGAGTCGTTAGGTATATCACGAAGAGTAGATGGCCAAATTTTTGTGATGACCTGCTCTTTCATTCGTGTGTTTGTCGCTGTGTTTGATTTCATGCTTGTTAGCTCAATAACTCAAAAAGTTTTGATTGGATCTTTATGAAACTTACAGGAGTTGTTGGTTATGTTAAAAACATAAATGATTAAATTTTGGTGCAAGTATGTTTAACTTATGTTTGTCATAATGTTTGTTAGTAGCCTAACTAAAAAATATAGGAACAGATCTTCAAAATTTAAGAACGGATTTGAACAAAAATTACAGGGGTTGTTAAATATATTAGGAGGAACAGATGATTAACTTTTGGTGAAGATCCGTAAATCTGTTTGTTTGTTTGTCTGCCTCATTTTTCTCATTGGCATAACTCAAAAAGTTATGGGTGGATTTTTATGAAATTCATACGAATTGTTAGGTATATTACAAAGAGTAAATGACCAATTTTTTGTGATGATCCGTTCGTTTGTTCGTTTTTTGTCACTATTTCTAATTTTGTGCTTGTTAGCACAATAACTCAAAAAATAATGCTTAGATCTTTATGAAATTTATAGGGGTTATTAGTAGTGTTAAAAGACATAAATGATTGAATTTTGGTGCAGGTCCGTTAATTCGTTTGTATGTTTGACTCACGCTTGTCATAATGTTTGTTAGCAACATTACTCAAAAAGTTATGAACGGATGTTTAAGAACATTGCACAAGCTGTCATTACCATCAAAAGGCACAAATAATTAGATTTTGGAGTTGATACGAAAACAATTATGGTTTCAGAGCCAATTTGAATTTCTCGTACCGTTATCTTGCTTGGCGGAGGTATGCGCTCTCAAAATGCTCTAGTTCCCCATCTAATACTAAAGAAAAAAATTTTGGTCGAGAATCCTCAACATCTCGATGCCATACACAGATAATGGGGTACATGTTGAGAAGACGTTTCATACGAATGACACTCCGCTCAGCTTTCGAGATATTTGACTCTGAAGCTGCCTCTACTTTCCTATGGGAGAAAATACCCGGCGGTTCCACAATAACCTTAACTGTGTTAACCTAACGTAAAAAACTACTGAAATGGCTTCCTAACAGACAGTGTCATCGCCGGGTATTTTCTCCGATAGGAAAACAATCCGAACTTCAAAGTCAAACATCTCGATTACCAAGCATTTGCGAGCAAAATGTCATTCGTGTCATCAAAACGTTGAAAATACTCGACCGAATCCATTTCTTCAGTAGTAAATATGGGGAAATAGAATTACAGTCAGGTATCTCGACAGGTAAGCAGCTCCCCAAACCGGTTGCGATTCCTGGATTCACGACGCGTAAAATCCATAAAGAAACGCACCTCATATGCATCAACCGTACATACTACTGGACGAAAGTGTAGGTAAATATTAGTCCTATTTTCACCTGATCAAGACGTGTTAAAATAAACTGATATTTTACCATTTTTGTAATATTAATTTTGTTTGTATGAAAGTAAAATAATGGTAGTAAAGTAGCGGCGCTACATATGATAGCGCTACAGCAAAGACGTAGCGGCGCTACCGCTACAAGCATAAAAATGTTGCGGCGCAACCGCTACAAAATTTGTAGCTGTTCTACGCCCACTCTAGAAAAGGATAACCGACTGTATGAGAAGGAAGTATGTTTTTCTTTTAATAAATGCGTTAATCTGTCTTAGATACACATAAGGGTCCATCCGAAGTGTCAAATCTAGAGCCACGACTAAACCTGCGGAAAGTGAAAGCTAACTGGATTACACTGTTTCGATCACACTGTCCTTGTTGAAGGTGCCTGTAGTGGCCAAGTTTTTGTTGTGATTGCGTTTTTTAGAAGATAGAGGCTGGAATTGCTTGCTAGTCCATCAAATACTAAACGTAATTAAAATAGCACAGAGTCATCAGTACCATGGCCTATGGCGGCGGGGGAGAAGGGCAGTTGACCCCCCCCCCCCCCATTCCCGCATTTTTTTCCCAAGATTGGAAATTTGAGTTAAAAATATAAATATGGTTAGTACATAAAAAACTATTTGCCACAAACTTCAAGATTTCCATAAGTTATACGATATTTGAGGACATTGTACATGTATAGAATAACTTTGCTGACTGAATGTGAACCAGCAATGAACTGGTGCTGAAAATGAATGTGTGTAAATAAAACTGATACACTGAATAGGAGTTTATATTATAAAATCATTCTCCAGAAGTAGCACTTAACCCTATTCATTTTTAAAATCTTCTATTCTGTAGGAGTGGATGCCCTTCCCCCACTTTACCCCTAGGAGCTTCATCCCCTCGCTAACAGATCTA
>LQNS02278094.1:5963950-5986132 GCA_001587735.2 Parhyale hawaiensis | reverse complement strand
AAGAAAAGAAGAAAATTAAGAAGCAAATAAGAGAAGAGGAGATTCCGCACCGGCCTAGAGGCATTAGGCAAACGTATAGGTTATTGCGTGAATTCTTCACGCACGGGTCCACTAGTCAGTTAATAAACAGCGGCGGAGACAATAATTTGCAACAGGAACGCCAAGTTAATAACAGCATAGAGCAAAGTTATAAAAAAGACGGTAGAAAACGTCGATGGCCCCCAGATGTGACGGGTAAGAGTTAAACGCCGTCCCTGCGTGGGTCTGATGTTCTCATGTCACTGCAGCCCCTAATTATGTGCCTAACGCACTGCACAGCAGCCTGCACCGAAAGGGTCAAGGGATGCGCAACTTTCTATATTTAAAGACGGGGGATAGCGGAGGACTCCAAATGCTTTGATTCTACATTTTAAATAAAAATTAATACTGGTTATGATTACATTTTTACCTATATTACAGAGAAATGCATACATATTTACACAGACGGAAAGATACACGTTGCTTATTATTGTTATTTAATGCATATATATTTACTACCTCGGCCAACGAGGTTAGGTCTTTGTTGGAGTTTGTCTGTCACCAAGATGACTAAAAACGTTATGGACGGATCTTCATGAAATTTTCACGATATATGGATATTGCGAGGAGTAATTGACAAAGTTTTGGTGAAGATATGGTCGTCTACTTCTCTCTTTATCACCCGGGAACGAAGTGAAAGAGGTGATAATGTTTTCGCTGGAGATTTAAGTTTGTATATATTTGTATATGTATTTGTCTGTCCATCTAAAAAGAGGGAGAAGGAGTCGAGCAATGTTCATAGTTTTTTCTAGGGAGTCAGGTGGGTTCATCAAGATGTGAACAATGCCAAACTAGAACGCCTCGTGGCGTAAGACCATCACCCGCCATGGGGGAGGCAAATTCGATGCAGTTTTTTATGGCCAGCTTTCTCTAGAGTTTTAGTAGTTTTCATATCTCAGTCAACCCATCTGCTTGCCTGAGAAAGATTGTGATGATGGCTCAACCTTTCTGCCTCTTTTCGAGAGGAGTTACAAATTCACCGCCGTCATTTTTCATGGCCAGCTAATTCTAATTTTCTTGGCAATGTCCACATCTAATTCAACGTACCTGACTCCCTACTTCCTACAAAAAATAATGAACATTACTTTACTCCGTCTGCCTCCTTTTGGGTAGAGTTGCAAACTCAACGCCGTCATTTTCGATGGCTAGCTAACTCAAAGTTCTTGCTATTTTTCACATCTCAGACAACCTATCTGACTGCCTGAAAAAAAATTAAAACTATTATTATGACTCCGCTCCACCTGCGTCTTTCTGGATGGATACACAGGTTCACAAATATATATATATATATATATACTTAAATCTCAAAAGAAAATATTTTCACCGCTCTTCTCTGCTCTCGCGGGTGGTAAAAACTAGAATTAGCTGGCCATCAAAATGACGGCGATGAATTTTGTTGTCTGCCCATCCCAAGAGAGGCAGAAGAAGTTGAGTCATAATAATAATCTTTTTAGGCATTCAAGTGGGTTAACTGAGATATGAAAAATGCCAAAAAATTCAGACTTAGTCGGCCATAGAAAACGATGGCGTTGAAATTTGTCTCTGTACTCAAAAAGAGGGAAAAGGAGTTGAGCAATAATCATAGTATTTTTGTAGGGAGTCAGAGAGGTTGACCTAGTTGTGAAAAATTCTAAATCTTTAGATTCTAGAGTAAGCTGGCCATCAAAAATGACGGCGTTGAAATTTGCCCTCACCGTGGGTGATGGTCTTACTCAGCGAGGCGTTCTAGTTATCACAAGTGAGATAGGTGATGTTCTTCGTTGAAGATTCAAGTATGCAGTATATATATATATTTATTTGTATAATTTTTGTCTACCTAAAAAGTGGTAGAAGGAGTTGAGTGAGCAATGTTCATAATTTTTTTGCAGGGAGTCTGGTGGGTTCACCTAGATGTGTCCCATGCCAAAAAACTAATATTAAATGGCCATAAAAAATGACGGCGATGAATTTTGTTTTCTGTCCACCCAAAATGAGGCAGAAGGAAATGGGTCATAATGATAATTTTATTTCAGGCATTCAGGTGGGTTGTCTGAGATGTGAAAAAGGACAAAAATTTTTAGTTAGTTGACCATCAAAAATGACGGCTTTGAATTTGAAACTCTTTTCAGAGAGCGAGAGGCAGGAGTTGAACAATGTTCATAATTTTTTGTAGGGAGTCAGGTGCGTTGACTTAGATGTGAACAATGCCAGAAAACTAGAATTAGCTGGCCATAAAAAAATGACAGCGATGAATTTTGTTGCTGTTCATCCAAAAACAGGCAGAAGAAGGTCAGTCATAATAATAATAATTTTTTTCAGGCAGTCAGATAGGTTGACTGAGATGTGAAAAGTGCCAAAATTCTGGAGTATGCTGGACATAAGAAATGACAGTGTTGAATTTGCCCCCACCACGGGTGATGGTCTTACGCCACGAGGTGTTCTAGCTATCTCTATGTTTGTTTTTCTGTATGTCAGTAGCATAAACCAAAAGGTTATGAAAGGAGCTTCATTATATATGTAAAGAACTGTTGATAATGATAACGTTTTGGTGATCTGGCCCTTTGTTTGAGTGTTTATCACCCGTGAATATAGTGGGAGAGAGAGAGGTGATAATCTTTTCGTTGAAGATTTAAGTATATATGTTTGTATATTTGTCTGTCCACCCAGAAACAGATAGGAGTAGAGCATTCTTCATAAATTTTTGTAGGCAGTTTGGTGGGTTGACCTAGATGTGACCCATGCCAAAAAACTAGGCCTATGCTGGCCATAAAAAATGACAGCATTGAATTCTCCCCCACCGCGGTAGATCGTCATACACCACGGGGTGTTCTTTTTTCCTATGTTATTATTAAGAGAGTAATAGTTCACTGGTGCGGTGCGCATACCTTGCTGGACACAGCATCCATATGAGAAGGATTAGCTGGCCATCAAAAATGACTTCGTGGAATTTGCCCCCCCCCCCACCGCGGGTGATGGTCTTACGTTACGAGGCGCTTTAGTTGTCTTTTTGTTTGTCAGAACTTACATCATAAAGGTACGGGTGGATCTTCGAGCAATTTATGGGACCTGCTAGGAATGTAACGAGTTGGTGTCACAGAAAGTAGTATTTCTGAGTATTCAGACATTTATTTTTCCTATAATCCTATAGAGCTTAGTAGACCTGCTAGGCTGTCAAATATGTTTTCTCATTTTTGGTTATTATTATCACTATTTCTTTTGGTGTGGCACCAACTTTTTCTCCATTTATTCAAGTGCAATTCAATTCGCTTTGATTCTACTGAATATTCAAGCTCCTTAATTGAAAAATTATACCTTGCTCAATGACTTACTTTGCGTGGTATTTCATGTTTTTCCCTAAAACTAAATGCGCCTGAAGAATCTTTACCTACACTGTACTTTTGAAAATAAGTTACATTCTTCCCAACTGCTTGTGACCCTCTGTATAGAACTCTAAATTACCCGCGAGGGGAGGAAGTAGCCTCTAGGTTAAAAATTATAAGGGCTACAGCCAATCTTGTGCGTCTTTTATTCAAGCTGAAGTTATGAACTTCAAGTTACATAGTATTATGCTGCAGTAAGATTGTAAACCGGTAATTTCACGAAATTCATCTGCCTAGCTTAACTAACGTTGCAGTAACTGACAACATCTCCACATTCTGAGAGAAACACTGCCTATGAAACCCAAGTATGTTACTGTAAATAGTTCAGCACATTCCTCTGTGCGTGGGGCCAATGAGTGAGCTCGTTGTGTGCTACTTGTAGCCTTACTCACCAGGAGGTGTTTGAGCTTCGTAAATGAACCTGCAAGTGGTAACTATGAGAAATAATTCGCCCACACGGAAATTTACAGTCATTTATCGGTTGCCTATGAGAAAATAGCGAAAGGTATCGGAAAATATCGGATAAATGCCTGTAAATTTCTGATTGGGATTTACATGCTTGTCTCTAAATATATAAATCTGGGCTGTAAGTTTCATCACTGTTGTGTGATTCCTTTTTCACCCATTTACATGAATATTTTCTCTCTTAACCAAACCCATCCAGTTCTAACCTAATGAACTTCGTCTAACCTAACGCACGCTACGTAATCTTAGCTCACGTCGTCCTAATCACCGCTCATTTTCTCACCAAATACACTACATTAATATCAGTGGTTTTGTGAAACACTTGTTTAGCAGTCTGATGTAATACTGTAATCTATTCACATGCACCACATCATTCTCGAGAAAATTTCAATCTTTCACTTAAAACGGAACCTTTGTGCTTGCTGCACTCCAAATTCTTTTCCTTGTGTCGCAATTTTCGCGAAGGTGAATTCTTCAGAACCCATTGTGGTCGGGGTTGGTAGTATCAACGACAACCTTTGTGAGTCCTTGAAATGATATACATCAATGCCGATAATGCTTTAGTGACTCTAATAGTACTTGTAAGTATGTAATGAGAGGCGTAGCCATGGCGTTCCCTTATCCAGTTATATCCCTTACAGGAAACGTAATTGTTATTGAGTGTGCTTGGTGCAGGAACCGAGTACTGTGTAGACTGAAATATTTCATAGCGTCCCTCACGCCACATATTGCAAAATAGAAAGTTTGCACCATTAAAAACTGAAGTGACCATGGTTTGTTTACCAGGCGATGTACAACATACCAAGCGAAGTATGAATTGTCGATATATTTGCCAGGCGATGAATTGACCAAGTATTGGATTCACCCGGTGATGAATTTATCGGGAACCGATACATCACTCCCTAGGTATATTTATTACCGGATGGTTTCATTACTTGGTAAGTCCATCACCTAGTAAATTCATCACCGTCCACACTCCTGCTCACGCTACCGAACCCCTTAAAGTTACCTGGCGGCGGTTGTTTAGGGTTTTTCAGATCATCATTTCCAACTTTTTTACACTATATCTGACTGGAGTGACGGTCTGTAGTTTAAAGGATCCATGTATCAGGTCGGTGCAAAAGATTTTGCCGATTTATAAGAGAGGAATTTTAAATTATCGAAATTTCTGTTTTGCCTGTTCTTATGATTTAAAATAAACTAGCGTCCAAAATTGAAGCACATGAACAAAAAATTGCGTATTTCCAAAACTAACCATCGAAATTACGTGAAATGTTGACTGTTGATGGAGAAGTACCTCCCTCACTTAATTATAATGTCGCTAGACATAAAATTCGAGAAATCAATAGGAAAAAATTTATTACATACTGTATTCGCTGTTTTCACATGTCTAAAATTAAGAAACAGTGAGCAAAAAGTTAAAATTTGAATATACACTTTTATAATAAGCACGTGTGAAGAAAAAAAGTGCAAGATGTTTACAATCATTGCAGCAGTTTCTGCCATGTCTCAAAAAAGATATTCGAATCTTCTACTAAATCTGAAATTTTCAAATTGAAAAAGATAAGTATACAGTACCACCAGTTTTCGATAAGATAAACAGTTGGAAAAGTTCTTGGAAGAGTTTGGAATTTATATACCAACACCAGTAGCACAAATAATAAGAAGAAACCTGGCTGCCTTCGAAAAAGAACGCTGAGGAAGGACAGTATTATGCAACACCGCTCGTTGAAGGACCGCTTCCGAACTGCAGTGAAAAGTTTGTTTGGAAGACACCAACGGCGACGTCAAGGTTTCAACTCACACTGTCAAGATGTTTATACAGGAAATCGGCTTACTTGCTCGCTGTCCTATGAAAAAAACTCTAATTACCAGGATAAACTAAATAGCAAGGTTAACACTCCCGGACTGGTCCCATGGGGTTTTCAGCGACGAATCAAAAAAACATTAAACCTTTTTTGGGAGGGATGGTGCAGTATGTACGAAGACAAACTGGTGAAGCACTGAAAAAACTGTACTAAGAAAACTGTGCAGATTGGCTGAGGCAGTATGATGGTGGCAGTCCTGCAATGCTCGGCGTTGCATTATTCTGTCCTGCCTAACAGTTGTTTATCGAGGTCGGCAAGGTTTCTTCTTCTTGTTTGTGCTCTCGGTGTCGTTATATAACTCCAGAGCTCTGCTAATGACACTTTTTGAGTAGTTTATCTTGTCAGCAATTTGGGGTACTGCATAATTAGCCTTTTCAAATTTCACAATTTCAGATTTAGTAGAAGAATCATAGCGAAAATTGCTACAATTCACCCGGCAGATTCTTTATCTTTACAAGGGCTTATCAAAAAAGTGGCTAGTTAAACTTTAACTTTTTGCTCACTTTTCCTTAATTTTAGACATGTAAAAAACAGTAAATGTGTAATAAATTTCTTCTCGTTGGTTTCTCGAACTTGATAGCTAGCGACATCGTAAGGGAGGTACATGTCTATCATCAGTCAACATTTAACGTAATTTCGATGGTTAGTTTTGGAGATACTTGAATTTTCATTTTTCTTTAATTTTTGGATGCTACTGTAATATCATGAGAAACTCATAACTTTTTCTTTCAGATCATTATAGCATCATTGAAATAATTGTGTAATATATGGGTCCCGCATGAGCTGTCTCCAGACCCCCTGTGACGAGTTTGTTGTTGTGAATTTTTGCTTTCACGACACGTTCAGACACCACTTTTAAGTTGGCTTGTCACAGGTGATGAGCAGTGGATTCTCTACCAAAATGTTAAATGAAGGCGATCGTGGATAATTCGAGGAAAAATACCAGTTCAGTAATCGAGAGTAGGACATCATCCCCAAAAAGATCATATTGGGCATATGGTGTGGGGTATTGAAGGAATAATAAACTATACTGACTTTTGAATTATTATCAAACCATCACTACCAATCTCTATTATGATCAACTTCGTAGTTTAAAAGCTGCTCTTATCCAAAAGCGACTTTCAGTAGCCAACGGAATGGGAAACATCTACCATCATGTTAATGCTCGCCCACGCACAGCGCTACTGACTAAAGCTTCCCGAGGAGAATTTAGTTGGGAAGTTTTGCCTCATCCAAAATATTCTCCTGACCTCGCTCCATCGGATAATCACTTATGTCGAGGATTACTAAACCATTTAGATGGGTTTAGTTTGATATCAAGAGAAGAGATAGAAAATGAGCTGGATTCATATTTCACATCAAAACCTGAAGAATTTTAGAAGCGAAGCATTCACAAGCTCGTTGACAGATGGGGTCAACTCATAGACAGCAGAGCACGACATTGTTGTGATGGTGAAAGAAATTTTTCATAAACACAGTTTTTTATTCTCAATGTTAACTTTCATATCGGTAAAAACTTTGGCACCGACATGATATTTTGATATTTCCAATTTTGGGAATAGATAACGTGCATCACCCAGGAATATTTAGGTGTAAGAGTGTATGTTTAAAGAAGAAAACAAAGATATGTTTATTTTATTGTAGTAAATAATTAAGGGCGATTGGATACGGACGCTTTTTAATGCGTGTTTTACGGTGAAGAATAGGATACAAGTGGGCAAGAAAATCATAAATAACAGAAAGGATGGGCGTCGGTAACTATTCCTTGCTTAAGCTTGTGGCTCTGATGCGCGTCGCTTCAGATGCATTTAAGCTGCCTGGTTGGCGTTCTATATAGTAACTAGAGCACTCTGAGAGCGCACACCTCTGCCAAGTGAGGCAACGGTAGCAAAAAATTTAAATTGGCTCTGAAACCATAATTTTATTTTTATAAATTAAAAAATCTAATTATTTGTGCCTCTTAAAAGTAATAACAGCTTGTGCAATTTTCTTGAAGATCCGTCTATAACTTTTTGAGTTATACTGCTAATAAATGTCATGACAAACATGAGTCAAACATCCAATCGAACTAACCGATCTGCGACAAAATTTAATCATTCATGTCTTTTAACATTATTAACAACTCCTATAAACTTCATTAGGATCCATTCATAAATTTTTGAGTCATTGTGCTAACAAGCATAAAATTAAAAACAGTGAGAAACGGACGAACAAACAAACGGATCATTACCAAAATTTGGTCACTTACTCTTTGATATATACCTAACAACTCATGATAATTTCATAAAAATCTATTCTTGCTTTTTTGAGTTATGGGATTGAGAAAAATAAGGCAAATAAACAAACAAACGGATGGACATATTTTCACCAAAAGTTAATCATCTCTTCTCCTAACATACCTAACAATCCCTGTAAATTTCGTCCAAATCAGCTCATAACTTTTTGAGTTATCTTGTGACAGACAGACAAACACACAAAGAGACAGACAGACAAACACGACGAAAACATAACCTCCTTGGCGGAGGTAATTAGAAGTAGTGAACGTGGCCAATTACGCTTCTGGATGCCGTGTTATCCTCTATACACAGTCCTGTTGTATTAGCAAATTAGATCAAGAGTCCAAATATGAAACGCTTAAGTAACTCTATTGACAGCTACACAGCCGTGTTGAGAGGAGCCCAAAAATCATCTGGACGATCAGCTGAGAAAATTTCTTCATTTTACCTTCATATGATTCCAGTTTTTGATATCTTGATATACCACTGCTCAAGATAAGTTAATTCTACAGTGCAAACTACAGTACACACGTATTATTAAGGGTCATGCCGTGTCGTTTATCCAGCAACAACTGATGATTGGCCGTGCTAGAACATCAATTAACAATTAGAGTCATGAAAAAAACATTAATTTCAGTAACCTCGGAAAATGCTATGCTCCAAACTCAAACAGAAATACAGTATTTTATGAAACGGAAAACAGTACTTGTCAATAAATATTCAGCATCTGTGAGAATCGAATTTATGTAAACAGGCTTATGGGTTTTTAGTGTATAGTGCATACTCCTGGAAGGCGCAAGAAAGCTATGCGATATTCTATCATAATACGCGTTAATATTTAGCTCGAGCGTACAACAGCGCGTGTTAAGAAATTTTCATGCACACCGGCTACATCTGTAAAGTTTGCTTCTGGAAATCTGCTGGAGTCGCACCCCGTTTTGTTCTGCATTCAAATGAAGCTACATGCATTTATTATTTTTGTTGATGTTTAGAACACGAGACACAAGACACTGAGTAGAAACGGATATGAGAAGTAGATAATAGTAGTGCTTAATTTACGACTGTTAAAACCACTTTAGGATAGTTTACTCAGGAGCTCCATGAATGATTTCTTTAACCAAGAAAAAGCTAATATGACGAAACACTAGCAAATTTATTACGGCAAAGGTACCCAACATATTCAACTCGTATAATCAGTTTCGCCGTATAACAGTAAAACAGCATTTGGGCAATTTGTAATATTATATGAAAAAGGAAAGGAATAAAATTGCATTAAGTTGCTTTTGGCTGCACAAACTTTTAGTTATAAACTCTGAACATTACAGCCTCAATACGTTGCTGATGCTGAATTAAATCATAGCAAACCCCAGTTCTTTGGAGCCTAATATAAGGCTGTACCTTGTCTTATAAAGAAGCCAGCGTATTTTGCTTAGGAGGTTCACTCAGCGTTTGTATTTGCTTCGAATCAAATCTGCTTGCCTCCAGCCGGTGCCCTCACTTGACGAAACGGCCAAACCTCCTCCAGTATTTTGCATTCAGAGATCGTTGCGCTCTATGACGGAACAATCCATATTGTCGCCTGTCGGTAAAGAAGAAGAATAAGAAGAAAAAACACTCCTGTGGCTACTGAGCTGCGTCTAGTGGTTAACTCGTGTTCCATCAATACTGAGCGGCGGGCTTGCCGACCCAAGGGAATATTATACTTACGGTGCGTACCGAAAGGAGCCGATAAGTGATGCGATGCTAACTGCGAAAGAATATTTTTTATTCCTAGAATAGTTTTATTACGAGACCTTGGACTTGGAATCTTGAAACTCTGCTGATGACAGATACCGCCCATTAACGGTCACGTACGGATGCCGTATATTATTTCCGACATATATGCCTTGCACGTGATGACAAAGTAACTATGAATATTGTGGGGCAAAATGCATTATATTGATGAAGAATGAAAAAAAAAACAGGTGATCTAATCTACAATAAGTGAAGTTCCGGCGTGCGTCTGAGCACAGAAAATAACACTAAGCTAGTTAAGAGCCGTCCTAGCAAATCATGAGTAAAGTAGATAAGAGAGCGGATAGATAAAGAAGTGGACGTATGGTCAACCACTTTATCTTACTTTATATTAAATTTAGTTGCACATTGACTAATTGCGTTAGTTAAGGAGCTCAAATTGAGCTCAGATGAGATTCAACACGCTTAGAAATTACTAACCGAGGAGTTATGAAACATGATAGTTAAAGCCAATAACGCGGGGCTATTTTTGTCGGAGGTGGTTTTTTGTCAACGCTTTTGTGCCTCAACTAAACACCAATTTTGGGAGGAGCAGCACGGCTGGGACCAGAAATGAGCACACAACCCTAGTCAGTGACCGGTGGTTATACTCTGTCTATAGACTGCAACAGTACTTGACTCTTAGGTCCAAGTGGCCTCCGACGCTGGCGGCCAAAATGGGAAAAATGGGATTTTCTCAAGAGCAACAATTATGAACATGTCCAGACACGGTCATACAGGCAAGAGCTCAGGTGCGTCCCCGCCGTATCCAAGATACCTTCTCAGCAAGAAAAATGTCAGGTACCTTGGAATTTTTTTCTTCAGTATTACATTGGGGGAAAAGAATAGCTCTTGAGAAAATCCCATTTTTCCGTTGCCTACTTTTGGCCGCCAGCGTCAGACCTAAGAGTCAAGTACTGTTGCGGTCTATGCTCTGTCCACCTTATAAAGACACTTTGGGCGTTGCCAAATTCCTCTAATGCTATGGACATTTCTGAGATTTCTCTACCTGCAGGTAGTGGGCTGGGCTAAGATATGGGCTGAACAAAATCTCAGAAATGTCCATCGAATTGACAACGCTGTAGAGGAATTTGACCATGCCCAAGCTGCTTAGATAAAATGGACAGAGTATAGTATCCAACCAAAAACAATGCCACTACAGGAGCTAAGGCCGTAATGGAGTCAGTTTTTGAGCTGTGCTACGGCGGCCCCAAATTTTGTTAGGAACTGTTAAATGCGATAAAATCCTTCAACCTGAATTACGGATCACTCTTTATAATAATTCACTGCGTGAATCTTGAAAACCTATATTTCGCATTCAAGTTTCTCATGGGTGTTACACGAATCTGTATAGTGCAGTGGGTTTCTAACTGTAATCGAACGTTGTTACTTGAATAAGTGACTTTTTGGTACAATGTGCAGTGAACTGACGAGTCAGCTCTCTACGAATAATTGTTAGCTTTGATCTTCCCTACTGAAGCTCACTGTATGCCGAAGTATCTCATGGTCTCAGAGACATCAGGTACTACATCTGAACTAGTAGATTATTTCATCTGTGCACCAACTTCATAGATTAAACAAAAGTTAATTCACAAAACTCATCAAAACTTTGGAACTACACCTGGAGACAGCGCTAAACTATAAAGAAATATAGAAAAACAGCTTTCTGATTTAACTATTTAATAACTGATAACACTACTTGGAGACATTAATAGTTTCGGAAAAAGTCAACGAGAGTGCTTCTCGCCGACCTAAATTATCTCCTGCGCAGACGTTTACTGATAAGTTCTTGCAGGCAATGCAGTGTGGCGTTAGATGTATTTTTGACTCACACTCACACATTTACACAAATTACGCAGCAATACTCGAAGTTATACAACAGTTGAAAGAAATCTTCCTCGGTGTCGTGCATTAATAGCGCTGCCAAGCTTTTTTTTTTAATTTTCAATTAACCGTTTATTATTTTTATTCGTGAGCTAGGGAAATTATTTACTTGCACTGCCACACTTTCCCTCCGTACCTCCATTTGGGAATGGATTTCACCTTTCCAAAATGGGTAGTGACGCTGGCCAAGAAGCATTATGGCTTCACTCGTACTGTAGTCACCCTGTGAGCGTGTTTCCGACGGCGCAGTCTATTCCTTGAAATACAATCACTGCTTCATTCTGTGGGTGTATATATAGTTTTTGTTTAGACTTTTGTCTACTGTTTTCTTTCTATCACAAAATGCAGCCTATTTGGTGATATACCAAGGAGTTTCTTTGTCAACATACGGTCTTATCAATCTTCCTTTTCTCTATACATTCGTCACAAATCTACGTTAATTCGTACACATATTTCACTTACTCACCATACAATACTGCATTGCCAATCGAAAATTTTTTGGTAAACAACCGATATTATTCGATACTCTCTCCTATAGGTATCATCACTTTGCCTTTGCAACCGTAAACGCAATAAATCTTCACAGAAGCCATCACTACATTAACTGATGTCATGCGCTTTACGGAGACATGACAAGTTGTTGTCACGATGCTATGACTACTTCATCGGTGCGTGTAGGATCCTTCTCAAAGTGCATGGGTATTAAGAAAGAGATCCATGAGCAAATGAGCGTGAGCTGTAGTAGCAGGAATTTTATTTTAACTAACTCGCGCGGCAAGTCGCTTAAATACTCCCTAGGGTGAATGGCATGAATTCTAAATTTGGTGTAAGGTGCGGTGAACAAAGTGGAGCATCGTGCAATATTCCTTTATAATCATAGACTAAAGAAATCAGAAGACCTTCTATTCCCACCTTACAAAAGCAGTACAATAGCCCAGACATGTGAATTTGCTTACATTAGCTTAGAGTAAATTATCTAAAGCTGCTTTTAGGGTTCATCACGAAAGGGTGATCAAAAATAGAAAAAGAAAGAAAACCGGATTTTTTTTGCAATCTAGAGACGACTTTACCGTTCTCAGAAAAATCAAGTGTCAGAAACTTCAATATGTAACACTGAAGGTGGTACTAATCACATTTTGCATGTAATTTAGGTAGTAGAACTTGAATAACGGGAAAATTTGAATTACAAACATGCCTGCATTCAGTAATGCCAAATAAACCGATGCTGATGCTAATAAACTACGGAATTGTAGATAGGCATGCAACTCGATTACTGACTGATGCGATGGAGATCCTGTTGAATTCAATTAACTGTACGATAAAGGACTGGCAAGAATACGTTGGCTACAGATAGTGACGTTTAGAGAACTGTTCAACAGCACTGTAGTGCAAAAGTTGGCTACGCCTGAGAGTTTTTTCGGTACGGTATTTAATTCCGACGTTAAGGAACGTCGTCACCATCTATGCATTTAAATCACATAGAAAAAAAGCATGTAGTATGCGCGTGCTGGGGGTAAACAAACGATATTAGAGGCGAAGCTAGAAACAGTAGAACCAGTTTCACTGAAGGCAAGTATGACAAGGCAAAACTGGGATATGGCACTCAAAAAGTGCCTATCCAGTGAGAAGAACTATATGGGCGTGATGAATCATTTGCTACCAAGCCTACCATTTATTCAATTATTTTTCATTTAGACCAACTGGAAACCGCTGCCAAAGTCACACCTGCAACTAAGTCAAGCAGATTGTATGTAGAAGATGCTTAATAAATTTTGTTTCTCAGAGTAAGGCTTAATTAGCTTTGAAATAATAAAATAAACTGGAGTTGCAGCAGCCGAGGAGTTTCTTTGTCAACATACGGTCTTATCAATCTTCCTTCTCTTTCTACATTCGTCACAAATCTACGTTAATTCGTACACATATTTCACTAGTCTCTTAACTATGCTATTGATCAACAGCCTGAAACACTGTACAATTAGTTACTTATTTACTGCAGGATAAGGCCGCTGGCAACAAACTAAATAGGATAAATATGATCCATTGCAGTAAGTTGCTGAGGAAGTGCTGAAGAACGAGACCGTTTGCAACAAAGTTAATGAAATAACAAGCCTGTTGCATTAAAGTGGAGTACTGAGATATCACCGGCATGTTTCAGAGAACGGAAGTCAACAGGTGGAACATGCTTTGATAATAACAATAACTGATAACCGAAAGCATGGTTAATGAAATCTTATAAACAAGCTGAAGCGAATGAAATCTGTACGTGATGAAACCAGCGACAGGTTATGTTTGATTAACATAATTAAAAATGAAGTTATGTCCTGATTTATTCTTCGCTTCCGTGAGTATTTTTTTTTGTTAATACAGCGAAAACTTTTTGATACCCTCTAGGAAGTGCGAGGGGCTATTCATAAAGTAATCCCTAAACCATATTGGGCTGCCATGTCTGGCTGACATTTGACTTATGTAATATACGAATTTATTTAGTAGATCAAAGTTATGATAATGCAGAGCTCTAATTCCGTGCTACTTGCTTCTATACAGGTTAGATTGAGGAAGGTACGGCACTGGAGCCAATCAACTACCGAGCAGTGAAAAGTTTTTGTTATATCAGGGAGGTCACGTGCTAAAAGTTGTAATGGTCACGAATGGCAGCAAAGAAGTTCAGCAATCCCAATATATCTGTTGTTACAGTGTCGCACTAATGTGTTAGTTGCTAAATACGTAGTAGTCATTCTCTGTTGTATCGCGCAGGTCTACATTCCGAACTTCTAAGATTACTGTCCGTACATGTAGGGAGAGAATAATCATGTGACAGGTAGTCAGTCATCGGAACCTAGAGACAGAGATTGCAAACGAACGCTCCCTGTACCGCTGTTAAATTTCTTTGTATATTTTCTGCGAATAAAGCGCCACAATACTTGCTGTTTTTTGCCTTGGTTAAGTGGTCACAACAGTGTGCAGTAAATGAAGCTTATAGAGAAGATGCTTCAGCTTATACAGTTATCAATCACAGACAAGGATAATTCGCGGGTTCAGCCGTGGTCGAACATCTGTCTAAACGGCCCCAATAACAGGAGTCCTCAGTCTATACTTCTGGTGAAGACAACGTCCAGAATGCGCAGGCTACCGCTTTAGGGCGTGTTCTATTGTGATATGAAAATCGAGACGAGGCAAACCCACTTGAGTTAACTTGTCCGGAACTGCGAACTGGAACTTCAGCTTCGTCGCTTTGAAGCGTGTTGCGGGTGTTGGAAGCGACCGCTTATGTTGAACCGACTGAAATCTCCCTTATACGAAGTAATATTGAGTTTTTAGAAGCCTCTCAGGTGATCAATGTTGAGTCAACTGATGAAACTTGAGTAAATGGAACAAAGCCGGGGCACCTGTCTGGAGTTTCGGACAAGTTAAATCTAGTAGGCTTGGCTTAGATCGACTTTCAGGTCCCAATCAAACACGCCCTTAGAAGACTGACTCATAAGTATTCGTCAGTTTGCCCAAATTGTCAAGATGCCGTAAACGTATAAACTATCGAAATTTCAATACGTCCGAATTTGCAAATACATATTGCCTGCATAGTAGCCAAACTTACGATCGCTAAAGACAAAGAAGGTCATCAGAGCTGCGTAAAACAGTGGGATCTGGTGCGTGTGGGACATCTTTAATGAGGACTTCTCATAGATAGAAGGTTAAAAAAAGCTGTCATCGTTTGGGGCAATTGCATTGCGATAAGCTGCTCTTATTAGCCTTAACTTGTCCAGGTCTTCACTCACGAGTGTTAGTTTCATCACGTTATGTCGAGTTGTAGGTGCCAAGCCCAAACCTTTGAGACCACAACAAGGGGAGCAGCAGCAGCATATAGTTTAGGGTCTCAGGGTAATTTGCTTTGAACAAAAGGCAAAAAAGTCGATCCTTAGAAGCAAAACCAAAGCAGATAGAGGATATGCAGTCTGGGCTGGTTAAAGCTTATAAGATTAGCCTATCTCAATGGAACTGTGCCAATCGATGACGCGTTAAGTCTACCCCTTATTTTCAATGACTTTCCTGCGTAGTCGACCACATGACCTAATCGGTGTTCTGCAAAAAGCGACAGCTATCTCCTCCCACTGTTCTTTCAGTAAACTTCATAAATGGCCTTAATTTAATGGGGTTATTTTTCGAGCCCTCTCTCTGATAATTTTCTATGTTTTTCATATGTGTCAAGTCGTGGCTTTGAGCGCGCCAGCTCATCGGGGTAATTTTTTCTGCTCTTAAAAAAAGCCAAAGCCTTCCTAGCCTTGAGGCAAGGTGCATTGTTCGGCATGAAAATGGGGGATTTACAAGGGCTAAGGTATAAGTTGGGTATAGCATCCTGTTGAAGAAGCCGTTTGTAAATCTCAGCATTGATTTGCCATCAATGCGTCTAATGGGGCCAACTTCTTTCGGTGAAATTATTTTTCACACAATCAATATGTTGCTACCACAGTTGACTGTCCTATTTTCTTGGAACATGGAGGAGACAGTCTTTTACCTGTTTTTTGGCTTACGTAAATCTTGCCATAGGAATCGAACAGTTTAAATTTGGATTCATCCATCACTGAAATGAATTGCATCCCAATGTGCATCTCACAAACAATATGTTCTCTCGCAAATTCCAGACATACCTTTTGGTTTCGCTTTGATCTGAGTGACTTTCAGGTTGGAACCCAGGCATGCAATCTTCCATTTTGTAACTTACGAGAAGTTGCTTTTTTTGATGTGTTATTCCGTGTCTCTTCACTAAATTTACGGGAAAATATGAAGCAGTAACAAAACGTCCTATGCTGATATTCTAACAGTTTTCTGATCTTCCCTTTTAAGGAAAAGGTAAAGTCAACTTGACCGTACCCCCAACTGGGAAACCCACATGCACTGGTTTGTGCTACAGATATAGGCCAACAGGCCCCAGAGGAGTATACGGCTGCAGTTGACACAGATTCTCTAGAGCTATGGCGCTAATGGCGGAAGACTCCATGCAACAATCTGCAAACCCCCAACACTCCCATTGCTTGGAAGGGTCAGTAAACCCACAGCAGTACGGAGACCGGATGCTGTTAGCTGCTAGCGCCGCTAAGTACTTGCCTAGCTGGAAGCAAGGTTTAAACTTATGGCCTTGAGAGTCAATGTCAGACGCTTTAGTCTGCTGCTACTGCAGTAGGTCTACCATTTTTGGTTTTGCATCTTATGCTTTATCGGTGTTATACTTCGTTTTCAGAAAAACAATGATACTTTTAGACCTACGGGTAATATTCGCAATTTCTTGATTTGACTTGTTTTCTTGATGTTTGACGATAGATTAGATTAGATATGAGGCGGTAGAAGGAACAAGAGGTCCTTCCCAGAGAGCCACCGAGACTCATACCCCGCCCTTTATGAGCTATTGCTATTATGTCAGTATCATTTAGATGACTAACGAAGAAAGAAGTAAAAGGGAACTGTAGACCTCAGCCAAAGAGACGATCATACAAGCACCATTTATAGCTGTAGGTCAGCGGAGCATAGAGACGTCAATTTAGTTGGGGAGGAGAAGAGAAGATTATGGATTAAGGTGGCCTCCGGAGCCTTGGCTGTTAAGAGTTCGTAACTCCTGGATCAGGTGTTTTAGCTGTGGAGGGTGTCACTCCCAATGTTTGTCCAAACTATTTTTAAAATGATGACTGTCTCCGCACCGACAACGTCGGAGGGGAGGCTATTCCAAATGGTCCCTATGGAATAAGGAAAAAACTGCTGGCTTAAAGTTGTTCTTTCAGTTTTATACTTGAGTTTTTGACCGTTGTTTTGAAGGTGACCATTAACGTTTCTCAAAAAGTCCCGTTCTAGGTACGTCGCTGAAGCCACTCAAATACTTGAATGTTTCTATTAGTTGTTTGCTGAGTCATCTTCGCAGGAGAGTGATCAGACTCTCAACGAAAGACGACACTTATACAAGTTATTTCGCAGTTGAGGTATTAATTTCATTGCTCTGCGTTGGATTCATTCCATATTATCGATATCTTTGCGCAGATGTAGCTACCAGATTTGAACAGCTTCCTACAAGTGCTAGCGCATCCTACAAGGGAATGATGATGTATTTGGATTTGAATTCGAAATTCCTTGTTAGAAATCCGAGTACTCTACTTGCCATTTCCACACTCTTGCCGATTTGCTGTGTTGTAATAGTTATTCTCAAGTCACGTTGTTGGGTGATAGCTGCTAATTCTGTCCCATTCAATTTTAGTCATGTTGATGGGTTCTCCAGCCCAACGTACGTTTATGAACATTTGTCGACATTAAAGCTCATCTGCCATGTTGTGCTCCAGTTCATGAGGGGGTTCAGCTCTTGTTGGACCTGAACTCTTTTCCTGACAGGATGACATAGTTAGGTGTCATGCGCCAATTTTACTGATTTTCCTGCGGATATTAAAATCGAGATCATTGATGTAATATATGATCAGATGTGGACCAAGCACACTACTTTGTGGAACGCCGGATGATACCGGCACGCAGTCGCTCGTCTCTCCTTCAAGCTTCACTCACTGCTGATAACCCGTGAGCTATATCCAGATGCAGCGTGAATAGTCTTCTTGGACGCCATGCACCTCCAATTTTTTCACTAACCGTTGATGAGGGGCTTTGTCAAAAGGCTTTTGGAAGTCAAGAGTTTTTTTTTTTTTTTTTGCAAGAGAGAGTGATTTACGTGTTGAAGTCGCCGTCTGGCTTGAAACTAGTTCCAATGATTCATAATACTGTCGTTAACTTTCGAGATGTTCGATTGAGTGTTTTCAAATGAATTAAGCAAAGTTCTTAGCAAAATTTTAGGATCATTAATGAACTTTTAGTCAGGTCTGAATCCCTTCGTACATTTTATTTTTTTGGAAACCTTTTCCATGTGAAATAATGTAACATCGTAACTAATTTACGCATTTGACTCAATGTTTATTAAGTGAATATCTCATTACGACTCATTCATTATTTTTAGGTAAGAAACTTACTGATGTTGGTGTTGCTTCTGGTCCTGATATTATGGCTGCTACTCAATGATGGTTATATTATCGTAATATTGGGGGCTGAGTGAGGCTTGGAATATTGTTCCCTTAGCGTTGGTAATGGTAAATTACGATATCTATTGCTTCCAGACTGCGGAGGTGTTAAAGTATTGGACCTGCAGAGCGACATCTGGCGGCGCCCGACGGTCGATAGCTACGTGCAGTACACACTGCCCCCTTTTGTGGACACCAGCGGGGCCGTACATCAGGAGCTCGAGGTCTACTCAGTGTGCTACAGGTGCATCAATTTTGCTGTTCAGTGTCGGTTTTGCGCCGAAGGTGCTACTAATTAAAGCATTAATTTAAACCGTACTGTCACGGTGTGCTCTTTGTAAGAGGAAATGCGCAGTAAAAGTAGCTTGACTTGCGTGAGTTATTAACTTTAAGAGTCTTCCTGAGAAAGAAATAATTCACCTCATTGAACTGTTGTTATGAAGTTACTGGAACACGAAAGCTTACCAATGAAAAACGATATGCTTTACTTTGTGCACCATTCCTTTACCCACTGCATTGATTGCATCAGTCAATAGTTAGTTAATAGTTACCTATTTTTGGGGATAGTATACCTATGTTCAAATATATTTCAGTCATGCTTGTTAGGTTTGTAGAATTCTGTATTAAACAACTGGTTTTGGAAGTAATACGGTTCTGATATCACCCGTACCTGTTGCTGAAATTAATCAACAGTGTGTAACTCATTCCTATCAACACGGGTTCACATTATAGTTTTTTATTACTCGTTTGAAGTGCAAGGCTTCCTAATGGCCTATTGCTTTCTTACAAACATGTGAGAAGTTCACAGCTTTCCGAGTTATAATTCAGTGCACAATTTAAGAGACGTCGTTGCTGAGCAAACTGCCTTAACAGCTAACATATTGTCCCTCTTAATTCTGGTGGACATAGTCGTGTAACAGCGCAACAGGAAGTTCGAACCCCCTATACTGCGTGTGAGGAACCAAAAGCTAGAGTGTGAACCTATCTTTATATCTGTGGAATTTAAAATTAAAAGTCATGCCAGTCTTGAATTAATTGAAGTAGCACGTACGGCATGGAAATTATCTAATGTACCTACCTGTTGCTCAGATTACTCAGCAGGATCGCAGTTATGCCTGTTATGTCTTGGGAACTAGAAATTAAAGTGCCGTTTTATAAGTTATAAGATACCACTATGCTGTATATAATATAACGCATGTGGTATTGACATAATTTGGGTGTTGTTTAGACTGCTCAACAAGGTGCTCCCTCCGTTGGAGATGCACATGTCGTACTCCAGCTCTGAAGAAGGCAACGAGATTGTGTTAGGTGAGTGATAACCTTAGTGCAAAATCCACAATTAAAAAAAAAAAAAATCTATTGATGTGATCGTGCGTTTCGTTTTTCATACTGATCATATTTATATTGTTACAGCTTATATATGGGAAATTGTTGACCCTCAGTGATGGTGAGTAATTGGTGAAACTTGGTACAAAGTTAGATTGCAAGTCTGAATGCAGTGTTTGTTGGGATTGTATACATGTAGTTAAGTGAGGTACCAAGTAGTAGTTGCAGCATAAGTAAATACACCTAAATTATAACCTATGCGTCCACTGGAGTAAACTTGCCGCCGATCCTCAAGGGGATTGTCAAAGTTCTAACTCTGATGATTTTGTGTTATGCTTATAGTGATTGATTTATTTTATTTACGTATATTGCAATTAAAGCATACGAGCACATACAATCAAATCGCATCAGTGTCAATTAAGAGAGAGCTCGACAGAATACCCTTCTTTGGATCATAAGTACAATTTTTGTTACCTCTGCCGAAGACGTCATGTTTTGTCGTGTTTGTCTGTCTGTGTGTTTGTCTGTTATTCTGTTTGTCAGTCACTAAGATAACTAAAGAAAATTATGAACGGATCTCTAAGATATTTACAGGGATTGTTCGGCATGTTAGCTGTACAGCTGATTAGTTTTTGGTGAAAATCCGTTCAACTGTTGGTTTGTTCATCTGCCTCCTTTTCTTAGGACAATAACTGAAAAAGTTATGAACGGATTTTTATGAAATTTACATGAGTTGTTAGATGTATTACAAAGCGTAGTACAAAGCGTTTGTCTCTGTGTCTGATTTTATGATTGTTTCCAAAATATGTAACTACAAAAATTACGAACGAATGTTTATGAAAGTTACAGGAGTCGTAAGTTTACGCAGCACTACGTAGGGCTGCCTAACGTAACTGCGTCACTTTGATGTCATGGGAAACTCTCTCTAGCCATTTTAATTGCCGTTAAATACCTCAGCTTTGGGACTGTTTGTTGCAGGCCGAGAAGGCAAAAAATTTCTGCTAATGCTCAAAGCTCAAGTTTACGACGAACTGAGGCAAGACATCCATCCAGTTCTGCACAAGTGGACATACTGGTGCATCCTCGTGGACAGGAGAACCATCTCGTTGTACGTGGACGGGCAGCTTGTCGCCAAAGGCAGTCGTGTGTTGCCTCTGCAGAAGCTTCTTCTGAACGGTGAGTGCAAGAGTCTCGCACGGCATCGATGCAAAGGGAAGCGTCACAGCTATAATTTTGAGAGTTGATATTCGGAAATTTCCTGAAGAAATATGGAAAAGGCACATTTACTACCTACTTATGTTAATGTTCTTTAAGCGGTTTCTGATGTATGATCCCTAAGCCGTAATTTTTTGTCTGCTACGAGTGAAGAACACCGAGAACATTTTTCATACGTTTCCAGGCACCCTTGTCTTCGGCCAGGAGCAGGACGAGCAGGGCGGGGGATTTATCATAAATGAGATAACGCGCGGCTTCCAAGCTCAAATCAACATTTGGTCATTCGTTCTGAAGGAGTCGCAAGTGTCAGCCATGGCCGAGTGCTCGCTCGAACTAACTGGAGACGTGTTTTCCTCCGATGTGGATGAACCCACGGTTGTGCAAGCAAACATTTCAGACCTGCCAGTGGAGAGGTTCTGTACAGTAGATCGCAACGTCTTGGCCGTTCCGTACACTGGACATTTTCAAGACGTTGTCACTCTCTGTCAGTATTTGGGATCTTCTCTGTTCGGCCCACAAGACAAAGACCAAAACATGGAGCTGAGGGCGACAGCTGAAGAATTCGGCAGCCAGTGCCCTGGGTCGTTCTGGGTGGGAATCACCGACGCAGACGAAGAGGGTGTTTGGAAGGATGTGACTACGAAGAAAATTCTTCCAACTTTCTTTGATGCTCCAACTGGTGGTGGAGAAAATCGCGACTGTGCTGCCATTATTGCCTCAAGTGGCAACTGGCACAACGAACCTTGTGCAGAAGCTTCTCCGCGTTGTGCCGCTTGCGCTGTGACATATACAGGACCCCTCAGCCTAAAGGGTCTTTGTTTTCCAGACGAGTTGCAGACTCTTTTCGACATCCAAGGGTACAGGAATGATGAACCCTACTTCCACGGCTTTTCTGGGCTCG
>LQNS02278094.1:5950987-5963814 GCA_001587735.2 Parhyale hawaiensis | reverse complement strand
GTCAAGCGAAAGGCAGCAAAGTTACGCTGGGGATGTCCACCTGCGCGCCGCATGAGTTCATGTGTTCCAGTGGTGAGTGTATCCAAGGAACGTTGCGGTGCGATGCAGTAGCTCACTGTACGGACCAAACAGATGAGCGAAACTGTGACATTGTTGACGTTCCGGAAAGTTACTTGAAACACGTAACTCCTGTTAATCCCTACCACTCTGATTTACCGTTGCCCGTTAACATTACGGTTATAATTAAACGTTTCGTTAATGTACTGGACTACAAACACACCGTCGAGCTTGAGCTTGAGTTGACAATCAAGTGGCAGGACTCTAGAATTATTTTCAATAACTTAAAAACAAGCGCAAAGAGAAATGTTCTTCAGAAGCATGAAATCGACTTACTGTGGAGGCCAACGTACTACTTCACTAATATTCAAGACGGAGAAATGAAAGAAATCGGCCAACAACTTGCAGCTCTTCTGCAGTCTACACAGCTCCCTGGTGACTACAACAGCGTGCGAATGAGTGAGTCAGTTACAATATGCTAAGAAAGTGCCGACACCAAACCAGTGAGCATTGCAGATCGCTGATGAGATATGCGAGTCTTCTCTTTGAAGCATGCGTACAATATGAAAATACCTGCACATATTACCGTTTATGCATGAAACGGCATGCTTGTTTTGTGGCACTTTTGCAGTGAATAAACATTTGCGTCTTTGGAATACCTGTGCCTATGTACGGTGGTGCAAATTATTTTTAAAAGAAAATGTAATTTACGAAATTCATCGTCCCAAAGGTCAAGCGCAGTTGACGCTCAGCACTATAATATTAACCCACAATTCAACTTTTTCAAGTATTGCTACAGTTATCTTAGGGACATTTCCGTCAGATTACTTGACACATAACTCATGAATTTGGAAGTTTGCTTTTTGACTGACCTGTTATGTTGTCATCTGTGAGACTGAAAGTTTACATTCATATATAATTTTGATCTCCTAAAGATAAATAGGACTTTTGAATTCATGAGCATTTGTGCATTTTCGAACGCCAAACCACGCAGTGGCTAATCCAGAGGGGACTTGTCTCAGGATATTATTTAGCACCCTTAAAAAATAAAAAATAAATGAATAAAATGAAAATACGGGGACTGTCTAGAGCTTTCTTTTCATTCAAGGGTCATTTTGGTCGGTAATGAGCCGGACTATAATTAGCTGGAAGAAACATAAGCAAGGAATAGTATGATGAGTAACAGTGAATCTCATTATGGCCTCGCCAACCAACCAAACATCCCCCCTTTTCTCAAACCAATGTAAAGTTTAGCACCTCCGCTAAAGCTCCATCCTTGGTGCCAAGCAAGTGATGCTCGTATAGAGGGGGAGCAAATCCTTCTCCCAGATCAGCAGGGGAGAGGCAACGAGTGTGTTCAGAAGGGGTTCAATATATTCAGTGACAGCGACACAATTGTATCTTTCTTGAAACCACTGGTGTTTTCTGACATTCCGAAGTGTAATGCATTCGTAAAATGCACTTTTTCTGGAGAACTACGAATATATATATATATGTACCTCTATCACGCCATAACGAAATATATATGGCCACTACAGAGAAGTCCAAAAAGGTGTGATTCGAGACAAAAATTAAATTGTCAGTTACCGTTATTGAACATTACCGTTGTACCGTAAGTGCTCGTGCTTCGTTACATATTCTACCTGGATCGCTTGTATAATTTGATTAAACCCCGTATAACAGTGGTAGCAGAGGAAGATGAATCATGTAATTTGCATGTTTCCTTTTGGGTGGAGGAAGTTCTGTACGTATTCGAAAATGATCCGTGTTTCTTCCCTCTCGGTCACGTGCACCATTTCCCTTTCAGTCACGTGCACCATTTCCACGTTAATAACACATTGTGCTGTGGTATTTCAAGCAATAATATTTAAGAGGTTGAAGTATTGATTGTATTTTGCATTTATTTGCCAATTATTTTTGCTCGATGTTAACTGCAGAGCTATTTCCAACCGCCACGCTGCCAATGATATGATAATGGCTGAAGGAATTATCGTCAAGCAAAATATTCCGTATATAAATATTTCTTCTGTTGGTGATTTTTTCAGCTTTTACAGAAATTATCATACAGTAAAACACTGCAATTTTTTTTTTTACAAGAGTCTGTAACGAAGGTTTAAATAATTTTTTTCATCGGTTTAAGTTCATCTGTGGAGGCGCAAGAGTCATTCAGATTTACAGTACTTTACCGCATTTATTTTAGCGATAAAGTCGAAGGCAAGATAAAATTTGGACCTGCACCTTCTTTAGTACTCATATAGAGAAATTTCTAGTTATTATGGTAAAATGATTCAATCACTTAACAACATACGTTTGGTTGCGACGACCAAAATTATTAGGAAACATATCGTATATAACTAAATCTCTTAAGATGGAAATATAATTATTTCGGATTGATGTATTGATGACCTTAGCTAGAGAGTTAATTCACTGTGTGTGCTATAATTTAGTACTACGAACTTTTTCTTTGACCCTTGCAATAAGATGCATTTTTTTGTGGTTACGTTTACTTAAGACTTCTTTGTGTATAGCTGATAACATTGTTATAGTAGCTTAATTAAGCCATGGCTTTCAAAATAAACACACGCTTCCTTTCTAAATTTGATGGAATTGCCGGTGTAGAACACTCTTGGCGAAACACTGCGGGGGTCCTTGTTTCATACGCACCGAGATCGAAATAACCTCATTTGCTTAGATCCTGAGATCCTAGTAATTGGGAAGTTCACGCAGTCCAGAACTTCGGTCCACAATTTTGAATAATTTCAGGTAGTTGAATCCAATTACGCACAAGATGGCCAAATATTTTAATCCCTTCGAACAGAACGAATTAACTCAATCGTATCAAAACGATTTCTTATTAAATTTGCCTCAAGTTAATTTTTAGACTCCAATCCTAATTTATTTCGAGGGAATGCATTACTATAGTCTAACGATTTTGTGAAGGCGGTTCGGTCGTGGTCAAATTCCTCTATAGCGTTGCCAATTCTATGAGTATATCTCAGATTTTGTTCGGCCCATATCTTAGACACGCCCACTAACTGCATATAGAGAAATCTCAGAAATATTCATAGGATTGTCCCTGCTGTAGAGGAATTTGACCACGACCGAACCGCCTTCATAAAATGGTCCGACTATAGCGATGAGTATTAGGAGGGGGAAATTTGATGATGATAGTTGCTAATCGGGAATAGAGATAGAAAACTAGCCGTGATGCTAGCATATTTTCGTCGGCACTTCGATTGCAGTGATAGGTATGACTTAATAGAAGATAATTAGCAAATGCAGAAAAGAAATTAAACATGTTATAGATATCGGTAGATTTTCGCTACCGTATAAAATTACGGATATATAGTCTAAAATATTTATTACCTATTTACAAGGATGATCGATAATAGAGAAAAATTGATTTCAGATTTAGTCCAGCAAATTCGGTTTCTTTAAGGCAACATAGTTTTTTTAGTTTGCGTAGCAAAAAATATACCTCACAGTCGCGTCTTTATCCTTTATGAGTACGACTACGTAAAAAATGGTGAAATAGTGAAACCAATAGGTACTTACTTTATTTCTTTCCAAACTGAGATATTTTCTTTAGGAGAATCAACTCTTTTAAACTCCTATTCGTACGTAAGTCTATTTCTTGTAGCACATGCACTAAAATGCTGGAAGCTATTCTATGCTTGTCTAAATTTCTGTCAGCCAGGTCAGGACACATTTCCTTATTTATTCATCGAGTCTATACTTGAACCAATTACTCTAGGTACAAAATAGCATGTGCTTGTAACTTCACAGACACGCGGTACACCGGGGCCGGCGTGGTACTCACCCAAAACACCCTCATCACGGGCAGCTTCAGCTGCCGCTTCGACGTGTTCTTCTATCCCCTGGACCGCCAGGTCTGTTCGGTGCAGCTGGCGATGACGGTTGGGGAGCCCACAGAAACCCTCGTGGTGTACGAGGGTGACGCCAACCTGCAGCAGTTCGAGGTGCAGAATTTTACTCTCTACACTTCTCACGCTCAGGAAGTGATCATAGTCACGGTACGTAATTTTTTATGTTTGAACTTAAACTCTGAGAGAATGGTCCAGTTAGGTGGCGTTATGTACCGGAACTTGCAGAGCGTCACAGATATCTCGATTGTAGACTCTTTAAATGAAATGATGGTCGTCGCCTCCATTATAATTGACAAAAGCTCAAAAATTAACTTAGACTACACAGGATCTACAGTTATCGCGTACTTTTTGTAAACATTTGGAATGAATTCCCCCTTAAAGTTGTCGGAGAACTGTCAGCCAGCACGTTTAAATGCTACCTGGAGAATCACTGGGAGCAGCCCCCACCGAAGCTTTGGATCCCTTATTTTTGGCCACCAGCTGCCTCTTGGGCGAGCGTATGTGCCAAAAGAAGGAGGGGCTGTGGGAACCCTAATGCCAAGAAATACGCTTAAAAGGCGGATGAGCTTTAAGGACCCAAAGGATACCAGAGAGGAGATCACTGAGCCGTTGTCATAGCCGCGTGCCCCGCATTTCACAGTCAGCTCCTCTCCCTACTTCTCGACGCACAATCGAAATTCTTTTTCTTTCCTAGTTTGTTTTTTCATTCTTTTCTTGTGTCAATCTCCGTGTTGTGAGCAGCAGGAACATGGGAGGTTAATGGAGGCACCCACTTATCCACCGTGACTGTCGTCTCCCTCCCCCACAGTCAGGCTAACCTGGGGTTATATAAGCTTTGCTCGGACCGTACTTCTGCTTCTCAACGTTAATGGGATTTTTTCTATTCTTCTTTTTGTGTTTTTCTGTTTCATCTTCGTTTGTCTAATACTTCTGTGCTGTGATGTAAAAAGTAACCCGAGACAGAATTCAAGCTCCGGGGTGTCGCTTACTTTATTGCAATGTTAGAGGACAGCATGCGAACCTCACGGAGCTAGGCTTCGTGTCCCATGGTGTGCTATTCTGAGACGCTTATGTCAGGAAGGAGGCACGGCACGGAGTTTGCTCTGGCAGGTATTCAATTCCCTCTTCGGATGCCACTGGGATCTAGGCCTGGATTTCGGGGAATGGCCATCTATACCCGGAACGGCTACTGCGCTTACCGACAGACAGTATACGAATGCATGTGTCATGGAATTATGGTTGTTAGAGTTTGTGGTGGTCAGAACAATATTCATTTATTTTCACTGTATCGGAGCCCTACTCCTGATAAATTTCTGTATGGCTGTGTGTTGACAGCGATGGCTTTCATCCTGAGTGCAGATCCTAAGTCGGTGTTTGTTTCTGCCGGGGATGTTAATGCTCATCAAGCGGACTGACTAGGGTCTATATTGGCGGCTGATGGCCATGGCGAGGTTGCGTTGGACGTTTGCACCTTATCTAGTTGTGTGCAGCTTGTTTTGGGGTTCACGCATATTGCTGATATTCATCTCGACCTCGTCATGACTCAAGTACTAATTTTGTGACGGTGTCAGCTGGGTCCCCTGTTGGCACTTCATAAAACTTACCTTTTGTCTCCTTGGACATAAACCAACTTGTTTCTGTGGCAGACACCAGGAAAGTGGTGTTCGTTATGAGCAGAGATAACTGTGATAATATTACAGGGGCTGTCATGGGAGCCAAATTTTCTGCAATGGTGATCCTGTCTCTAAACTTAACGACTTGAGTGCGTTTGTTTTGGGGAAGTTTATCCCGGAAAGGATAATTCTTGTGAGGTCTTGAGATAAACCGTAGTTTGACGATCAGTGTCGGTTAGCTTTCGAAGTGAAGCAAGCAGCTTTTTGGGCTTGGCGGCATTCGCGTGACCGCACGTTCTGGTAAGCATATGTAGAAGGTAGAGCTGAAGCTAAACGTGTATATGAGAGGGAGCAGAATCGTCAGAGGCGGTGTTCCAGGAAGTCTGCTCACCATTGATTATCCACATCGTTAATTGAAGGAGTTGATGGGTTCAGTCTTTGATTTTGGGCTTTCGTTACCGCCTCTTGTTGGTACCGGTGGTGGTGTCATTGTTAGTTTCTTGGCTAGGGCGGAGCTTCTATCGGCTCACTTTGACGGAAAGTAGAGCAGAGATGTATTGTTATTGCCTCATGGATGTCACTCTGAGTCCCGTTTAACTTCTTTGGCATTCAGGCCGACTGCCATCAATGTACTTCTTGAGGACCGTGACCCTAATGCAGATGAGGACCCGGTAGGCATGTTGATAGGGGTCAATGACTATATAACTTTATATGTATCATATGTGTATTGCTGATGGCCGACGAGGACTATATTAGTGCTTTGCATGGGATGCAGGAATTTTTCCAGTACGCGCAATTTACAGTGTGCCTTAGTTCTATTTGCAACTCCCTTCGTAGGTGCATGCTTGTATAGTCAGGACTGTTGCTGATAAGTGATAACAAAGGCCAACAGCCATTCAACTTGTCACGGATGCCCGTCATAAATAAAAATTACCCCAAATGATACTTTTTATTAACAATGTCGAATTTATCTGAAACAGAGTTCATTACTACTAATTCATATTTCATTTATTTTACACTCGAGTGACAGGAGCCTTAGTACTATGACCCATGTGCACAATCTGATTCGTACCTAATGGAAAATTTATAAAAATTTATCGGCTGCCTATGGGAAAATAGTGAAATGTAGCCGATAACATCGGATAAATGCCGATAAATTTCCCATTGGGTACTAAGGTAAATACATTTCATGCACGGCGTGAGGGTTAAGTAAGATAAGTGTCCATTTTCAATACAGACGGCATGATAGGAACAAGGTAATGAAACAGCTAAAAATTTGCTAGCTTTTTTTTGTTGATCCAGGTACTGTTTGAGCTAGAACGCCTTCCAAGCTTCATCATGTTGTCCATGATGCTGCCGACTATCATGCTGCTCATCATCGGCTACAGCACGCTGTACATCAAACCTTCGCTCCTGCAGGTATTTTATAATTTGTTCACTTGAATGATTGTACAATGTGCTACATATCTAAATTAACAATTTTCATGAGCTACACTGTTAGGGTAATGCATTCAATAGCATTTTTATATAATCTTGATTAATATTTAGTAAAAGGTCGGTGACTACTTTGTTTAGACCGTATAAGGTTTGTGAGTATGTAATGGTTGCAACAGTACTACACAAAGTTAAATTTGTATAGTTGAAATTTGTGTGACTTTCATCAGAATCTAGTCATGTTGCCAATTACAGACTTCCTGCTCAACCATCTGGAGCAATATCTATTAAAACTCATGCAACTATGTACTAAATGCACCCGAACATACCACACGTACGCATATATGGAAGTAAGACTGCAGTAAATGAAGTATATGCAAAACATATTTTTGACTGGTAATCATAATTTCACAAAAAAGACTTCTCATATACGTGACTGCCTGAGTTCAGATTAACGGCATAGCATCAGAAAAAAATAGACATATGCCTAGCCCTGCTGCCACGGGGAAATTATCAACGTAGTGTGACGTCAGAACTCAGGGCAGAATGACTGCGTCAGCTTTTTTTTTTTTTTGTTCAAACCTCTCTGGGCACGTAACTATGTTTCCGAAACTAAAACGTTTTCTATATGAAGATGCTTAAGAACTGCCTATATGTCGTAATGGCTTGATGCACCATAAAGGCGTCAGCTCTCTGTTTACTGCTGTCTTAGTCAAACCCAGTGTTTACCTTCTAGGTGCGCCTCACCGTCAGCCTCACCACGCTCCTCGTCCTCTACACCCTCTTCTCCCAGACCTCCTCTGCGCTTCCGAAGACATCCTACATCAAAATGATAGACATCTGGTTCTTCTTCGTTATTTCGGTGCTGTTTGTTATCATTATTCTGCACGTAGTCATTGAGCGAGTGCCACAAGAACCAGAAATATCCAAAGTCGAGCAATTCAAATTTCTGCAATACCCCGCTTACAAGTCCCCGGGAGTGACTCCTGCTACCAACCTTTGGAAGAAAACTTTAGCGAGGGTATTTAGAAAACCGAAAGATGCACCTGAACAAGTGCTTTTCTTTGCTCGAGTATACGTTNCAAGAACCAGAAATATCCAAAGTAGAGCAATTCAAATTTCTGCAATACCCCGCTTACAAGTCCCCGGGAGTGACTCCTGCTACCAACCTTTGGAAGAAAACTTTAGCGAGGGTATTTAGAAAACCGAAAGATGCACCTGAACAAGTGCTCTTCTTTGCTCGAGTATACGTTATTCCTGCAGTTGTGATACCAGCCATCATCACCTTCTGGATTTTGATGGTGTGATCAGTGTTTCAGTTACAAGAGCTTTATTCTCTCACTGTTAATATCAGTATGCAGTAATATATAGTGAATTTACATTTACAAGCTAATGCACGTACATCTACAGGAACTTCAGTAATTATCTTTAGAACTTTTTTGGATTCCATTGAACTAAAAACAGTTCATAGTCGAAAACTAATGTCTCAAGACGTGAAAAATTATGTACAGAGTTCTCTTACAGATACTTTTTTGATGTCGTCAGTCTTAAAATCTACCCCTGGCTGGGGATGTTTAAAAATTGATATGAGGAGCTACGAAGGTTTTTCTTATGGACATCAAAACAAGTTCATGAATTGTTGCCGCTTTGGGCAGCTTTGGCCAGTTCGATTTTCTAACTTCTACAGCTGAGCCTGGCACCTTCTCTTATTTCGGCAGATCTCGATTCCATTGACCTTAGAAATTCTTGTTCTCTCACCCTGAGTTACCAATTTTTTTAATTGGGCTCATGAACCGTAATTTCAGTATCATCTCTAAGGCTTCCATGTCGAAAATTGTCAAGAAAAAGATGTCATTTTCTCTGTGTTTATTGAAGAGATCAGTGACTATAAAACTAAAGGAGATCATTAGGGCAGAAGAACTAACGGAACGCTTCTTTGAACAACCAGTATATTAAAGACTCCACGGTCGTTATTACGCTAACGGAAGTCTCAGCTTCTGAGAAGCAAAGGTGGGCAGTTACGGTCCTCAGCAGCCCAGCCTCCCGTATAAAAAAGTAGAGGCCGAAGGCCACAGATCTTCGGCCTGATTTCCTCTTGTGGACGGACTCAAAGAACGAAGCTTAGGTCACTAAATACTTATATTTAGAAATATAAGTTTATAACGTAATGTAGCTGTAGAGTCCTCGAGGAAATTAATACACAGCAGTGCTGCATCTTCATGTCAAGAGTTCGACCGGCATTACGTCCCTAATGTTGGGGTTACGCTGTGCAATTCACACGCTCATTTTAAGAGTCAACGTTCAGCACTCACGTCTTTCGAACACACCGTGAATGTTTGTAGCGCAGATGCGGTGTCATGAACGACTTGCGAGTTGCACGTTCGCTCACAGAATGAGTGTGCGATTAAATAGCGTGTCTCCGGCATAACGGGCATTGTTCGTGAAGAGCGGACACCTTAGTAAAGCTCCATACTGTTGCCTGTACAGCACCGCATTCGATTCGCAGCAGCGCGCGGGCAGTGATGAGAGTTGATGCGCTTTTGCCAGCCGGAGAATAACACTGCGATTACTTTGTAGCGTTGCTGAATACTTCTTCTATTTATTTATCGCATTCACGTATCGGTTTCCTGCAACAAGAACAAGAACATTAAAAAATTCCGCACATGGTTGTTGCTGCAGGCCATAATAACCCTGTCCGACGGCGTGCTCTACACTGTTTGAAAGGTACACCGTAATATTGCTTCTATACTTGAAGAGTAAGAAGTATCAATGAATGGCCAGGGTTGCCCAGCGAGGAAAATGTCCGGGTGGGGGGGAGGGGGGAGCAGTGCTATATTTGACAGGGCGTAGATCTGTTAGCGAGGGGATGAAGCTCCTAGGGGTAAAGTGGGGGAAGGGCATCCACTCCTACAGAATAGAAGATTTTAAAAATGAATAGGGTTAAGTGGTACTTCTGGAGAATGATTTTATAATATAAACTCCAATTCAGTGTATCAGTTTTATTTACACACATTCATTTTCAGCACTAGTTCATTGCTGGTTCACATCCAGTCAGCAAGTTTATTCTATACATGTACAATGTCCTCAAATGTCTAGTTTTTTATGTACTAACCATATTTATATTTTTAACTCAAATTTCAAATCTTGGGAAGAAAATGCGGGAGGGGGGGGGGGGGGTCAACTGCCCTTCTTCCCCGCGGCAATAGGCCGTGGTACTGATGACTATGAGCTATTTTAAGTACTTTTCGTATTTGATGGACTAGCAAGCAATTCCACCCTTTATTTTCTGAAAAACGCAATCACATCAAAATTTGGCCACTACAGGCATCTTCAACAAGGACAGTGTGATCGAAATAGTCTAATCATGTTAGCTTTCACTTTCCGGAGGTTTAGTCATGGCTCTAGATTTGACACTTTGGATTGACCCTTACGTGTATCTAAGACAGATTAACGCATTTATTTAAAGAAAAACATACTTCCTTCTCATACAGTCGGTTATCCTATTTCCAGAGGTGGGCGTAGCGCAGCTACAAATTTTGTAGCGGTAGCGCCACTATATACAGTATTTGCTGTAGCGCTAGCATATGTAGCGATGCTACTTTTCAGCGCTACTTTACTACCGTTACTTTACTTTTATACAAAGAAAGGTAAATGTTTACGAGAAGGGCTCGGGTAGTTTCTAAATTTTTCTTTACATTAAATCGTTTTTCTTACACCAATTATCAATGTTATACACATTTTAAATCGGCGCATAACGTTTTTCCCTAGTTATAATGCTCTAAACTTCTTATTTTCTCATAAATCAAAGTGAAGGGTGACACCGTATAAAAATGTTTGCCGTCACGCGACGGACGATCGTCCGTTCCTCGCTTTGGACGCTTTGCAAACCATTTCGACGGCTATCCTGGTACTCATCTGTTTATTGAGCAGTACCAAAACAATTTCAATCTTCTCCATTATTTTCTACTGTCAGAATCGAAGCTAAAGTTTCATTGAAATCAAAGATCACTTCTATAAGGTAAGCTTACTTTACGCGTTTTAGGCAATGCATGCGCTTAGTTACGTAAGCCTGTGTGATAGAAGTGCAACCCAAACACTGAAGCCAGCGATTAGGCCGAGAAGCTAGGTTAGGGAGGCAAGGCAAGTTCTGCTAGCAAATATAGGTCCCTAAGAGAACCTACCTTGCGTTACCTAACCTTGGTTCTCGGTTTAACCGATGTCTTCATTGCATGTTGGCAAGCTTCCTCGCGCTAAGGCCGGGGCTCCACAGAGCGCAACAAGCGACGCAGTGCGATGTTTACGGGAGTCGTGTTGCAGCACTGCGCGGGTGTCGCGAGCCATCGCAGTTGCGGCGGTGGGGGCAGCAGACTGCTGAACCCTCCGTTGCATTTCGTAGTGCAACAAATTTGTTGCGTTGCACGTAGCTTTGCCTCGCCGGTGGGGCTGAGGCGTAAGTGTGGTGGTCGGTGGTGGTGGTAGTGGCTGTCAGCTTGTCGCCTTCACTTTTATATAGAAGAAAATAAAAAGTTTAAAGCGTTATAACTCAAAGAACACGCTATGCGCCGACCTAATATGTGTGTAACATTGATAATTAGGGAAAGAAAAAACGATTTAACGTACAAAAAACTTGGAAAATCACCCGAGCCCCTCTCGTAAACATTTACCCAAACAAAATTACAAAAATGCTAAAATATCAATTTATGTTAACATGTCTTGATCAGGTGAAAATAGGACTAATATTTACCTACCCTTTCGTCCAGTAGTACGGTCGATGCATATGAGGTGTGTTTCTTTATTGACTGACGCGTCCTGAATCCAAGAATCGCAACCGTTTTTGGGGAGCTGCTTACTTATCGAGCTGTCTGACCTTTTAATTCTATTTTCCCATTATCTACTACTGAAGAAGAGGATTCGGTCAAGAATTTTCAACGTTTTGATGCCATATATGGGTGTTAGGACACGTTAAGAGACGTTTTACATGAATGACATTTTGCTGGCAAATGCTTGGTGTTCGAGATGTTTGACTTTGAAGTTCCCATTGTTTTCCTATAAGAAAAAATACCCGGCGATGGCACTGTGGGTTAGGCAGCCATTTTAGTAGCTTTTTTTAGGTTAGGTTAACACAGTTAAGGTTATTGTGGAGCCACCGGGTATTTTCTCTCATAGGAAAGTAGTGACAGCTTCGGAGTCAAATATCTCGAAAGCTGAGCGGAGTGTCATTCGTGTGAAACGTCTTAAAATGTGTCCTATTACATCTGTATGGCATCGGGACGTTGAGGATTCTCCACAGAATTTTTTTTCTTCAGTATTAGATGAGGAACTAGAGCATTTTGAGAGCGCATACCTCCGCCAAGAAAGGCAACGGAACGAAAAATTCAAATTGGCTCTGAAACCATAATTTTCATTGTATCAACTCCAAAATCTAATTATTTGTGCCTTTTAATAGTATTAATAGTTTCTGCACATTTTTTTTGAAGATCTGTTCCTATATTTTTGAGTTATGCTACTAACAAACATTATGACAAAAATAAGTCAAACATACTTGCACCAAAATTTAATCATCTATGTCTTTCAACATAACCAACAACTCCTGTAAGGTCATAAAGATCCATTCAAAACTTTATGAGTCATTGCGCTAATAAGCATGAAATCAAACACAACGACAAACACACGAATGAACCAACAGATCATCACAAAAATGTGGTCATCTACTCTTCGTGATATACCCAGCAACTCCTAAAAATACATTAAAAATTTGTCCGTAACTTTTTGAGCTATGCTACTGAGAAAAATGAGGCAGACAAAAAAAAAAAAAAAAAAAAAAAAAAAAAAAAAA